>JBCEWE010000103.1:26136-31136 GCA_039877035.1 Silurus lanzhouensis | reverse complement strand
CTATTGTAGTTTTACAGTGCAGTGTAAAGTACTTCAGTGTAGTCTAGTGTAGTGTATTACAGTGCAGTGTAATGTACTTCAGTGTAGTGTATTACAGTGCTGTGTAGTGTATTACAGTGCAGTGTAGTGTACAACAGTGCAGTGTAATGTACTTCAGTGTAGTGTAGTGTATTACAGTGCAGTGAAGTGTACAACAGTGTAGTGTAATATATTACAGCAAAATGTAATGTACTTCAGTTTAGTGTAGTGTTACAGTGGAATGTATTGTACTTCAGTGTAATGTAGTGTTTTACAGTGCAGTGTAATGTATTTCAGTGTAGTGTAGTGTTACAGTACAATGTAATGTACTAGTCTAGTGTAGTGTATTACAGTACAGTGTAATGTACTTTAGTGTAGTGTAGTGTTACAGTACAATGTAATGTACTACAGTCTAGTGTAGTGTATTACAGTACAGTGTAATGTCCTTCAGTGTAGTGTAGTGTATTACAGTCTAGAGTAGTTTATTACAGTGCTGTGTAATGTACTTCAGTGTAGTGTAGTGTAGTGTATTGCAGTGCAGTGTAGTGTAATGTACTTCAGTGTAGTGTAGTGTATTACAGTGCAGTGTAGTGTTTTACAGTGCAGTGTAATGTACTTCAGTGTAATGTAGTGTATTACAGTGTAGTGTAATGTACTTCAGTGTAATGTAGTGTATTACAGTGCAGTGTAGTGTTTTACAGTGCAGTGTAATGTACTTCAGTGTAGTGTAATGTATTACAGTGCAGTGTAATTTACTTCAGTGTAGTGTAGTGTATTACAGTGCCGTGTAATGTACTACAGTGTAGTGTATTGTAGTGCAGTGTAATGTACTTCAGTGTAGTGTAGTGTATTACAGTGCCGTGTAATGTACTACAGTGTAGTGTATTGCAGTGCAGTGTAATGTAATGTACTTCAGTGTAGTGTAGTGTAGTGTATTGCAGTGCAGTGTAAAGTTACTTAAGTAAATTACACTGCACTGCAATACACTACACTGCACTGTAATACACTACACTGTAGTACATTACACAGCACTGTAATACACTACACTACACTGAAGTAAATTACACTGCACTGCAATACACTACACTACACTGAAGTACATTACACTACAGTGCACTGTAAAACACTACACTGTAGTACATTACACGGCACTGTAATACACTACACTACACTGAAGTACATTACACGGCACTGTAATACACTCCAGTGTAGTGTAGTGTATTACAGTGCCGTGTAATGTACTACAGTGTAGTGTTTTACAGTGCAGTGTAGTGTAATGTACTTCAGTGTAGTGTAGTGTATTGCAGTGCAGTGTAATTTACTTCAGTGTAGTGTAGTGTATTACAGTCCTGTGTAATGTACTACAGTGTAGTGTATTACAGTGCAGTGTAGTGTATTGCAGTGCAGTGTAATTTACTTCAGTGTAGTGTAGTGTATTACAGTGCTGTGTAATGTACTATAGTGTAGTGTATTACAGTGCAGTGTAGTGTATTGCAGTGCAGTGTAATTTACTTCAGTGTAGTGTAGTGTATTACAGTGCTGTGTAATGTACTACAGTGTAGTGTATTGCAGTGCAGTGTAGTGTACTGCATTGTTGTCTAAAACAGTGTAGTGTAGTTTATCACAGTGCAATGCAATGAAATACAGTGTGGTATAGTGTAGTGTACTGTTGTGTATCATTTTTCATTGTAGTTATATATTGTAATGTGAAGAACTACAATGTAGTGTAGTATTCATAACATAGAGATCGTGTGGGGTTGTGTACTTTTCTTTAGTTTAGTGTTATAAATAAAACATTATAATTGAATAATTGTAATAATAATAATAATAATAATAATAATAATAATAATAATAATAATAGCAATAGTGTAAGTGACTGTGTGCATGTGTGTGTGTGTGTGTGTGTGTGTGTGTGTGTGTGTGTGTGTGTGTGTGTGTGTGTGTGTGTGGCTATACAGTTGTAATGGTAACTCAAGGGAGTGATTATTTATGTGCACTTAAGCTTGAGAGCCTGGGCTTCGTGTAATTCACTGGAAGAGGATCATTGGAATTGCAAATCGCTGCTGAACACATACATAAACACACACACACACACACACACACACACACACACACACACACACACACACACACACACACACACACGCACACACACACACACACTCACACACACTGGGCTCAGACCGGTGAGGGTTTAACCAGATGCAGTTTGTCTGTGAGGCAGAGAGAGTTGACATCTGGGCATCAAGCCAGCAGCCAAAAGACAAGTGAGTGCACACACACACACACACACACACACACACACACACACACACACACACACACACACACACACACACACACACACACACACATCTTGTATAAAGCCTTTTTTTTTTGCCTTTTTTGTCATTTAGTCCTTTTGTGGTTTTTTTGTTTTTCTTTCTTTCTTTCTTTCTTTCTTTCTTTCATTCTTTCTCTTCTCTGTCTGTCTGTCTCTCTCTCTCTCTCTCTCTCTCTCTCTCTCTCTCTCTTTCCAAGAAATGGTGGCCACAGAGAGAGAGAGACAGACAGAGAGACAGACAGACAGACAGACATAGAGACATACAGAGAGAGAGAATTTCTTCATTGCTCTAAATCTTTCTGTCTCCAGCTGTCCTCTGTTCTTGATCTGTCTATCTCTGTCTTAATGGTTAATGGGAATGAAATGGGTTTGCCTGTGGAGTGGGGTGTGTGTGTGTGTGTGTGTGTGTGTGTGAGTGAGAGATGTTGTACTACTCACACAAATCTTATATAGAACAATAATTAGGCTTCACAAATCATCCATGTTTAGTGCCAGGAACCATTTTTGAGAAAATCAGACTTCAAATAGAGATAAATGATATTTACACACTGCTCAAAGTTTACACACACACACACACACACACACACACACACACACACACACACACACACACACACACACACACACACACACACACACACACAGACGAACATTTAGGGGGCTTTATCAGTAACACTATTAGGTGTGTATGGATGCTGTGTTTGCTGAAATCAGGTTTCTACTAAAAATCATCTGCATAAAAATTAATCTCATTATTGTTACTGCACAAGCCCCGCCTTTAGCCTTGAAACCACACCCCTGTCTGGCTTTGGTACTAGAAAGTGATTTTTGTTGCATCTTTTTTTTAATGTTTTGTGTGGCATTATGCTGCTGTTTAAATCAACAACCATTGAAATCCTCATTACATTCCAGTACAGTACAGAGAAATACTGCGCAATCCAGTGAGATCATTAGCTATCGAGTGTCTCGTGAGCGCTAGTCATCTTCCTCAGCTACACCGCTCACAGACTGGCTTCAGTTCAACACTAACTATTGTTTCTAACTCTAAATCTGGGGGAAGTGACACAGATGTTTGTTTTAACTCGGGTTAGAAGCAACATTAAGATCTAAATCTTGGATTACAACAACTTTGTTTAACCAACACGCACGGAGGTCAATCCACACGAACATCCTGAAGATCCATGAGGTTTTTGTGGATGGATTTTCTGCAAGAACCATTAAGATGAATTTGGACTGTCATTAATTTAAACAGTCTCCTGCAATGGTTCAGGACTACATTCACTATGAACAGGTTTGCACTTGAGTCTCCATCAGTAAACGGGTGACAGTAACCCTCAACAATGATCGACGATAATGAATGGACTTTTTGTGTCTTCCAGATAAGGATGAGGTTCCTCTCAAGGTTTCTTCCCTCATCATGGTCACCTCTGGCTCACTCATTAGGAACAAACTTATATTGACTCATTTATAAATTAGAAATGTATTTAATTCTATAAAGCTGCTTTGGGTTAATGTCTGTTATTAAAAGTGCTACACAAATAGAGTTGAAAGGAAGTGAAGTTCTGCTACACTTCTATACTCTGTACTTCAGACCTTTGTTGCTGTACACAGACGGATTGTGGATAATTGAATAAGTGTAAATGTAAACATTAGCTTTCACATCGTCTGTGTTGATTGCAGATCTGTGTGGATTTATTTTCTTGATCAGAGGAGCAACATATTTTATTCTTCATATCACTTTTTAAAATTTCACTCTGAGGCTCATAAAATACACTCAAACACGTGGAGAAAATAATCATGTGATTAAAACTGGTCAATAATTGAGTTCAATTTAATTACATTTTATTTTTTAAAGCACTTTAAATAATGAGCACTGCCACACTGCAGCATATCAGAAATAAACCGACTGAGGAAATCCTCATCATCATCCTCCTCATCATCATCACCCTCATCCTCATCATCATCATAATCCTCATCCTCATCCTTATCATCATCATCATCATAATCCTCATCCTCATCATCATCCTTATCATCATCACCATCATAATCCCCATCCTCATCATCATCATCCTCATCCTTATCATCATCATAATCCTCATCATAATCCTCATCCTCATCATCATCCTCAGCCTTATCATCATCCTCATCCTTATCATCATCATAATCCTCATCCTCATCATCATCATCCTCATCCTTATCATCATAATCCTCATCCTCATCATCATAATCCTCATCATAATCCTCATCCTCAGCCTTATCATCATCCTCAGCCTTATCATCATCCTCAGCCTTATCATCATCCTCATCCTTATCATCATCATAATCCTCATCCTCATCATCATCATCCTCATCCTTATCATCATCATAATCCTCATCCTCATCATCATAATCCTCATCATAATCCTCATCATAATCCTCATCCTCAGCCTTATCATCATCCTCATCATCATCCCCATCCTCATCATCATCATCCTCATCCTTATCATCATCATAATCCTCATCATAATCCTCATCCTCATCATCATCCTCATCCTTATCATCATCCTCCTCATCATCATCATCATTATCCTCATCATCACTTGGAAGAAAGACTTTACATCAGCAGGACTGAACAAACCCACATCGCCGGGCTAAAATAGTGTCTACACACTTCTATATA
>JBCEWE010000103.1:15000-17497 GCA_039877035.1 Silurus lanzhouensis | reverse complement strand
ACACACACACACACACACACACACACACACACACACACACACACACACACACATAGTGAACACGAGTGTAACATAATTCACCTGCCGTGTCTTTACACACATAAATCATGGCTATAAGATGGACGTGTGGTGTGAAAGGGCAGGATCTGATCAATACACTGATTCTTTCACATGTAACAGTTGATTTGTGTTCAGTTTCCCCACCATGACGTGACTCTACAGAGACGTGACGTGACTCTACAGAGACGTGACGTGACTCTACAGAGACGTGACTCTACAGCGATGTGACTTTACAGTGAGATGATTCTACAGTGACGTGACTCTACAGAGACGTTACTCTACAGTGTCTTGACATGACTACAGTAACGTGACTACAGTGACATTATTCTACAGCAACGTAACTCTACAGTGAGATGATTCTACAGTGACGTGACTCTACAGAGACGTTACTCTACAGTGTCTTGACATGACTACAGTAACGTGACTACAGTGACATTATTCTACAGCAACGTAACTCTACAGTGAGATGATTCTACAGTGACGTGACTCAACAGAGACGTGACTCTACAGCGATGTGACTTTACAGTGAGATGATTCTACAGTGACGTGACTCAACAGAGACGTGACTCTACAGCGATGTGACTTTACAGTAAGATGATTCTACAGTGACGTGACTCAACAGAGACGTGACTCTACAGTGATGTGACTCTACAGTGAGATGATTCTACAGAGACGTTACTCTACAGTGTCTTGACATGACTACAGTAACGTGACTACAGTATTCTACAGCATTGTAACTCTACAGTGAGATGATTCTACAGTGACGTGACTCAACAGAGACGTGACTCTACAGCAATGTGGCTCCACAGAGACGCAGCATATTTTAGGAAGAACCCTGTGATAAACATTAACCAACAGTAGTTCAGTAATTACAAGAACTTGTTGTGAGCATGATGTTCCTCAGAGTGTTTGGTTTTCTCTGAAATTGTGTTTTTGTGAGGTTCTTTTCCTGGTGTAAGTTCAAGGTTGATTGTGTTGGTGGTTTAAAGCGACTGATTTAATTCTGGTGATGTCCCACATGGCTTCCACTCCGAGACGCTTTTAATCATGTTTGCAGTGTGTTTCAGTTGTTCATTATCATTCTGAAATCAAGATCATTTTCCCAAAGGTGCAATGTGATGAAGCAGAATCGGTTCATGTTCCACACTACTGTGTGAAATGACTCACTGAGATTCACAACATCCTGAAGATATTCTAAAGATCTAAGCTGTGAACTTGAATGGTATGTTTTCACCTCACCATTCTGGTGTGGAACTACACCACATCTTCTTTAGTCCAGACCTTCTTCACTGACGTGTATCAGGAACTTCACTCTCTCATTGTCCAGTATAGTTTGGATTCATGTTCACTATTAGTTTTTTTTTATTTCAATTGTAGATTATATATTTCTTTTAATTGGCTATGGGTTCACTACTATCATCTAATCAGCTGATTCTGCACTCTGATTGGTCAGAAGGTGGTGATTAGTTCTCTAGAACGGCGGTAAGTTTATATTAATGTGCTGGCTCTGATAGGTTACCATTTCCATAGTAACGTCTCGATCACAGAACTGTGCATGAAATTGTTAGAACATTAGAAACAGGATTGTGGTCTAGACTTTAGCCTGAGAGTTTTAGTGGTGGTCTGTAATGTCCTGAAAGCTCTGCTCCTTTTTATTTATGCAGAAAATCATTTTCGAGCTGAAACGTACCCTCTCACATTTGATGTGTGTGAGATGTTTGGTGCCAGATGCTGAGCAAGCGTTTAATCATATTTCTTCCCGTCCTTTAGATACTGAGAGCTTTTTGGTCGTTCACTGTGTTTATTCTTTCCTTCAGACTTCTTTTTTCTGCACATCAGAGCATCAGATGGTGAAAGTGCACTTTGTTGAGCGGTTGCTTGGTGACACAAACCTTCTTGTTGATAGAAACCTATGACTGTGCGTCATTTTCAAACCACTTTGCAAGATTACTACATGATACAACGATATACGTGCTAATTTCCTTTTGCTAATTAAAGGTGGTGGATTATGAACCTGAGCTCCTCAAGCCTTCTGACATCTACATCCTATATGAAAATGTCCTCAATTATTTATGCACACTTCTTCTTCTTCTTCTTCCTCTTCTTCTTCTTACTATTATATAGCCAATACATGGACCTACAAAATATGAGATTCCTTATAAAGATGATTTATTATTATTATTATTTATAATGTTTCTTTATAAATATTATAATCTCATGATTAGTTTATGAGATGTAATCTGCAGTATAATACGATTTATAATTCATGTAAAATATAATATGAAAACTACACACGATTCTGAAAATGATAAAAAGGTATCGTGCAAAAACAATATCTACAATTTAAACATGGAATTATGATATTTTGGAGTAAGAAATAAAGAACCACTTGAAAGGTGAAATGACGTTTTGGAGAAAACACCCTTTATTTATGCAT
>JBCEWE010000103.1:7500-12500 GCA_039877035.1 Silurus lanzhouensis | reverse complement strand
AGTCTCCGGGTCTCTGGGTCTCTGGAGCTTGGTGTCTGGGTCTCTGGGTCTCTGAAGCTTGGTTTCTGGGTCTCTGGCTCTCTGGAGCTCGGTCTCCGGGTCTCTGGGTCTCTGCAGCTCTGTTGCGCTTTAAAGTCATTAGGCAATGGGACCGTAATACTAAAGGACTTTTATACCAGAGATGTCATTTTCCTTGAATATTCTCTTCATACCATTTTTTAGTGTAAATGGTCCTGAGGAGATCATTACAGCAGGAGAACATTGTGAAGTCCACTTGCTGCTCCGGGTCTTTTTTCCAGATGATTCAGTAGTGTAGAACTGTGAGAAGCTCTGCTCGGGGAATGGTCTAGCAATCTGAAGGACAGTGGTGTAGAAGTGCAGGCGAACCAGTGAACATCTAACAGACTTTTTACTTCAGTTCTCTTGAGTTAGAACAGTTTTTAAGTTAAAGATGTAATGAACGATTCTATAACCTGCTGCGATATTTAACACACACTGCAGTGTTATAAGTGCAGGTGACGTCATGCTGTGATTTAAAAGATTGTGTTCTGATAATTAATATTGATAGATTTTAGTTTTGAATGTGAAGATGATGGAGGAACTGTTACACTGTAATAGAGAAAAGTGACGTTTATAACATTCAGATAACGTTTTTGTGATCTCACCATAATGTGGCATAAGAATCTGTGTAGTTATCGTCGTTCCATTATTTATTATGGACACACACAGTTTACATTACACACAGGGGTAGTGTGTGTGTGTGTGTGTGTGTGTGTGTGTGTGTGTGTGTGTGTGTGTGTGTGTGTGTGCATTTCTAAAAGTTTTAAAAGGTTAGAAAAGCTTATAAATGTGTCTGTTTTTTTCTGTGTGTGTGTGTGTGTGTGTGTGTGTGTGTGTGTGTGTGTGTGTGTGTGTGTGTGTGTGTGTACGTACGCTCCTGTCATGCTTTAGTAAATGCTCATTTATCAGATGAGAAAAGACCTGATCCATTAGTCTCTGACTCTCAGTGTACAACTATACATCTATTCCCTCATAGAAAACCACTGTGTGTGTGTGTGTGTGTGTGTGTGTGTGTGTGTGTGTGTGTGTGTGTGTGTGTGTGTGTGTGTGTGTTAGTGTGTGAGGGTGTGTGTGAGTGTGTGCGTGTGTGTCTGTTTGTGTTTGTACATGTGTGTTTTTGTGTTCGTGTGTGTTTGTGTGTTTATGTATGTGTTTGTGTGTCTGTTTGTGTTTGTACATGTGTGTGTGTTTGTGTGTTTTTGTGTTCATGTGTGTGTTTGTGTGTTTATGTATGTGTTTGTGTGTCTGTTTGTGTTTGTACATGCACGTATGTATTTGTGTGTGTTTATGTGTCTGTTTGTGTTTGTACATGTACATGTATGTGTTTGTGTGTTCATGTGTGTGTTTGTTTGTTTATGTATGTGTTTGTGTGTCTGTTTGTGTTTGTACATGCACGTATGTATTTGTGTGTGTTTATGTGTCTGTTTGTGTTTGTACATGTACATGTATGTGTTTGTGTGTTCATGTGTGTGTTTGTGTGTTTATGTATGTGTTTGTGTGTCTGTTTGTGTTTGTACATGCACGTATGTATTTGTGTGTTTGTGTGTCTGTTTGTGTTTGTACATGTACATGTATGTGTTTGTGTGTTCATGTGTCTTTGTGTTTGTACATGCACGTATGTATTTGTGTGTTTGTGTGTCTGTTTGTGTTTGTACATGTACATGTATGTGTTTGTGTGTTCATGTGTCTTTGTGTTTGTACATGCACGTATGTATTTGTGTGTGTTTGTGTGTCTGTTTGTGTTTGTACATGTACATGTATGTGTTTGTGTGTTCATGTGTCTGTTTGTGTTTGTACATGCACGTATGTATTTGTGTGTGTTTGTGTGTCTGTTTGTGTTTGTACATGTACATGTATGTGTTTGTGTGTTCATGTGTCTGTTTGTGTTTGTACATGCACGTATGTATTTGTGTGTGTTTGTGTGTCTGTTTGTGTTTGTACATGTACATGTATGTGTTTGTGTGTTCATGTGTCTGTTTGTGTTTGTACATGCACGTATGTATTTGTGTGTGTTTGTGTGTCTGTTTGTGTTTGTACATGTACATGTATGTGTTTGTGTGTTCATGTGTCTGTTTGTGTTTGTACATGCACGTATGTATTTGTGTGTGTTTGTGTGTCTGTTTGTGTTTGTACATGTACATGTATGTGTTTGTGTGTTCATGTGTGTGTTTGTGTGTCTGTTTGTGTTTGTACATGCACGTATGTATTTGTATGTGTTTGTGTGTCTGTTTGTGTTTGTACATGTGTGTGTGTTTGTGTGTTTTTGTGTTCATGTGTGTGTTTGTGTGTCTGTTTGTGTTTGTACATGTACATGTATGTGTTTGTGTGTTCATGTGTGTGTTTGTGTGTTTATGTATGTGTTTGTGTGTCTGTTTGTGTTTGTACATGTGTGTGTTTGTGTGTTTTTGTGTTCATGTGTGTGTTTGTGTGTCTGTTTGTGTTTGTACATGCACGTATGTATTTGTATGTGTTTGTGTGTCTGTTTGTGTTTGTACATGTGTGTGTGTTTGTGTTTTTGTGTTCATGTGTGTGTTTGTGTGTCTGTTTGTGTTTGTACATGTGTGTGTGTGTTTGTGTGTTTTTGTGTTCATGTGTGTGTTTGTGTGTCTGTTTGTGTTTGTACATGTGTGTTTGTGTGTTTTTGTGTTCATGTGTGTGTTTGTGTGGCTGTTTGTGTTTGTACATGCACGTATGTATTTGTGTGTGTTTGTGTGTCTGTGTTTGTACATGTACATGTATGTGTTTGTGTGTTCATGTATGTGTTTGTGTGTCTGTTTGTGTTTGTACATGTACGTGTGTTTGTGTGTGGGTGTAGATGATGCTGCAGATGATAAAGATGATGATGTAGATGATGAGGATTTTGATGATGTAGATGATTAAGGTGATGAAGATGATGATGTAGATTATGAGGATGTTGATGATAATGTGGACGATGAAGATGATGAAGATGATGAAGATGATGATGTAGATTATGAGGATTTTGATGATAATGTGGACGACGATGAAGATGATGAAGATGATGAAGATGATGATGTAGATTATGAGGATTTTGATGATAATGTGGACGATGAAGATGATGAAGATGATGTAGATTATGAGGATTTCGATGATGATGATGAAGATGATGAAGACGATGATGTAGATTATGAGGATTCTGATGATGATGAAGATGATGAAGATGATGTAGATTATGAGGATTTCGATGATGATGAAGATGATGAAGACGATGATGTAGATTATGAGGATTCTGATGATGATGAAGATGATGAAGATGATGTAGATTATGAGGATTTCGATGATGATGATGAAGATGATGAAGACGATGATGTAGATTATGAGGATTCTGATGATGATGAAGATGATGAAGATGATGTAGATTATGAGGATTTCGATGATGATGAAGATGATGAAGACGATGATGTAGATTATGAGGATTCTGATGATGATGAAGATGATGAAGATGATGTAGATTATGAGGATTTCGATGATGATGAAGATGATGAAGACGATGATGTAGATTATGAGGATTCTGATGATGATGAAGATGATGAAGACGATGATGTAGATTATGAGGATTCTGATGATGATGAAGATGACTTTAATGAGGTGTTTGAAAGTGATTCCATCAAAGAATATATGAACTGGTTATTTTTTTTCTAATGTTTTTGTTTGCAGTCATGTGTGTTCATCTGTGTGTGTGTGTGTGTGTGTGTGTGTGTGTGTGTGTGTGTGTGTTTGAGATGATGATGGATGATCAAGTTAGTAAGAAGTGGCATATAAACAACAATCCATTGCCTCCAATTCAGGTTACATCAGGTGTGTGTGCATGTGTGTGTGTTTGTGTGAGTTTGTGTATATGTTTGATGTGTGTGTGTGTGTGTGTGTGTGTGTGTGTGTGTGTGTGTGTATGTTTGATGTGTGTGTGTTTTTGTGTGTATGTTTATGTGTATATATATAAAACACACACACACACACACACACACACACACACAATAAGGTTTGTTGAAATCAGGAGGTCTGGTGAAGACATCAGAGTTCTGCTCCAGAGCACATAAGGATCTATTTCCATAATTTGTCCCCCTCAGACACACACACACACACACACACACACACACACACACACACACACACACACACACACATACAAGCCCACACCAAACTTACACACACACACACACACATACAAGCCCACACCAAACTTACACACACACACACACACATACAAGCCCACACCAAACTTACACACACACACATACAAGCCCACACCAAACTTACACACACACACACACACACACACACACACACACACACACACACACACATACAAGCCCACACCAAACTTACACACACACACACATACACACACACAAGAGCCCACACCAAACATACACACACACACACACACACACACACACACACACACACACACACACACACAAGCCCACACCAAACATATACACACACACACACACACACACACACACACATACTTTGGTTTGGCATGAGAACATATAGACATCTGGTGAGAACTTTACACAGTCTGAGAAAGAGTTGTGTGTGTTGGTGAGAGAGAGGAATCCATCAGATCACAGGAGATCACAGAACTTAGAGTGACAAAACTGCACAAGGATTTAAAAGATATTCTGTAATTAAATTATAAATTAATCTACAATAATAATACAAATAAATCTGAGCCGCATCGTCCACGTACTCACATCTGCTGAGAACTTCCCACAAGCTGGGAACATGTGTGTGTGTTTGAGTGTGTGTGTGTGTGTGTGTGTGTGTGTGTTTGTGTGTGTGTGTGTGTGTGTATGTGTGTGTGTGTGTGTGTGTGTGTTGCACAAAGAAAAAAGCTAGATTATTTTTTTCATTCTCTTTCTTCCTGCTTGTGGAGCTCCTGTAGCTCAGAGACGAACTTAGCAAACGTTGACTTTTCC
>JBCEWE010001885.1:0-21981 GCA_039877035.1 Silurus lanzhouensis | reverse complement strand
TGCAATTAGTGTCGTAGTGAGTGACAGGAGAGACTAAGCATCCCTTCCAACCCAGACATCATGGAATATTTTTAGATATTTTTTTAATTACGCCACGTATGGCTGTCAGGATTGAAACCCCTAATGATAGGGTGAACACACTACTACAATATGATTAAGATATACCTTTATTCATCCCACAGTGTAGCTGTAGTAGCTATGATATCATGTCAGGCTGGAAAAAGTTAATTCCAACATTAGCATAACTATTTTTTAGCTGAAAGTATACATACACTGTATGGACTAAAGTTTATTAGCACCTTAGCATAGGATTGGTATGTGTTTTCTGAACATCCCATTCCACATTTAGTGGAATGTTATAATAACCTCCACTCTTCTGGGAGATGTTTTACTAGAATTCTGTGAAGATTTGTGCTCATTCAGCCAATGGGTGTTGAAGTCAGGTACTGATGGAGGTGAAGTAAGTAGGCCTGGGCTGCCGTTCCAATAAATCTTAAAGGTGTTCAATAGTGTTGAAGTCAGAGCTCTAGAGCAGGAGATCTTCCACTCCAACTCATGTAAACTATATCTTTATAGAGCTCACTTTGTGCACAGGTGCATTGTCATGCTGGAACCAGTTTGGGTATCCTAGTTTAAAAGAAAAATGCATGCACATCCAGAGGTATCATATACAATTGTGTGCCTCCAACTTTGTGGTAACGGTTTGGGGAAGAACCACATACTGTATGGCTGGAAAATTCAGGTGTCCCAATACTTTTGCGTATCTTTATTTATTGTGTAGATACTCTGTAACAAGGGAAAGGGTTTTTCTTTCCACTGCATGTTTGTTTTGACTGCCATTTTGTTTGAGGGTGAGTTTCCGAGTATTTGGTAGAAATGTCGTCTTCATGATTATGGTTTTGGCTCAGTCCCACCTGAAGAGATTAAAACAGGGTTTTGTTTGTTATCCAGTACCCTGTTGTACAATCGAATCTATTTTTGTTTTGTTTTTCGCCATGTGCACACCGTTTCTTCTTATAGGATCCCATTTATTTGTGTTTTGTATTTTCATTTAATCATTCAATTACGTCCCAACCTTAAACCAGGACTCAACAAAGCATCGTTTTATTGCACGATAATGGTTTAATTATTTGAGTGCGAATTGCACAGTGACTCAACAGAACATTTCAATGGTTTTGTTCACAATCGCAAACCTGAACACCATATCATCCACATTAATTATTTATAACCTGGAGATGTTTGGAAATTTAGGGACTGTTTACGTACTAATATAGCAGCATTTACTAACAGGATAGCAGCGGAAACATGCGCCCACCTGACTTTCTTCACTTTCATTCCTGTGCAAAATGTAGATATTTTTTCCAGTTGTTCATTTCCTTCCATTAACATGCACATTAAATATGGGGGCTTGTGTTTTTTAAATTTTTTTTATTGCTCTCTATCTCTCAGTGGGTCTCCATCAGGAGCAGCAGGTGTGTATAGCGGGCCTTTAAATCCCAGCTTATTCCCAGCAGGTGTGCTGAACATAACAAGCCTTGGTAAGTGCAGGGAAACACAGCACATCCATGCCTCCAGCTGAGAAACACAAAATAGAAGTTGATATTGTGCACATCAACGGCTGGTAATGCTGTTTAATTTATTTTGCTGCTGCAGGATTATGATGTGACCCTATCCATTAATGGTTTGGCAGCAACCACCGATCAGTAATTGCACCACAAATTTCAATTTAGTGCAAGACAGGAGAAAAATATGGCAAAGCATTAGAATTCAAGTGCCAAGTCACTGACTAAATTTACTGAATGGTGACAATAATTTTTTTTATTTAGCTAAAAATAAGATTGTATTTTAGTCATGCTGCTTGTTAACGTTTTTGATTATTGTCAAGAGAGGAATAAAGAGTACAAACAATTATACTGAGTAAATGTATAAATTCCTTACTGCAAAACTTACTCCATTATAAGTTAAAAGTCACCAATGTGACTTGAGTACAAGTGTTAGAGTAACTGATTTGAACAGTACTTGAGTATTTGACTCATTTTGAATGTAGGCCCAAAGATGCACTAGTTCTTATCACCAAGACACATGTTAGTGAAAAGCTAAAAGCTGTTAATTTGTGGGTTTTTTCCCTAAAATACAAATTAAATTGCACACCTCAACACTGCATTAACCAAAATCAACACAACAACCACTTTACCAAAATCAGCTCTTCTGCAGAATAAATTAGCCATGGCAGCTTTATCTGTAAAATGTAATTGGTAACGGTCATTGTCAATTAAAATATAGTGGAGTGAAAATGCCAAATTTTTTACTCGTAAATGTAGTTGAGTAGAGAGTTAACATTGCTTATATCTTTAATACTCAGTGGAATTATGAAATAGATCGTCTGTTGGATCGGACTACATGCTTTCGCTCCCCACTTGCATTATTGAGCATAGGCTGTCCATGACCCTGTCGTTGGTTCACAAATGTTCCTTCCTTGGAGCACTTTTGATAGATACTGACCACTGCAGACTGGAACATCCCACAAGAGCTGCAGAGATGCTCTGACCCAGTCGTCTAGACATCACAATTTGGTCCTTGTCAAACTTTCAAACTCAAATTCTTACATTTGCCCATTAACTTTAAGGACAAAATGTTCACTATACAATCATCAATACAATACAAAAACTTAATATAACAACGCATAGCACTACAGAAAGAGAAGTATTATACATATGGAGGGTAAATACATTTTACTAAAGCAAGAAACCAAAACCTCTACACTACACTTCCAGTCAAGTTTGTATTTTAATTTCTATTAATTGTCCCCAAAAAGAATTCAATTTATGCAGAAACTTTTTCAACTTATCTGCATAAAGAAAACAAGCACTCCAAGCTCACATAGTCCAAAGGTTATTTATTTATTTATTTTACATGAAGGTTTTTTCCATTTTGAGTCTTCTATATGAGTCTGTATTTTAAATGTGAATTATTTAATCATTGGAAAGAATTTATATTGATATGAGCTGCGTAGTTGCTCGGGCCTGGTTGTGGTTTGGGAAATGAGACCGCGCAATGTTCAGGAACATGTAACAAACAAGAGTGTTGTTAGGGTGAACCTCAAATCTAATTGATTGGTCAGAACTAAAGCTATAGCAGTGGCTGCTGTAAATATTTTTATAGTGACAGACTTTTTATCACTATTTTTATGATGAAAACAAAAAATTGTTAAGAAATCGATTTAGAGTTTAGAGTTTCAAATGTCAGAGGTAAAACTGTAACTTGTGTTTTCTGCAAACAGAAGAAAATGATTGATTTGAAGTTTGTTAGTAACTTTTTGGGGTTGGCTATTTTTTTTGTTTGTTTGATTAACTTTAAGAGTTAGTAGGTATTTTTGTGAACTTTCTACAGCATTAAATTTAACTTTATTAGGTGAAGTGGGAGCTCAGTGGATGAGATGTTGGACTTTATTAGTTTACTTTATTATTGGATTGAAAGGTTATTATTTCAAATCCCCATCATTACCAGCCCTCATATAAAATGAGAAAATTGTAAGTCAGTCTGGATAAGGGCATCTGCCATATTCCATAAATGGTAAATGTACATAGATAGGTGTGTCCCATTCTTAAATCTGAACCCATGCCACCTGTCAACTTGCCAAATCGTGAGTAAAAATCACCGTGGCAGATACCGCTGTCCATCAGTAGCACAAATATAACATGCGAGTGATCGCGATATATTAAATACAGCGTAATTGGGCAGCTTCTGTGGACAATCTGGTTTACTTGAACAAATAACAGTGCGCTGCTTCATTTGCATTGTAATAGCAAAGATAAAAAAAAAAATATACAAAAACAAAATAATGTGGTCAGGTTTTCCTGGGGTAACTAATCCAGTGTAAAAAGGAAAGTCCCCTTAAACAACAAGGAAACACAAAAAAGAAATGAGAAGTTTAATGTCGAATGAGAAAAACTGGGTGTGAGCGGCTCCTGTGTCACTTTGATCATTGGTTTCCTTCTTCTTCTTTTTTAAGTTCAAAATTGTCATCAAATTAACACAATAACTTCTGGAAAATAATGGTTATAATAACGCCACATGACGTTTAACTCATTAAACCACCAAAGTGGGTGGTAGCTTAATGTTTAAGGCATTGGGTTTTGGATCTGGAGGTTATGAGTTCAAATCAAACTCCTGGGCCCTAAACAAGGCTTTAACCCCCATAGCTATTTAGTTATATGAATAAGATAAATGTTAGTAATTCCGGATAAGTTTGTTTACAGAATCCTGTGAATGTCATAATTGATTTTTTCCCTCCATTTCCTCCAGTGTTTTTTTTTTTTTTTTTTATGTTGCACTGGTCCTATTTCTGAAGTCCTTAAGTATAGCTTTTGTTTGGGAATTTTTCATCTCATGTCTCAGTGCAATATCTATTATTATAACTTTGCATTATTTAATTAATTATAAACTTGTGTATTCGAATTTGTGAGCATGTAGAGTTTAACAACTACCCAGTATGGAAACCCGAACAGGTTCCTTGAGTATAAAAGTAACACAAACAACAGGCCAAAAGGAAAATTCCAGCCAAAGTAACTGCCAATACATATAAACTCAAGTCAGCACTTTTAGGTTAAAGTAAAAAAAGTAAAGAAAGAATTCCGGCTCTTGTCCTGACACTCAGTGCGGATGAGAAGCTGTCACTTAAAACGTTGGCTCTCGCGGCTGCCTCGAGTCTTTTACAGCAGTCTGAGTGAAAAATAGCGAACATGATGTGGCATCACGTAAACATCAAGACACAGAGAGCCTGCTCACTGAGTCACTCTCACACTGACACAATACACAGGAATCTTTGCTGAAAAAATTAGGACAAAGCGAGACATTAATCTTCCAGTCAACTCGGATTTTACAGGGCTCGGCAAAAAAAAAAAGCTTCAGCCACAGTGGGAGAGACTGAATGACTCAAACTTACATGTAAAGTCATAACTGAGGAATGTGGCAGAAGCAAAGAATAAGATCACTATTTAAAACTTTTAAGCAGTTGGTTCTTTAGTACTATACAAAATCCAATAAAATGAAATCAGATTATTTCTGTGAATAAACAGAATCTGATTTCTTTGCTCAAAGGTAATGTCTACGTGAACAGTCCAAGCATTCAAGGTAAGTCTGAGATAGGAGACATTGTCAGGATTAGGCCACTGGACTACGTTTCCAATCAGCCACTGCATTTCACCACATTGTCACATGACTATCTGCGCCTGTTTTTAAACATTAACATTTTACAACAAGACGCCCTTTTCCAGTGTGACATCTCATTTATACAACTGACCAGTTGCGGGTTTAGTGCCTTGGTCAAGGGTCCAGCAGTGGCAGTTTGGTGGTGAACTCACCAGCTTCCAGAAGTCCAACATCTTGTTTGGTAAGTTACCACTCCTATAAAAGTGTGGGGGGATTGTAACTCACAATCTTCTGATCAGACGGCCAACATCTTCATCACTAGGCTACTACTTTTCTCTTTAAGTGTCACCTAACACCCCATTTTGCGCTCGCAATTTAGTGCTCGTGTCTCTTTTTTATTTTTATTAAATGTGGGCCCTTGCATTTACCTTCGCCCTAATTATGTAAAATGTATCTATCTATAATCTATGCTCACTAATATTAGCTTAGTGGTCACTGTTATTAATAAAGGTAAAATTATAGATAGCTAACTAGCAAACACCTTGCTACATGCTAATCATGATTTCCTCACAATTTATACTGAAAAAAAGCAGCCCCAAAATATGATGCTTCCACCGCCATGCTTCATCGTGGGTATGGTGTTCTTTGTGCATCTAAAGCGATGCACGATTTTTTTCCCTCTGAGACAAATCCTAAAACAGTCCTATAATCTCAGCTCCGTCTCCTGTCTTTTACTCAATGCCACTGTCTCTAAACCGTACAACATCGCAGGTCTCACCACATTCCTATAAACTTTCCCTTTCACTCTCGCTGATACTCTTCTATCACAAATCACTCCTGCTATCACTCTTCTCCACCCACTCCACTCCACCTGCCTGCACTCTTCACTTCTCTAACATAAAAGAGTTCTATAATCCAATGCTAAAATCTGTAGTTTTTAATCACTGGTTCGACATGTTCACCGACAGACGGTTTTGGGCATTGGGATATTTCTTTTCTTTAGTGAAATTCTGGCAGTGTCAAAAGTTTTTAAACACTTTTCTGCAGTTGACTTTTCTTAAAACATCTGTCGACCGACGATGACCGACGATTTTAAACCACCTCAGGGAAAATGTCAAAACGAAAGTTCGCTCTGTGTAATTATAAGTCTATAACGTCCTCATTTGCCCAGCCATGACTGTTTTCTGTTATTATTATCAAGGCATGTCATGAACAAAATGAACGCTACAGATTGTTTTTGTTCGCTGCTAGCTACACGAGAGAACACGGTTGTAAACATCCCGGATTGACGGCGTAAAACTTCGTATCCGTCCGTTTTTTACTGTCATACAGTCTGAAGTTATTGTAAGTTATTGTAATTGAGATCCTACAGTGTGACATGGGGATCATGTTTGTACAGTCTGACAAGCAACAGTAGCAAATGACTATTAAAAATTGCACAGTTTAATCCTCGTATAAAATAGCTCTCGAATTATTATACTTTTTGGAATTGGGTCTCAACAGATTGTAACATCTATGCCTCATTGCTTAGGTTCAATTTTTTTTTGTTATAAATGGCTTTAGCCACATTACCCTATAGCCTCGAAGAATATGAGAGTAATCAGTTCTTGTGAGGAATTCCTGCAGCTACTTTAACAATGTTTTTTTGGCAGATTTCCTGGTAGGCTTCTGTCTGCTTTTAAAACATTTCGGAGAGACGTTCTGTTCCTAGTGATGTCACTGTGGTGCTCCAGTTTCTTTATTCGATGATGATGATGATGATGGCCTTCACGGTGTTCTATAGTACATTGAATGTTCTTAAAATTCTTTTGATCTCTCTCATGATTGTTAGCTTTCAACAAGTCGGATCCCATTGCAAGCTTTGTATGTTCACTGTAAGCAGACCTTGGCCTGAGCAGTCAGATGAAACCAGGATGTGAAGAAAATCCCACTGAAACCTCTGATCATTATTAATCTGAAGAATTTCATTGAGGATGGCTGTATGCTAATTTATTAAAGTTATTGTTTTTTCCCTTCCATTTATTTCTATGTAGGTATATAGGTTTGTAGGTATAAAATCATCCAATATTCTGAAATAAAATACACACCCAATGATGCTACAGTAAAACAGCCTGTCCTTAGCCATGTGTTGCTAGGTGTCTGAGGTAGAATAGTTGGCTCCTCTCTTTGATTGGGAAGGATGCCAATAAGCTTTCTCCATTTGAGAAAAGACACACATCCAGTTGTGGCAATCTGTGAGCTCATGTATGTGGAAAAACTTGGCTCTCCTCCAATCGTGTTCAGTCATCCTGTGATGTTTGAAATAATATGGCAGGATCCAGTGTCTTCAGTGGACATGTGTAAGAGCTTAAATCTAAAGAGATTCTGAATATTTTCTGCTTTTAATGATCTTTTAATGCATGCTGATTAACTAGAGATATACAGTAATCCAGGAGTTCTGGATTGACCGGAAGTAGGAAAATTTAGGAATATCAAGTATCGAGTCTACCAGTTAAAACAGTACTTTCCCTTAAAAAGATTATCAATTAAATTATAGTAATTAATTAATGTCTGGTTGAAATGTGCAATGCCCAGGCTATTTTTTTTCACATGTAATTATTTCAATATTTAACTTTGGTAGTGGTTCAGTTCATTGTTACAATTTATTTATAATTATTTAATTAAATTATTTCAATATTTAAATATAACAGTTGTTTAAGTTTTATCCAATCACATTATTTGATTTAATTATTTGGAAATTGTATTATAGAAATTGTTTAATGCATTTTATTAAATATTTTTTATTAAGCATTTTATTTAAATGTTCTTAAAATTCTTTGTAATTATTTCAATATTTAAACTATAATTGTATTATACATTTTTATTATTATTATTTTATTTTCTTATTTCTTTAATTTGTTTATTTTATCATAATTTATTTCATTATTTTGATACCTAATTTTGGCAAATGTTTAATATAAATTATTTTTATATTTTATTTTAATATTTTATTATTTTATCTTTTTACTTTTGTTTCGATTTTCTTATTATTGTTTAATTACATTTCATATATATATATATGAGAACGCTGAGGATGGAGCCACCAGGAAGGAGGAAAAGAGGAAGGCCAAGGAGGAGGTTAATGGATGTGGTGATGGAAGACATGCAGGTAGTTGGTTTGAAAGATGCAGATGTAGAGCAGTGGTCCCCAACTCCCGGGCGGCGGACCGGCACAGGTCCGTGCGTCAATTGGTACTGGGCCACACAGAAAGAATACATTACTTACATTATTTTACATACATTGTTTACATACATTTTTTATTTATGATCTGATTCTGAACGGGGTTTTATTTTGGAAAATGACCGGATTCTCTCCACCACATGTGTCTATGACTCACTCTTGATGCATGTCATGATGCCTCAGTCACATGTCTTACCTCCATCCACTACCTTCTTAAAGGGGCTCCGGTCGCTAACACATAATACATTACCGCTAAATTGAAACCCCCAAGCGAGCAAAATAAACAAACAACAACACAGTGGATTCACGTTTATTATAATATTTAGAAAATACCAGTTTTTATGCCGGTCGTATCATTTTATTTTGTTGTATTTATCCACCACACCTTAAAGGCCGGTCCATGAAAATATTGTCTGACATTAAACCGGTCCGTGACGCACAAAAGTTTGGGGGCCGCTGATGTAGAGGACAGGGGGGTATGGAGACGGATGATCCGATGTGGCGAACCCTAATGGAGAAGCCGAAATAAGAAGACGATTTATTTATTTATTAATTATAGTAACTGTATTTATTATATAGTTGCAGCTCTAATTTTGTCTAGTAGCTGATCTAATGTACATTATTTGTAAACAATTCAATTCATTTTTATTTGTATAGCTTTCCCTTTATTCAACACTATCATTTTGTTTCTTTCTTCTGTTGGTGTTTCTGCAAAAAAAAAAAAAAAAAGGAAATATTTCAATAAGATGACCCGTACATCCTTCAGTGGCCTTCGTTTCCACAAAGCCATGGTGTAAATGACCTATATAGTCAATAAATAGCCTTTTTGGGAAGCCCGGCACTCGTCTGCTATTTTTTAAATGCGAACCATCTTATCAGTCCCTCTCCTGCGGCAAAGATGGCGTTTCACATTAAAGTCATCTCTGGCATCTCAGACTCTCAGAATTGAAAAGAATAAAAGAATAAATAATGCATTGCAACTCTTTCAAATACTGTGATCTTTTTCTCCAATTCTCAAGAGTGCTTCATTGATTTTGAAACATGCGAATCAAAATAAGTTATAATGTTTGTGATGCTATTCTGAAATCATCTATGCAAAAAAGTGACAAAAATCCATGTTTCTGAAAGGAGTTATTTGCAATTAATAGTGTTTATGCATACCTAATTGCTTTTGTATCGTTACAAGGAGGTGCTTTTTGGAGGCTAATTAATAAATACACGATCAATTAATTAATAAATTAGAACACAAATGAATACTATAGAATTGTAATTGATTTTACAGGTGGATTATTTTCACTTTATATACTACATGGACATGTATTGGGATGCCTGACTTCTCCAGCCACATGTGAGTTCTTTGCCCAAACTGTTACCACAAAATTGGAGGCACGAAATTGTATAGGACGTCTTTGGATGCAGTAGCATCTAATTTTACCTTTAAATGAACTAGGAGGCCCAAATCTTTTCCAGCATAACGCCCCTGTACCCAAAACCAGCTTTATAAAGATATGCTTTGCATGGTTTGGAGTAGAAGATCTCATCTTGAGTGTCCTGCTATAGAACTCTGACCTCAACCCTATTGAACACCTTTAAGATGATTTGGAACTTGAATTTTACTCCACCCAGGCCTCCTCACCTCATCTGCATCAGTACCTGACTTTATGCCCTTGTGCTGGAAGGAGCACAAATCTCCACATGCATACTCCAAAAGAACATCTTTCCAAATTAGTGTAGGTTATTGTCATAGCAAATGGGGACTGGGGATTTTCATAAAGTACACACAAATCATATAGTGTCCACAAACATTTGTCCATATCTTCCTCTTCTTCCTCTTTTTCTACTTCTTTTGGCTTCTCCCTTTAGGGGTCGCCACAGCAGATCATCCATCTCCACACACCCCTGTCCTCTACATCTGCCTCTTTCAACCCAACTTCCTGCATGCCTTCCCTCACCACATCCATAAACCTCCTCCTTGGCCTTCCTCTTTTCCTCCTACCTGGCAGCTTCATCCTCAGCATTCTCCTACCAATATACACCATGTCCCTCCTCTGCATATGTCCAAACCATCTAAAAAACCATTGTCCATATAATGTACATTTAATAATTGTTTTTTAAAAGCAACCAAATAAATGTAAAAAGAAAGTTTTTGCTTTCAGTGTGATACGTTTCTTCATGTTGCTATTCATGCATGAGAGGTTCATAAAATGTAGAATAAAGTAAGTAATACAAACGATAATTGGAGTCTTATGTTATTAACATTTTCATCAAAATCAGTGTCATGAGGTGTATATGTATGTGATATGTAAGATATTAAACACCTCAGCTTGGCTGTAATGCAATAAAACAAGCACACTTAAGATATCAAATATATTTTGCAGGTTTTTAGTCTTCCTTGTTCCTTGAAAAACTATTCTTTCCATCATCGATTTTAAGTCAAATGACTATACAGTACATACAGTGCCCTCCACAATTATTGGCACCCCTGTTTAAGATGTGGTCGTGGACTTCTAAAAATTCTCCTTTTTTTTTTAAACAACATAGAACCCAAATGCAAAAAAAGAGAAAAATCCAACCTTTCATTTAAGTACATTACTTTGGTGGTAAAAAAAATCACACATTTAGAAAAAAAACAAAAACTTGAAATCATGTGTGCCACAATTATTGGCACCCCTAACAATTCCTCTGAAAAATTTAATTTTTTTTTTTTTTTAATATATTTTTCTGTAGTTGCTAAGGTTGGTCAGGGTATCTAGGGACTTTTAATTAGTAATTCATGATTTCCTGTTTCCCTGGGGTATAAATATGACGTGACACAGAGGCCTAATTCTCTTACCCATTTGTCAACATGGCAAAGACAAGAGAACACACCATTCAAGTAAGGCAGATGTGTGTCGACCTTCATAAGTCAGGCAATGGCTACAAGAAAATAGCCACTCGCCTTAACTTGCCGGTATCTACAGTCAGAGGAATCATTAAGAAGTTTAAAACAATTGGAACAGTGACAAACAAGGCTGGAAGAGGTCCCAAGTTTATCTTGCCACAACGCACAGTGAGGAGGATGGTAAGAGAAGTAAAAAAATTTCCCAAGCTCACCGTCACAGAATTGCATCAAAGAGTGGCATCTTGGGGTCACAGAGTCTCCAAAACAACCATCAGACGCTCTCTACATGCCAACAAGCTGTTTGGGAGGCATGCAAGGAAAAAGCCTTTTCTCACTAACACTCACAAACGTAAACGTCTGGAGTTTGCTAAGCGGTACTGGGACTTCAACTGGGATCGTGTGCTTTGGTCAGATGAGACTAAGATTGAGCTTTTTGGCAACAAACACTCTAAGTGGGTCTGGCGTAAAACAAAAGATGAGTATGCCGAAAAGCACCTCATGCCCACCGTGAAGTATGGTGGAGGATCTGTGATGCTGTGGGCCTGTTTCTCTTCCAAAGGCCCTGGGAACCTTGTTAGGGTGCATGGCATTATGAACGCTTTGAAGTACCAGGATATTTTAAATAAAAACCTGATGGCCTCTGCCAGAAAGCTGAAGATGGGTCGTCATTGGGTCTTTCAGCAGGATAATGATCCAAAACATGTGGCAAAATCTACACAAAAGTGGTTCAGCAGTCACAAACTCAAGGTCCTCCCATGGCCATCTCAGTCCCCAGACCTCAACCCAATCGAAAACCTGTGGGGCGAGCTAAAGAGAAGAGTGCATAAGAGAGGACCCAGGACACTGGATGATCTAGAAAGATTGTGCAAAGAAGAATGGTCAAAAATCCCTCTCTCTGTGTTCTCCAATCTTGTGAAATGTTATAGGAGGAGATTAAGTGCTGTCTTGTTGGCAAAAGGACGTTGTACAAAGTATTAACATCAGGGGTGCCAATAATTGTGGCACACATGATTTCAAGGTTTTTTTTTTTTTCTAAATGTGTGATTTTTTTACCACCAAAGTAATGTACTTAAATAAAAGGTTGGATTTTTCTCTTTTTTTTCATTGACTTCTTCCCTTGGCTTGACCTTAAGTGTATGGACATGATTACGTCATCTTCATCCCATAACACACTCAAGTTTTCACTTAATCCTTTAATTGTGGAGAGTATACAAGCTGACAGAGTTCACCAGAAGTCTGTTCATCTACCAGTTGTCCTGACTGAATGTCCTGAACGGCGATGGCAGGCGTTTATCTGACTGATGACGCTTTAATGATCATTACAGTAGATTATTTATGATCATGGTGGACAGAGCAGGACAGGTTTTTGTGCTGAGTCATGGTTTTGTCTTTATTAGCAGCATTTATGAAGCTCTGCAATGATCACTTTTATCCCTTAATGAAATAGTTCTGACCTTTCAGGCCATGGTCAATTCCAAGATGACTCAAAGCCTGATTGAATACATTGATATGATTGAAAATGATATAAAAAAAAGATGATTGCAACCCAAGTGGGTTGCAACCCAAGTGGGAGATTCTACAGTAGCCATCATCAAAACAGCAAATGATGAAATATCTTATATAATGGAGGAAAATACTAGTGCAGTGGTCCCAGTACCTCTTGCTGGGCCCTAAGAGAACCCTCTTAGTTTTATATATAATTATAAGTTGCTCTGGATAAGGACACTGCCAGTTGCCATAAATGTATGAGAAACAATGCCAAGGTGCACTGAAGGCTTGTGGTGACCAGATTTTTCTTTAAAATGTCACACATCTGTATGTATTTGTAAATAATTCATGTGTGTGACAAATATAGTGTAGTTTGAATATTTACATGTTCCTGGCTCTTCCTGCAGTAAAGCCATTGCATTATCGTTAGTATCTATATTTATAAATGCTGTCTAATTCATAGGATTCACCTATTTGGCAGTGATAAGCAAAGAAGTTCCTCTTCAGTCCTCAGGAATCCAAGCTTTTTGTACCTCTTTTCAGTCTTAATAAACTTTTAAAAAGCTTCACTAACAGTTCAAATGCAGTGGCAGCAGTGATTGATCAGCCTATGGATTCTCACTGAACCCGATAATTCAATCAGTGTGTGAATGAACAGTGACTGTGTATTGCATGGTTTTAGTGCCTGCATCACTATGATGCAGAATTAATTTTATTTCAAATCTGAGTATTACAAGCACCAGCCAATATTTTCGAATTTATTTCTAAAATGAAAAATGTTTCTAAGTCTAATCATAGTTTCTGAATGCTATAGAAAGTAAAGTAAATAAAAGCCTTCTCTTCATCAAAGCTCATGATGAAGTCCGATGGAGTTCGGATACACATGATTATCAAAATGCATGTACTGCAATAAATGAATAGAAAACTAATTAATTAAATTAAGAGAGTTTGTTTCTTAAGGATTAAAATATTCCTTAAAAAAATACAACAACAAAAAACTAATCAAAATATATAATATAATCACTTTTGGGCTGTTCTTAAAAAAAAGCTTAGAATCCAGTAATTACATGAAGGAAGATTTATTTTTAAATTAATAAACACATTTTAGTATAGATTTTTTTTTTTTTTTTTTTTATTAATTAATTAGTGAATTCATTATTCATATTAATACTGATGTATTAATTTAGAGTCTGAACTATGGGTTTATCCAGAATTGGGAAGTACAATATATGGCCAAAGGTTTGTGGACATTAATGGCTGTTATAATTCCCGCCACACTTCTGGGAAGAAGTTCCACCAGATTTTAGGGTGTGTTTGTGGAGATTTTTGTTTATTCAGCCACAAGGGTTTTAATAAAGTCAGGTGCTGAGGTAGATGAGGTGGGGAGGCCTGGGGTTCCAATTCCTCCCAAAGGTGTTCAATAGGGTTGAGGGCCAGAGCTCTATAGCAGTAAAGCAGATCTTTATCGAGTTGGCTTTGTGCACAGTGGCATTGTCATGCTGCAACAGGTTTGGGACTCCTAGTTTAAGTGAAGGGTATATATAATTCTCCTACATCCAAACACAACCTATATAACAAAAGGCAACAGTTACAACAGTTTGGGGAAGAAACACCTACAGTATGTCTGGAAGAGTCAGGTGTCCCAATTATTTTGTCTATATAATGTCAAATCAAATTTTAATACAAGAAGGAAATCGTTTTTTATAAACAGCACAAAATCCTGAGCGTTAAAAAAAAACCTCTTCAGGATGTGTGGTTCAAATTGATTCTCGAGTATTTTATGTCATTAAGTTTCCAGTCTGGCTGGACGTCTACACAAACACCGAATTACTGTCTCTCCGTCTAATAGCACACAATCAGCGTTAAAAAAACCTTTATGTCACAGCTTTTAAATGCAGCTTTTTTAACTTTATGGAGATGGAACAGATTTATGATGAAGACTGAATAATTCATATACAGCTGAGTGCTGACAGCTTTTTATTCTGTTTTTATAAAAAGAAAAAAAAAAGAAAAAAAAAGGGATTCCTTTTGTGTCTTAGTTTAGAGGTGTCTCAGCTTTCCAAAAAGTTTTTTGGGGACAAATTGAGGAACCATTGAAGAAACATTAAAGATGACAAAAAAGTTTCTTTTTCAATGATCCATGTCTCAGTTTGGGTTTTGACCTTTACAGCTTTTAGGTAGATCTTTAAACTAAAAGACTTCCATTTTAGACAAGGTTTCAATAAGGCTATTTTATAAAGATATGATCCTTTACCTTTCCATAGACCTCTACCTATTTTCCTCTGTACAGAAATACACAGTTAACCTAGTCATTAGGGTTGCACAAGCCAGTGCACTCCTAGTGCCCGGTCCCAAGACGGATAAATGGGGAGCGTTGTGTTAGGAAGGGCATCCAGCGTAAAACATGTGCCAAATCAAATATGCGGATCACTAACCTGAACTTCATACCGGATTAGTCGAGGCCCGGGTTACCAACTGGAAGTTGAAGGGGTGATGATAAATGTCATCAGTGCTTATGCTTCTCAAGTGGTTGTAGATGGAGGAGAAAATTCTGGAGTGAATTAGATGAATTAGTAGATGGTGTACCTAGGAATGAAAGAATGGTGATTAGGACAGACTTTAATGAACATGTAGGTAAAGGGAACAGGCGTGATGAGGAGGTGATGGGTAGGTATTGGCCTTGAGGAGAGGAATGTGGAAGGGTAGATTGGAAATGGCAGTGGTGAATACTTATTTTAAGTAGAATTGATACAGAAATTGGAGACTGTACTGTTTTGGCAGTAGACAGTGTAGCTAGACAGCATCGGATGGTGGTCTGTAGGATGGTTTTGGAGGTGAAGAAGAGAGGAGGAGAGTGAGGACTGAAAGATTCCAAAATAAGATGGTGGAATTTGAAGGAGGAAGACTGTCGTGTGAGATTCAGGGAAGAGGTCAGACAGGAGCTCAGTGGTGGTGAAGAGGTGCTGGATGATTGGGCAACTACTGCAGGCAACTACTATACTGAAAAGGGAGACAGCTAGAAAGATACTTGGTGTAACATCTGGAAATAGAAAGGAAGACAAAGAGACGTGGTGGTGGAATGAGGAAAAGCAGGAAAGCATAAGGAGAAGAGGTTGCTGAAACAGAAATGGGATTGACAGAGTGATGAGAAAAGTAGGCAGGAGTACAAGCAGATGTGGCAGCAGGTGAAGAGGGATGTGGCAAAAGCCAAGGAAAAGGCATATGAGGAGCTGTATGAGAAGTTGGACACTAAGGAAGGAAAATGGATTCGTACCGATTGACCAGGCAGAGAGACCGAGCTGGGAAGGATGTGCTGCAAGTTAGAGCAATAAAGGATGTAGATGGAAATGTGTTGACTAGTCAGAAGACTGTGCTGAGAAGATGGAGGGAGTATTTTGAGCAGCTGATGAATTAGGAAAATTAGATCAATGTTTAGGAGAGATGGCAGTAGAGTGTTTAACCAGGTTGTTCAACAAGATTTTGGAAGGTGAGAAAATGCCTGAGGGATGGAAAAGGAGTGTGCTGGTACGAATCTTAAAATAAGGGAGATGTGCAGACCTGCAGTAACTACAGGGGAATAAAGTAAATCAGTCACACCATGAAGTTAGTGAAGCCAGGCTGAGAGAAGAGGTGACCATCTGTGAGCAACAGTATGGTTTTGTGTTGAGGAAGAGCACCACAGACGCCTTATTTGCTTTGAGAATGTTGATGGAGAAGTATAGAAAAGGTCAGAAGGAATTGCAGTGTCTGTGAGTGGATCTAGGGAAAGCATATGACAGGGTGCTGAGAGAGGAATTATGATATTGTATGAGGAAGTCAGGTTTGTCAGAGAAGTATGTGAGGGTGGTGAAAGTACTTGGGGTCAACAATGCAAAGTAATAGAGGGTGTTTAAGAGAAGTGAAGAAAAGTGTGCAGGCAGGGTAGAGTGGGTGGAGAAGAGTGATAGCAGGAGTGATTTGTGAAAGAAGGGTATCTGCGAGAGTGAAAGGGAAAGTTTATAGGACTGTGGTGATACCTGAGATACCTGAGAGGTTCAGGGGGATGGAGACGGATGATCCGCTGTGGCGCCCCTAATGGGAGAAGCCGAAAGAAAAGAAGAAGAATTTATTTAATTCAATGGAAAATGGGAAGTTCAAGTTTTATTAAAGACTAAGTTTTAGTGTCCAGCCGTGCTGTTCTAGGAAACTAATCAGCAATTAGGTTGTGTGATGCTGACAGAATCCTTCTTTTTTTTATGTAGAATGTGCACCACACAATTCGCTGTGCATTAGTCACTACTATAGCAACTGTGATTGGAATTGCAGCTAGAACTACTGCAGAGCAGAGAGAAAAGAACATCTTCTCACTATTCACTTTAACCCAAAGTTCAACAGCTTACGCTCTAAAGAAATACAATACCAATAAGTATTTTACACCATTAGCAAAAATGTTTGTACCTGTCAGAGCCCATTCATGACTTCCTCCAATGCTCACACTCCACTCAGCCTCTTCCCTACAAATCACCTACACCTGTCATCCTCCTAATAATCACCTACACCTGTCCTCCATTTACCCGTCCGCTTTATAAGGTCCTATTACCCTTCACTCAGGGTCCGATCTACCAGTTACAACCATAGAGCACCCAGACTTCCTACCTCTTGTTTCCTGTGATTCCATGCTCCTGGCTATTCTTCTAAAGGAGCACTCAGTTAAGTTTGCCATCTGCTACATCTCTAGCGCTCTTAAGTTTTGCATGTTTAGACCAAATAAAGACAATCTGTTTTACTCCCGGTTTCTGACGCCTGGTCTATCCATGACAGTACCAGAGATTTCCATCAAGTATCCTTGGCTTTCAGTAATACACATACGACCCTGATTTATAGTCTTGAGCACATTCCCGCTATTTCTATTATCCATGACCGGACATAGCTTGGCCTGCCCATCACCTGCCGGCAGGATCTCTCAAAACTTCACTCAGCTTCATTAGCATGATGAAAAGTGACATTGAATAGCTGCGGCCACCTTTTTTCTGTCTCATAATGCAGTTCTTTTGTTCCACTAAGAATGACTTTGACTTCTGGAAAGTGGTGTACAGGCAACGATATATTCCCGTTCTACATAAAACATCACATTCACACTGGCTTAGGAACGTATAAGGATGTGGTATGTTCTGTCGGTTGTAATAGATGTTGTAATATAATGACTGTTTGTATGGGAGTGCAGTGAATGAATCAGAGATTTACAAGACAGTTTTCTCATTGCCATGCCTTCTCTAAGTATGTTTTATAGTCTGGCTAAAATATTAACCTTATTCACTATATGGGCCTCTAACTTATAAAGAATTGGGACAAGTGAACATTTGGAACTAGTACAGAGGTTCAGGAAATGATTTATTTATATACTTCATGCGGTAATGTTCAGTTTAGGTCAGCTTTAGGGATTTTATAAATCATGTATCCTATGTTTCTGTGCAACATTAGAATTTAATCCTTGTATATTTACAGCACCTGTCAAAATATATGGTTTGTGAGAGACACATGTATGTTCTATGCAAGAAACTAGATAATTTCACCATATGAAGATTCCCTTTGACCACTTTGTTTTCATTCGCCACTGTTTTCATTTTTTTTTTCCCCTTAGGAATAAAAAAAGTTTAGACATTCCTCGCATCAGTTTCCCCAAACATTCAACTGAAATAATTTGCTGTGCCTCTTGTAAAACTTGCCAAAAGTTCTTCACGTTCTTCACTATTTGGAGATTTCTTTCTGACTTTGCGATCCAGTTCAGCCCAGAGTTTAATAGGATGTAGGTGAGGTGACTGGCAGGTCGTTCCATGAAACACTCCAGCCAACTGTTTGCTCTAAATAAGAGCTTGGTACGTTTTGGGTTATTGTCTTGTTTTACGGTTAAATTGGTTTCAATTAGTTGCAGTCCAGACAGAACTGCATGGTGTTAAAGTATGGAATGGGAGCCATGTTGGTTTAGCATTCCTGTAGGTTCCGGTGTGAGGTCTGCTAACAACTTCTCTCCTGTTCTTTGTTTTATAGAAGTTCTTCTGTATCTATTGTTTAATTGTTTTTATTTTTTTTATTTTTACTTACTTTCTTATATAGAAACTAAAGGAAAATGCATGTGTCTATGCTAGGTGTTTCCAACTTCTGACAGACTCTGTAGTTCATGTGGATGATGGCCAGACTTTAGACCACATATAATTGTTTAGAGTGGAAAATCCCAGTGGCTTTAGACTGCAATGAAATTTTTCACTGAAATCAAGTCAATGTTGAGAGAGGGATTAGGCTAAAAGTATTGAATACTTTTAATACAAAATGTAGTAGACAGTAGCCAGAAGAGTGGAGCTTAATATACAGTATTGGAGGAACAAATCAAAATTAGTGCCAATGGTTGAGAAATGGAATATTCAATACTTTGCACATAATGTCTACATTCTTTATGCTATATAGTGTGGCATTGAAGCACATTTCTGTTGCTGCTGCCTGTAAAGGTTCTCTTTTTGTCATGTGGGCTTTGTCTAGGTTATTTGGTTTCATGTCACATGCATGTTATCAGTCAAAGAAAGATTGCACCCAGGAACGGTGTCCCATTTAAGCTATGCTCTGGATTGTTCCTGAGATAGGCTCCAGCTCGAGGATGACCTGACCAGGATATGGGGCTTACTGAAGATATATGAATGAACAGTTAAAGTGGATAATAAAACGTTTTAATCTTGTTGTATTCAGTTTAGGTGGGTGAGGGTGTGGTTGGGGAAAGACTTTTGCATTCATGTCTGTGTGTAAATGTGTGTTTGTAAGATCTAGAATGAGTAACATAAGATTATTGTTTAAACAATCATAATGCACATCTACATTCTCTCTTCCACTGCTACGGAGGGGATTTAAAATTAGTTGATGTAAATCTTTCTAAGTTTATGCGAAGCTCTAAATACTCTGAAACAGGTCGTTAGTGTGCAGTTTAATCACTGGCAAACCTATTAAACTTTCGTGTTCTGGCTGATTGGACTATACTTTAAAACAAGTCAGATGGATGATTATTTATCTGGCATTTTCCCCCGCTAGCTAAAGTGCTGTGTCCAGAAAACAAGTAAAGCATCAAATTACTTTATCACGCAAGTGCAAGCAAGAAGCAAAAGAAAAAAAGCTGCTCTCACTGCGCTGCTACACCGTCTGTCATGACTGATAAAGACTCTGCTTCTGGCCAGGACCATTTGAGTGCTTTTCATTTCATACAGTCTGGATCGCAGACTTTAATTACTGTTTCGAGAACAAGTTTTACTATGTGACTGATAGAATTGAAAAATGTGAAAAACTCCCAGAAGCAGAATTTATTTATTTATTTATTTATTTTTACTTTTTCACTCTTGTTTTTGTTGATGAATATGAGCAGTCGATTTGCAACACAATGCAAAGCTGGCAACTATAATTTTTTTTCATTTATTCATATATTTATTGCATATTACATATTCTGAATGCAGACTTCTTTTTACATAAATACTATTGTATATATATATATATATATATATATATATATATATATATATATATATATATATATATATATATATATATATATATATTGTATTTGTATATACACTACTGACAAAAGTATTGGACACCTGACCTGTCCAGCCATATGTAGGTCTTCCCCAAACTGTTACCACAAAGTTGGAGGTATGCAATTGTATAGAATGATTTTACATGCATCAAATACTCCCATTTATTTTTTACTATTAGACCCAACCTGTTCCACCATGACAAAATTCTTTGGATGTTCGGTACATTTTCAATAAAAGTGTGACATTGAGATACATAGATACCAGAAAAAGTGTTTGCGATTAAGGTGAAACAGGAAGCAGGAGTAAAGGAAAGTAAAGGAAAGTATAGGAAAGTTCACAGCTTTTCGCAGATCGTTGACCTCTGACCATCTTTACTTCTGAGAGACTCTGACTGTCTAAGATGCCAAGTAATCTAATTAGTTGCAAAATGTTCTTCCAGCTCTTCCTTGTTAGTACAAATTAGTTTCCAGACCTTTTTTGCCTCTGTCCCAACTTTTTTGAGACTTGTTGCTGTAATCAATTTCAAAATGACCTCGTTGTTTCTTTGAGTACAGATGGTCCCGAGTTACGATGGTTTGACTTGCGATTTTCCGATCTTACGATGATGATAGTGATATGGCAAAATTGTAAAATATGAAAAATTTCATGCAACAGCAGCAACGTACGATGTATGATACGGTGGACGCGTAGCTGGGATGAACGTATCTCTCACCCTGTGAGATGCCCCCACTCTCGCTAGCGGTTGACGGAGTAAAGTTGTCTCAGTGTATACACACTTTTTTGTTTCAAACGGTTTCAAACAGCAATTTTAGTGATAAAAGCATGTCTTCCAAGCACCAAGTATATCTCCTGTTTGTAGTGAAAAAAGGAAGAGGAAAGCCATCAGTTTAGAGTAGAAAATAAAAATGATAAATCAGACTGTCACTGTCGATATTTTTAAATACGATGGGTCGTCGTAACGTATCTCCATTGTAAGTAGAGGACTACCTGTAGTACATATCCTCAGTTTAAGATAAGATCAGATATACCTTTAATCGTACCACAGTAGGAAAATGTCTTTAAACATTTGATGTTTTCTATGGTCTATTATAAATAAAATATGGGTTTTATGAGATTTGCAAATGATTGCATTCTGTTTGTACACACAGTGTAGAGCAACTGTTTTGAACTTGGGGTTGTATAATAAAGACCTGACTGTAAAAAAAAGAAAAAAAGACTACACCTTTACTGCAAATGTATGTAGATGCTTTATATCTCCTACAATCAATCTTATGAAAGTGTAACTAGTTGAGTTATATAGATCTGAATACATATTTCCAAGTAACAGAGACTTTGTGCGCAGGTCAATATTTAAGTTCAATATACAAATGAAATATTTACAGATATTCTACCTGTTTCACTCTTGAAAAGCACGCACAAAGGTCAGTTAAAACCCGCATGAAATCCGTAAATATTTCATTTTGTCATATTGAACTTTAATATAGACCTGCATGAATAAATACTGCATGTGTTCCTCGCTGTTTGCCACCAAGTGAATAACAGGGTGGCCTCTGACTTTTACACAGTACTGAATATGTCAGTGTAATATTGGTGAGAAGCAAATACCGTCACCTGGAATATACAATTCCCATATGACCAGTCGAAGCACATTTATTCATAAGTATATTGCACTTGAATGACGTGAGAATTAT
>JBCEWE010000263.1:1233974-1254968 GCA_039877035.1 Silurus lanzhouensis | reverse complement strand
TGTGTGAACAGTGTGGTGAGTTGTGTGTGTTGTGTGGTGAGTTGTGTGAACAGTGTGTGAGTGGTTGTGGTGAACAGTGTGGTGATTGGTGTTGTGTTGTAACAGTGTGGTGAGTGTGTGGTTAGTTGTGTGAACAGTGTGGTGAGGTTGTGTGAGTGTGTGTGTGAGTTGTGTGAACAGTGGTGTTGTGAGTTGTGTGAGGTGTGAAGTGTGGTAGTGGGTAGTTGTGTGAACAGTGTGGTGAGTTGTGTGAGTGGTGGTGGTGTGTGAACAGTGTGGTGAGTTGTGGTGTGATGGGTTGTGTGAACAGTGTGGTGAGTTGTGTGATGGGTTGTGTGAACAGTGTGTGAGGGTGTGGGTTGTGAACAGGTGTGGAGTTGAGTGTGGTGTGTGAACAGTGTTGGTGAGTTGTGTGAACAGTGTGATGGGTTGTGTGAACAGTGTGATGGGTTGTGTGAGTTGTGTGATGGGTTGTGTGAACAGTGGTGGAGTTGTTGTGCACAGTGTGGTGAGTTGTGTGAACAGGTGGTGATGGTGAGTTGGTGTGAGTTGTCGTGAACAGGTGTGGGTGGAGTTGTGGTGAGTTGTGTGGTGAGTTGTGTGAACAGTGTGGTGAGTTGTGTGAGTTGTGTGATGAGTTGTGTGATGGGTTGTGTGAACAGTGTGATGGGTTGTGTGAACAGTGTGGTGAGTTGTGTAAACAGTGTGGTGAGTTGTGTGAACAGTGTGGTGAGTTGTGTGAACAGTGTGGTGAGTTGTGTGAGTTGTGTGGTGAGTTGTGTGAACAGTGTGGTGAGTTGTGTGTGTTGTGTGGTGAGTTGTGTGAACAGTGTGGTGAGTTGTGTGTGTTGTGTGGTGAGTTGTGTAAACAGTGTGGTGAGTTGTGTGAACAGTGTGGTGAGTTGTGTGTGTTGTGTGGTGAGTTGTGTGAACAGTGTGGTGAGTTGTGTGTGTTGTGTGGTGAGTTGTGTGAACAGTGTGGTGAGTTGTGTGAACAGTGTGGTGAGTTGTGTGTGTTGTGTGGTGAGTTGTGTGAACAGTGTGATGGGTTGTGTGAGTTGTGTGATGGGTTGTGTGAACAGTGTGGTGAGTTGTGTAAGTTGTGTGAACAGTGTGGTGAGTTGTGTGAGTTGTGTGGTGAGTTGTGTGAACAGTGTGGTGAGTTGTGTGAGTTGTGTGATGGGTTGTGTGAACAGTGTGGTGAGTTGTGTGATGGGTTGTGTGAACAGTGTGGTGAGTTGTGTGATGGGTTGTGTGAACAGTGTGGTGAGTTGTGTGATGGGTTGTGTGAACAGTGTGATGGGTTGTGTGAACAGTGTGATGAGTTGTGTGAACAGTGTGGTGAGTTGTGTGAACAATGTGATGGGTTGTGTGAACAGTGTGATGGGTTGTGTGAGTTGTGTGATGGGTTGTGTGAACAGTGTGGTGAGTTGTGTGCACAGTGTGGTGAGTTGTGTGAACAGTGTTGTGAGTTGTGTGAGTTGTGTGAACAGTGTGGTGAGTTGTGTGAGTTGTGTGGTGAGTTGTGTGAACAGTGTGGTGAGTTGTGTGAGTTGTGTGAGTTGTGTGATGAGTTGTGTGATGGGTTGTGTGAACAGTGTGGTGAGTTGTGTGCACAGTGTGGTGAGTTGTGTGAACAGTGTTGTGAGTTGTGTGAGTTGTGTGAACAGTGTGGTGAGTTGTGTGAGTTGTGTGGTGAGTTGTGTGAACAGTGTTGTGAGTTGTGTGAGTTGTGTGAACAGTGTGGTGAGTTGTGTGAGTTGTGTGGTGAGTTGTGTGAACAGTGTGGTGAGTTGTGTGAGTTGTGTGAGTTGTGTGATGAGTTGTGTGATGGGTTGTGTGAACAGTGTGATGGGTTGTGTAAACAGTGTGGTGAGTTGTGTGAACAGTGTGGTGAGTTGTGTGAACAGTGTGGTGAGTTGTGTGAGTTGTGTGGTGAGTTGTGTGAACAGTGTGGTGAGTTGTGTGTGTTGTGTGGTGAGTTGTGTGAACAGTGTGGTGAGTTGTGTGTGTTGTGTGGTGAGTTGTGTAAACAGTGTGGTGAGTTGTGTGAACAGTGTGGTGAGTTGTGTGAACAGTGTGGTGAGTTGTGTGTGTTGTGTGGTGAGTTGTGTGAACAGTGTGGTGAGTTGTGTGTGTTGTGTGGTGAGTTGTGTGAACAGTGTGGTGAGTTGTGTGAACAGTGTGGTGAGTTGTGTGTGTTGTGTGGTGAGTTGTGTGAACAGTGTGATGGGTTGTGTAAGTTGTGTGATGGGTTGTGTGAACAGTGTGGTGAGTTGTGTAAGTTGTGTGAACAGTGTGGTGAGTTGTGTGAGTTGTGTGGTGAGTTGTGTGAACAGTGTGGTGAGTTGTGTGAGTTGTGTGATGGGTTGTGTGAACAGTGTGGTGAGTTGTGTGAACAGTGTGGTGAGTTGTGTGATGGGTTGTGTGAACAGTGTGGTGAGTTGTGTGATGGGTTGTGTGAACAGTGTGATGGGTTGTGTGAACAGTGTGATGAGTTGTGTGAACAGTGTGGTGAGTTGTGTGAACAGTGTGATGGGTTGTGTGAGTTGTGTGATGGGTTGTGTGAACAGTGTGGTGAGTTGTGTGAACAGTGTGGTGAGTTGTGTGATGGGTTGTGTGAACAGTGTGGTGAGTTGTGTGATGGGTTGTGTGAACAGTGTGATGGGTTGTGTGAACAGTGTGATGAGTTGTGTGAACAGTGTGATGGGTTGTGTGAACAGTGTGATGAGTTGTGTGAACAGTGTGATGGGTTGTGTGAACAGTGTGATGGGTTGTGTGAGTTGTGTGATGGGTTGTGTGAACAGTGTGGTGAGTTGTGTGCACAGTGTGGTGAGTTGTGTGAACAGTGTGGTGAGTTGTGTGAGTTGTGTGAACAGTGTGGTGAGTTGTGTGAGTTGTGTGGTGAGTTGTGTGAACAGTGTGGTGAGTTGTGTGAGTTGTGTGATGAGTTGTGTGATGGGTTGTGTGAACAGTGTGATGGGTTGTGTGAACAGTGTGGTGAGTTGTGTGAACAGTGTGATGGGTTGTGTGAACAGTGTGATGGGTTGTGTGAACAGTGTGATGGGTTGTGTGAGTTGTGTGATGGGTTGTGTGAACAGTGTGGTGAGTTGTGTGCACAGTGTGGTGAGTTGTGTGAACAGTTTGGTGAGTTGTGTGTGTTGTGTGGTGAGTTGTGTGAACAGTGTGGTGAGTTGTGTGAACAGTGTGGTGAGTTGTGTGAACAGTGTGGTGAGTTGTGTGAGTTGTGTGAACAGTGTGGTGAGTTGTGTGAGTTGTGTGGTGAGTTGTGTGAACAGTGTGGTGAGTTGCGTGAGTTGTGTGATGAGTTGTGGGAACAGTGTGGTGAGTTGTGTGAACAGTGTGGTGAGTTGTGTGAGTTGTGTGATGGGTTGTGTGAACAGTGTGATGGGTTGTGTGAGTTGTGTGATGGGTTGTGTGAACAGTGTGGTGAGTTGTGTGAGTTGTGTGGTGAGTTGTGTGAACAGTGTGGTGAGTTGTGTGAACAGTGTGATGGGTTGTGTGAGTTGTGTGATGGGTTGTGTGAACAGTGTGGTGAGTTGTGTGAGTTGTGTGATGGGTTGTGTGAACAGTGTGGTGAGTTGTGTGAGTTGTGTGATGGGTTGTGTGAACAGTGTGATGGGTTGTGTGAGTTGTGTGATGGGTTGTGTGAACAGTGTGGTGAGTTGTGTGAGTTGTGTGATGGGTTGTGTGAACAGTGTGATGGGTTGTGTGAGTTGTGTGATGGGTTGTGTGAACAGTGTGGTGAGTTGTGTGAGTTGTGTGGTGAGTTGTGTGAACAGTGTGGTGAGTTGTGTGAGTTGTGTGATGGGTTGTGTGAACAGTGTGATGGGTTGTGTGAGTTGTGTGATGGGTTGTGTGAACAGTGTGGTGAGTTGTGTGAGTTGTGTGGTGAGTTGTGTGAACAGTGTGGTGAGTTGTGTGAGTTGTGTGATGGGTTGTGTGAACAGTGTGGTGAGTTGTGTGAGTTGTGTGATGGGTTGTGTGAACAGTGTGGTGAGTTGTGTGAGTTGTGTGGTGAGTTGTGTGAACAGTGTGGTGAGTTGTGTGAACAGTGTGATAGGTTGTGTGAGTTGTGTGATTCTGCACTGTAGTTTACTGTTTCAGTGTTTGTACTGATTGGATGTAAATCTGCTTTGTGCAGCGTCACAAGAACGACGCTGGAAGTCATTAAGCACCGCCGTGTTCGTGTAGCGACAACGTGGACGTGTTGAAGGTACATGATCAATGCTTTAATTCCTGATCTCCTTCCTCTCCCTCTTCTTCTGCTGGTGCTGCTGCAGCTCAAGGCCACCTTCACGTCCATCAGCACGCTCGAAGCCGAATCTCCAACACAAAGAGTTTCACATCAAAATACTTTCTCACCTTCGACTCGCAATCCCACATTCAAAGCCCTGGAAAGCTGAAGCTCGGAGATTTCCTGCTGTTCAGGTGGAAATGAGAAATCTCTAATCTCTGCTCAGATGGAAATCACACACACACACACACACACACACACACACACACACACACACACACACACACACACACACACACACACACACACATTCATGCTCACTCATACACAATCTATCAGCATGTAATCAAAAGCACACTACATGTTTATGCACAAATACGTCGCTCATGTCGGGTCTGTCTCCGTCCGGACGCTGAGGGAGGAACGATTTCGGCACGCGGGATAACGGAATCCAGCGTGACTTAGCGAGGACACACACACACACACACACACACACACACACACACACACACACACACACACACACACACACACACACACACACACACTCTCTCTCTCTGCAAATAACAAATATATTCATAAGAAGGATTTTTCTTGGTAATAAATATTTATTTTGTAATAATAAACACTTATTTGTTATATTTTAGTGTCTTTTTATTGGGAATAAACATTAAATATACAATTTAACACTTTTTCTAAAGAATAAAAATGTACAGGATTTTGCAATTAAAATTTATTACAATCACCTTGAAATCTATAAATGTTTACAGCAGTTATTTATTCATAATAAAAAACGAATACAAAATAAACACTAATAAAAACATTATTGCTTTAAGTCTATTTACATAAATAAATATTTAATATTTGATTTACATAATTATTAATCAATAATAAACTTATTTATAAATAATTTATTACAGGTTTTTCCATCAAAAAACAACCCAAGATGCTCTTTGAGGAACCTCTAAGGAACCTCTGATTGTCAGTGGTTTGTGAGGAACAGCAGCAGGTTCCTTCAGAGTCTACATCGATGCTGTCTTTGTTTCCATCCTTGATTTTATTCTCACACTCAGATTCATTTTTTTGTTTGCTTAGCATTTGTTTGTCTGTTTGTTTGTTTCCTCTCAAAACCTTACAGCTTTTTTTTGCATTATTTCTCCCTCGTCTCTTCAGGTTCTTGCTTTTCATTGTCCTGCTTGTTTCCTGTTACAGCGAGCACTTGGTTCCACCTCACAGCTTTTAGGGGTTTTTTGTAGTTGTTTTTTTTTCTTTGTGGCTTGTGGGATTATTTATTCTCCATTTCTGTACATTTCACACTTTCTTTTATTGATAAATATCTCGGCTTTTTCCTCCTCATCTACATGCACTATACGCTTCTCCTTCTTTCATGATTTTATCTCAGAACAGTTACTGATGTGTTTTTCCTCTTTCTTTGCATCAGGTTTGTTTGTTTGTTTGTTTGTTGCCTAAACTCTTTCAATCTTTGATTACATTTTTCTGCTTTTTTTACACATCAAATCTAACTATTTATTTATTTATTTGTTTGTTTGTTTGTTTGTTTGTTTGTTTGTTATCTGCCATCACCTGTTACTCTGGTGGACCTCAGGAAAGCTGTGCACGAGTTGAAGCCCACCACCTGCCCTCTAGACGCTGTTCCTGCTAGGATTTTGAAGGAGGCTGTTGACATCATAGGTTCCATTCTTGTCTCCTTCATAAACAGCTGCTTTAGCGTGGGTACTGTTCCCGCTGCTTTCAAACACGCTATTGTTAGACCGCTGCTCAAGAAACCCAACCTTGATCCCTCCATACTATCTAACTACCGCCCTATATCTAACCTGTCATTTTTGTCTAAGTTGATGGAGAAGCTTGTTTTCACCCAGCTTCAGTCTCACCTTCAACTGCACGGCATTGGGGATACATTTCAGTCCGGTTTCAGGTCGAGACATAGCACTGAATCAGCATTATTGAGGGTCCATAATGACATTCTTGGAGCCTTGGATGGTAAAAGCTCTGTGGTTTTGGTGTTACTGGACCTTACCGCTGCATTTGACACCGTGGATCACGCCATCCTCATCTTTCGTCTTCAACATGTTGTTGGTCTACAGGGTGCAGTACTAAATTGGTTCTCTTCATACCTCACTAACAGAACTTTTTCAGTAATGCTGGATGATTATTCTTCCTCGGTTGCTCCTCTGTTATCTGGTGTGCCCCAAGGATCTATTCTTGGTCCTATTCTGTTCTCACTCTACATGCTGCCACTTGGTCAACTCATCTCCAATCATAATGTTCAATTTAATTTCTATGCTGACGACCTCCAGATCTATCTTCCTGTCATTCAGAGTAATCGTTCTGCATTGGACCCTCTCCATAGATGCCTTCAGGATGTTAAACAGTGGCTTTCCCAGAACTTCCTTCATCTAAATGAAGAAAAGACTGAGTACATCCTGTTTAGCTCGGACTTACCCAGCAGTTCTCTGAGTTTTGGTCCTCTTACACCTGAGTTTGCACCTACCGTGCGTAACCTGGGTGTTATTTTTGACCAAAGTATGCACTTCGATAAGCAGATCAGTGCAGTAGTGAAGGTGAGCTTTTATCAGCTAAGGCTCCTCAGCAAGGTCAAAGCATTCTTATCCAAAGCTGACCTTGAAAAAGCTATACATGCCTTCATCAGCTCGAGGATTGACTATTGTAATGCCCTTTACACTGGACTTAACCAATCACTTTTAAATCGGCTCCAAATGGTACAAAACGCGGCAGCTCGTCTTCTCACCAACACCTCCAAGTGCTCCCACATCACCCCTGTCCTCCGCTCACTTCATTGGCTTCCGGTGCGGTTTAGGGTGGAGTATAAGGTCCTGCTGTTTGTGTTCAAGGCAATCAATGATCTGGCCCCGCCATACCCCGCCATACCGGACTTACCTCTCTGGTTGTTCCAAAATGCAAGTATAAAAAGTTTGGAGGCCGGTCATTTGCTGTCCAGGGACCAACGCTGTGGAATGCACTTCCAGCACACATACGATGCGTCACTGAGCTGAGTATTTTTAAATCGCAGTTGAAAACTCATTTATTCAGACAAGCTTTTAACACGTAGCCCTGAATCAACTGCTATTTTATGTTCATTGTGCCTTATTTTTTTTATTTTTTATATATTCTTAAGTATTTATTTAATTTTTTAATATATTACTTTTAATTAAATTTTTATTTTATTTTTACATTTTATTTTTTGCTTTACTGGAAAGCACCTTGTGCTCCTGTTGGTGGTTGTAATGCGCTTTATAAATAAAGTTTGATTGATTGATTGATTGATCACCTTGTTTCTCTCCTCAGATGAGGGTTGGGAGGTTCTGCAGGACAGGTGAAGGCATCTTTCTGCTCTATAATGATATTATGATTGATTTTGTGATATTGGGAGTGATGATGATGATGATGATGATGAACATTTAGAGCTCAGAAATTTCCTCCATCATTAATACGACTGTTCTGATTTTACAGGTCGTAAGCAGATGTGATGTTTCTCTTTATACATCCTGAGATGTTTTTTTCATCAGATCTGGAACTCAGATGTTTCCATGTGAAGATGCTGATGATTGATGCTGATGAACACACACACACACACACACACACACACACACACACACACACACACACACACACACACAAACACACACACACACACAAACATAACACCTACACACACACACACACACACACACACACACACACACACACACACACACACATACAACACACACACACACACAAAGTACATACACACACACACACACACACACACACACACACACACACACACACACACACTGAATGTGACACCGAATGTCCATGTATTACAGATAAAGGATGTTGAGGTGCAGTGATGGAGATCAGAGCAGACTGTAGTCCTGAGTCAGTGTAGTGTTGATATTAACTACAGTCCAAATCCTCTAAGCTCCTGTTCTTACTGCAGAATTTCATGATCTCCAGGGTGTTGATGAGAAACATCTCCAGCTACACAGAGTCGCCTCCAAACGAAGAGAACACCATCCAGAGGCAGACTTATTATTTATCCATTTACAGTTGTAATAGATGTTTATAAAGAACAGTTATGAACATTGTAGCAGCAATAAACCCTTTCCTTTAGAAGAATAAAAAGAAGATTGACATGACAGAAGGAGAAAAAGAGAACAGATGGACTGATAGATTGTGTGTGTGTGTGTGTGTGTGTGTGTGTGTGTGTGTGTGTGTGTGTGTGTGTGTGTGTGTGTGTGTGTGTGTGTGTTGACTGTAAGGGAGGTCAGTAAGTGAATAAGGTGAGTACAGTGACCTTGCTGTGTTCAATAACACACTCCATGTCTCTGTGAGGAAACAAACACACACACACACACACACACACACACACACACACACACACACACACACACACACACACGTGTGTATGTGTGTATGTGTCTGAATGTGTGTGTATGTGTGTGTGTGTATGTGTGTGTATGTGTGTGTGTGTGTGTGTGTGTGTGTGTATGTGTGTGTGTGTGTGTGTGTATGTGTGTTAATGTAGGACGCTGAGGCCATGAATAAAAAATCACTCAAACCGCTTTCATGAATAATTTAAAAAACCTAAAACGCAATATCTCTGCACTTTCTCTCCGCCTCCGTGTCGTCTGCTTGTTGTTTGGAGAGCGTTTGGTGTGTGTGTGTGTGTGTGTGTGTGTGTGTGTGTGTGTGTGTGTGTGTGTGTGTGTGTGCCTGCAGCTTCTCCACATGTTTAAACTCTTTTATTCTGACTCGTGTTTCAGTTGCTCTCAGACTCTCATTTAGTTCCTCACAAATAAAGAGGAGAAAAGAACAGATTATTTTCAGCTCGAAAACGTTTTCCTTTCAGTATTTTATTCTTTTCCACTCCGACTTTAATCATGAAAACATCTACAAATAAATAATTGTGTGTATTTTCTGATATTCGAATGCTTTTGTGACAGCTGGCCCCGCCCACCACGTGAAGTGTGGAAACACCTGGAGTTTTTGGTTTTTGAGACACGTGCAGGTTCCTTTTGTTTCTGCGTAAACGACACAAAATTAAAGAGTGAACGAGTGGAGGAAAGTTCTGTGGAGTCCAAATGGGACACTCACACATGCAGGTGGAAGTTTAATGGTTTGGGGTTGTTTTGGAGCAGAGAAGGTTCCAGAAAGTGAACCATCATGTCTCTTATTCCACACTTCAGCACCATGCAGTTCAGTCCGGACTGCGGCTCGTTGAAAGCGACTTCAAGAGTGCTATCACTCTTCTCCACCCTGCCTGCACTCTTTTCTTCACTTCTCTAACACACTCTCCATTACTTTACACTGTTGACCCCAGGTACCTGAACTCCTCCAGCTTCTCCACCTCTTCTCCCTGCAACCGCACCCCTCCACTGCCCTCCCTCTCATTCACACACATGTACTCTGTCTTACTCCTACTGACTTTCATTCCCCTTCTCTCCAGCGTGTACCTCCACCTCTCCAGGCTCTTCTTCACCTGCTCCCTACTCTCACCACAAATCACAATATCATCCACAAATATCATAGTCCACTGATGTTTCCCTACAAGACCAAAAATGGACCAGCACCATCTTACCTCAGAGACCTCATCACATCTCACACTGCACCACGCTGTCTGAGATCCTCCAGCACTGCTCCACTGGTACCACCTTCTCTCAGAATGAGAGGTAAGTACACTTCAAGGCTCTTCTCTGTTCTGGCACCGTAGTGGTGGAATGAACTTCCTCTAGATGTTTGAACAGCAGAGTCCCTGACTATCTTTAAGTGACAGTTAAAGATTAGTAGTTCTGATTTATTTCAAGTAATCTTGTGTACCAGTGTAGATTTATTCATTGATGAGACTCAAAGCACTTTTGTATGTCGCTCTGGACACGGACGTCTGCTAAATACCACAAACTGAAATGTAAATGGAAGAAGAAGAAGAAGAAGAAGAAGTAGAGGAGGAAGAAGAAGAAGTAGAGGAGGAAGAAGAAGAAGAAGAGGAAGAAGAAGTAGAGGAGGAAGAAAGATAATATTTGTATTTAATGCTCATTGGCTGCGATACTGAATATCACCAGAAGGTGGCGACCACAAAACCCTAACGCATTGTAAAAAACGACGAAGAACACAAAGATCGCCGTCGCGTGACCAAACACGGAAGTAAATAGCGATAAGGTTTCTATCTGTAAAAAAACGTCCACAATAAATATGCATTTTTTCACGGTATAGTTTTTAATAATAAATAATTTTATATAAGTGTATTAGAAGTATTTCCGACATGTTGTGATGCGATTTATTTAAACAGTGGCTGTGTTAGAGGGCTGCGTTCCAAACTGGAGACCGGTAGCGCGCGAGTTCTTTTGTAACTATAGTAACCAGGGTTTGTGTACTATTTACACACACTATTTACACACATTATTTAGTAAAGTAGAGCTCGATTTGGAACGCGACAGAATTGTGACCAATCGAAGCCTGGCTGAAGGCGATCACGTGACTGAGTCATGTGACAGAGGCGGGTTGTGAGGACACGATGGAGAAGTGCTGATGTTTATAACTCGGGTAGAGAAGTTCAGGATTTCCGCCATGATTCAAACACTTTTACACGCGTTTCTAGTTTCTTTCCTCGCCGCAGACGGAACGATTTTACCGCTGGTGATAAACACGTGGGGCTTCGAGAACGCAACCGTCACAGGTGAGTGGAGTCAAGTGGAAATCATGACTTTGGGTCACGTGGTCAGTCTTTCTCATTTATTTCAGGGGGAATATAACATGATGTCAGAAAGGAGCTGCAAGTCTCCAGATGACGTCACTTGCATATTGATTAGTGTGTGTGTGTGTGTGTGTGTGTGTGTGTGTGTGTGTGTGTGTGTGTGTGTGTGTATCTGTGTGTATGTGTGTGTCTGTTGTGGTCAGCGTGGTATGCCCTGCAGGCAGGTGCGTCTCCTCTGGACGCTGTACAGAAAGGATGTAGTGTGTGTGAAGAGGAGCAGTGTGACGGCAGCGTGGGTTACGGTGGACATCCTGATGAAACAGGAGAAACCACACTGGATGCTCTCATCATGAACGGGTAAAGTGGGCGGGACATGCGGCATGGCCATCCTGTCAATCACAGCCACACTAAAGCGACGCTTGTGCTCCTCAGTGATACGATGGAGGTGGGAGCAGTGGGAGATCTGAGGAGGGTGAAGAACGCAGTGGGCGTGGCCAGAGCTGTGATGGAACACACACAGCACACCTTTTTAGTGGGAGAATCAGGTGACGTGTTCTTCTGCTCATTCATACACACTACATATAGAACGTCGTGGAAGATTTCATGAAGCTTCAGATATAAATAGATGAAGAACAAACCCAGGTGAAAAGATCAGAACCGAGAGGTTTTATAAATACAACTGGGTTGAGGAAGGTGCAGAAGTGTGTGCATTATTTATACACAGAATAGTGTTTCCTTCTCCGGATCAAACATCCCGTCCATTACAGATCCTTCTTTTCCTCCTGCAGCTTCAGCGTTTGCTCAGGACATGGGCTTCAAATCTGAAAGTTTGTCCACTAATGATTCGATGAAGACTTTCACACAGTGGCTGAGTCAGAAATGTCAACCCAACTACAGGAAGGTGAGCAAACCAAAGTGTACAAATCAGACAAGAGAATAATTGATGTAAAAATCAGGACTATTAAAAATATATTTATTTATAAAACCCCCAGAATGTTTTTCCGGATCCTTCTGGGACGTGTGGTCCGTACAAACCCCGAGTTGGAGTGAAGCCGAGGCAGAAGCGTGGATTTCTGAACCTCCGCTCCCACGACACCATCGGTACCGATATTATTAGATTTATCCTGATTTACTGCGCGTTAAAAACCTCACTCTGAATCGTTTTAAACTCTTTTGTTTCTCCTGGTTGGATGAGGTATGATTGTGATTGGACAAAGCGGTCAGCTGGCTGCTGCAACATCTACCAACGGAGCCTCCTATAAAGTTCCAGGGTGAGAGAAAAAAAAGGAATTATTCAAAATGATTGGACTTTTGTTGAGATGTTTTTATTTCTTTTTTAACGTACAGATATTTATTATTATTATTATTGTTATTATTATTATTATGTTTATAGAAGCTAATTTTCACTACATAAAAAAAGTTTACATAATTCTGGCTTCATTTCTCACAAAACCACAACTGTAATAATTGTGCTTCCATGTGTGTGTGTGTGTGTGTGTGTGTGTGTGTGTGTGTGTGTGTGTGTGTGTGTGTGTTTCTCCAGCCGTGTTGGAGATTCTCCAATAGCAGGAGCCGGAGCGTACGCAGACAGTTCAGTAGGGGGCGCTGCAGCGACAGGGGATGGTGACCTCATGATGCGTTTCCTGCCCAGGTAACTGATTATAAATCCAAATATTATATTATGTAATTGGCATAAATAAATAGATTTAAAACGGCTGATATTTTGCTATATGTATAATATAAACGTGTGTAGACGGGAAGTTAAAGTTCAACATTGAAATGAAATGAAAACGAATGATAAATGTCAGGTGTCATGGCGGATGGAGAGTGAAGTGACTGTGATGGTGTGATGGGTGACAGTTTTTTAGCGGTGGAGTTGATGAGGTCAGGAGCCGAGCCCACCGCCGCCTGTCAAAATGCCATCTACAGGATCAAGAAACATTACCCAGAAGCCTTTGGGGCAATCATCTGTGCCAACAACACGGGTGGATTCGGTGAGTTTTAAAGCTGTGCTGCTTTTTTTTTAGAAATGATATTTTCATATACACTGTATGGCCAAAAGTATTGGGACACCCGACTTCTTCACCATATGTTGTGTTTTTTCCCCCCAAACTTTTACACAAAATTGTGTACAATGTCTCTGGATGCTGTAGCGTGAAATGTAGCACAAATCTCTACACTAGAAAAAAAGTGTGGAACATCTTCCCAGAAGAGTGGAACATGTTATAAGAGTCAATGTGGAATGCGAAGATCAAAAAGAAGCACACGCCAATCTTATGGGCAGGTGTCCACAAACTTTTGGCCTTTGAGTGTAATATTGACTATTATATATTATTATATAATGATAAAATTAGTCTCTTCACCTGTTTAATTATATAAAAAATTATTATGTAATTTAATAAACATATTTATACTTTTATATTATAACTTCTTATATATTCTATACTTTTTTTTTTACTTTTTAATTCTAAATGAACAATTTAATAAATACATTTAATTTAATTGAAAACTTGGTGTTTTTCTGGTGTTATTTATGAATAAACTCTAAACTAAAACTAATAATTAATTAATTAAATACAAACCTGATTCCAAAAAAGTTGGGACTCTGAACAAATTGTGAATTAAAAAAAGGAATGCAATAATTTACAAATCTCATAAAATTATTTATTTTATTCACAATAGAATATAGATAAAATATCAAATGTTGAAAGTGAGACATTTTGAAATGTCATGACAAATATTGTCTCATTTTGGATTTCATGAGAGCTACACATTCCATAAAAGTTGGGACAGGCAGCAATAAGAGGCCGGAAAAGTGAAATGTACATATAAGGAACAGCTGGAGGACCAATTTGCAGATTATTAGATCACTTGGCAACATGATTGTGTATAAAAAGAGTCTCTCAGAGTGGCAGTGTCTCTCAGAAGTCAAGATGGGCAGAGGATCACCAGTTCCCCCAATGCTGTGGTGAGAAATAGTGGAGCAACATCAGAACGGAGTTTCTCAGAGATAAATTACAAAGAGTTTGAAGTTCTCATCATCTACAGTGCATCATATCATCCAAAGATTCAGAGAATCTGGAACAATCTCTGTGTGTAAGGGTCTCGACTGGAAAACCAGACTGGATGCTGGTGATCTTCGGGCCCTTAGACGCCACTGCATCACATACAGGAATGCTGCTGTAATGGAAATCACAACATGGGCTCAGAAATACTTCCAGAAATCATTGTGGGTGAACACAATCCACCGTGTCATTCGCCGTCGCCGGCTAAAACTCTATAGGTCAAAAAAGAAGCCGTATCTAAACATGATCCAGAAGCTCAGCTGTTTTCTCTGGGCTGAGGCTCATTTAAAATGCACTGTGGCAAAGTGGAAAACTGTTCTGTGGTCAGACGAATCAAAAGCTGAAGTTCTTTTTGGAAAACTGGGACGCCATGTCATCCAGACTAAAGAGGACAAGGACAACCCAAGATGTTCTCAGCACTCAGTTCAGAAGTCTGCATCTCTGATGGTATGAGTTGCATGAGTGCGTGTGGCATGAGCAGCTTGCACATCTGGAAAGGCATCATCAATACTGAAAGGTATATCCAAGTTCTAGAACAACATATGCTCCCATCCAGACGTCGTCTCTTTCAGGGAAGACCTTACATTTTCCAACATGACAATGCCAGAACACATACTGCATCAATTACATCATGTCTGTGTAGAAGAAGAATCCGGGTACTGAAATGTCCACCTGCAGTCCAGATCTTTCACCCAGAGAAAACATTTGGTGCATCATAAAGAGGAAGATGATAGAAGAAGACCTGAGACAGTTGAGCAACTAGAAGCCTGTATTAGACAAGAATGGGAGAACATTCCTATTCCTAAAGTTGAGCAGCTTGTCTCCTCAGTCCCCAGACGTGTACAGACTGTTATAAAGAGAAGAGAGGACGCCACACAGTGGAGACACGGCCTTGTCCCAACTTTTTTCAGACATGTTGATGCCATGAAATTTAAAATCAACTTATTTTTCCCTTAAAATGATAAATGTTCTCAGTTTAAACATTAAAGATGTCGTCTATGTTTATTCTGAATAAAATATTGAAATTTGAAACTTTGTTCAGTGTCCCAACTTTTTTGGAGTCATTTTATTTTTTTTTTATTATGAATATTTATATAGTGTATTTGATTGTTCCAGTTTATACTGTTTATTTAATGTGTGTGTGTGTGTGTGTTTGTTTGTTTTGAAGGTGCAGCATGTAATAAAATCTCCGGCTTCACACAGTTTCCCTTCACCGTGTTTAATCCACAGAGCAACAAAGCACAAGTACACCAAGTCGACTGTGTTTAACACTGATTTTATACACACACACACACACACACACACACACACAATTACAAAATGTTAATATTTGAATATAATATTTTTTCAGACTGAGTGGAAAATGTGTTTATTTCAGGAATATAAATTTCAGTGATTTTTCTAAACAAAGAGAAACATTTTATGAATGAAGTTTAAAAAAGTTGAATTTATTAGATTGTTTATCATTTTGAGCAGAAGAAAGCAGCTCCACAGCTCCGGGGTTTTCTTTTCCAAATTTGTGCTCTTGTGTATGTAAATAATCAGTGTGTGATGTCATGTGACGTGAACAGCTGATTGGTTCCTGAAGAACGTTACTCCGCCCACTGGAAGAACTCGCACTGTTTCCCGGGTTTCAGAGGACAGACGTAAAAGCGGCGTCCGTTATTCGGCCCCAGTTTCAGGACGGTTCTCATCAGGGTGCGTTTCACGTGATGACACGTGGGGAAGTGCAGATCAGCCCACTGATACCACACGGGATAAAAACGTCCATTAAAAACGATTTTAGACAAATAAAAATTCTTGATATATTTTTAGTACCTGAAAGAAGTTACACTGTGCTCCCTGGGAAAGAGCGCAGGTGTAGAAGTGTCTGCCTTTGTTCTCTCCCTCTTTAGTGACGACTCGGAGGACACTGGGACGGCGGTGTGTGGTGCAGCAAGGCATTGTGGATAGTGATATAGTGTCACTGCTGAAATTAAAGCAGGTCTGTTTTAACAAAGAAGAGAAAACAGAGTAGTGCACACTACAGGGGATTTAAACACATCTGGTCACCTTGAAGCAGACTGGATTTGATCTCCTGTCAGATGTTTGCTCTCAGTCTTCCTCCTCTTGCTGGGAATGCTGGGAAATCCAGGAGAGGGTCGTTTGGAGATGAGAGCTCCTGTGGGCTGTGTTCCAATCCCAGCAGTGTTGGAGTCACCCCCTGGCCCTGCACTGCTCCTGCGGTTGGTAGTGAGACTTGGAGGTGTGGAGGGGGCGGGGCTAAGGTCAGACAGGACCAGGGTGGTGTTCCCGAACGCTGCTCTGCGTTGGAGCTTCACTTCCTGCTGCGGTTTGGAAAAAGTGTTATGAGGGAAACGGATAAGTGCACTGAAGAAGGGATTCTTTACCGCCACATCTGTATGACCTGCAGAGAGAGAGAGAGAGAGAGAGAGAGACTGCAGTCTGTGTTGCAATGTTACAAGGGGGCGGGAACTGAGATCTGATTGGTTACAGAGACAATTGAAAGGGAACTGAGATCTGATTGGTTATATTAAGGGTTGAGGGTTTGTGGGTATTTTTCGTCTGGCTTGTTCGGAGACTCACCCGGAGGTCGAGGACTCATGCACGCTTCACAGAACTTGACAATTGGTCGGTTTATGAGTGTGCAAAGGTCACATGACCACTCTTCTTCTTCTTTCGTGGCGACCTGGTCGACGTCCTGTACGGATTTCTGACTCGTCCACCGTGGCAAAGTGTTCAGAGGAGGGAGTTTACTGTAACACCACAGAGCATCACGTGTGTGTGTGTGCGTGTTTAAAGCTCTTAAGCAATCAGGAGCCATCAAGAGTCTCACCTGATGTCGATTTCAGATGGATCTTCAGTCTGGCAGCGTGAGCAGAAGTACGTCATCCTGTTATCGCTCCCTAACCGACACGTGGTGACGGCACATCTGCACTGACCACAGCTGGAGCGCTTATACACCTTACAGTGCTTACTGAGCGCCGCGCCCCTTTTACGACACTGACGGAGGAGAAAAGCGTTTAAAGATCCGCATCAGAAACTCTACCAGTGTTAATGTCACAAATACGTCACAAAATCCCGAGTCGCTGCTGCAGTGTTCAATTATTTACAGATCACATTGTGATAATTAACACTTTCATCAGACAGGAAATGACATCACCTGATAAAAGAGAAGTGAGAATTCCCGAGTCATTTTCACCAGGTGCTGGACGAGTTCCACCTTCAGCTGATTCACCTGCACACACACACACACACACACACACACACACACACACACACACACACACACACCATTTTCTCACGTTAATCACGCACATTATCAATTATAAACACGGTAATCCTTAAATAACTGGATTTATTATTATTATTGATACTGATACCACGTGCTGTTTGTTCGTGGCTTTAATTTATTTTGGATGGATGCAACTGGTTTTATTTATTTGGATTTTTACTGTTCGTTTCAGTTTGAACTTTTATTTTCTTCAGTATTAATTAATATAATTCACATTTATATCCTTTAACATATTCTCATGATTCAGTACCGGTTTTTATTTTTGTAATAAAGATCAGTACTATTTTACAGTATAGTGTTTATTTATTTATTTATTTCTATCCATTATCTAAACGTTACTCGCTTATCAGCAGGTTGGATGAAACCTGCTCTCAGTATCAGTCGACCTCTAATTATTATTTATTAATTTATTATTATTTTCAAACCCTGACTGCAGGATTCAGAGCAGTGAGGAAAAGTGCTTCGTTCTTGATGATGTTCCCGACGCCAGGTAGAACCGACTGATCCAGCAGAACGTCACACACACTTCGGCTGCTCTCTCTACACACCGCCTCCACCACAGCACACACACTGAAGCTGGGAGAGCACACGTCTAGACGTGCCATGAGACACACCTTTTTACTGCAGTCCTCTGAGAATCTACACACACACACACACACACACACACACACACACACACACACACACATACATTCTGGGGATCAGCAGGTGAACAGCTGACTCTGTTCGTTCTCAGTAATAAAGAGGACGTACCGGATCTCAGCAGTGGTGCTGAAGAACATCAGCGTGTCTTCAGCCAGTGAGATGATGACAGATGGTGGATTTCCTCTGCTGTCTCTTTTCTCTGTTGCATTTATACGCATCGATCCGTCCATCCCGAAGTGCAGTCTGACACGGACACGTCAGATACACACGAGCCAGGAGAAGAGAGTGAATAAGTTCTTCAGTCTGATTGGTCAGAAGGTCTGCATGACTGATATATAATATGTTTATCAGGATGTTCCCTCTGATACGTTATGGTTTCTACAGTAACGGGCTCATACTCCAGACTCTCCATATAGTGTAATAATAATCATAACAAATAAAAAGATTATTATTATTATTATTATTAAAGTAAATTACTGGAAGTCTTACTTTATTAGTTTAACACAACAATCCTGATGTATGACACAAAAACACAACTCACACACAGTACACGAGAAAACATTCAGCATTTTACTCACAACAGAGTCTCAAAGGTCCAATAAAATTTAATGTTTTTGTTACAGAAAACATGAAATAAAAACTCTTGAAGCTGCAGAAGAACTCAGATTTACCTCAACGCTCGGCCTCCGAAGTACAGGAAGAGTTCTTTACCCAGAGTCTGCACTCCAGAGTACTCACAACCTCCAAAACACCCAAACACATCTCCCTGAGCTCCAGCACCATGGTTCTGTACATACACACACACACACACACACACACACAGTTTTCTACACACTTTGGTCTGATGAAGTTACAGTATCACTGTCGTTATTTTTAGAACTGTTCCTCCAGGGGGTCATGGTTCTAGAGCTGCTCCATTAGGTTCAGATTCTAGAACTGACTGATTATTTCTTTTTGTTTCAGGTTTCAGGTTTATCAGAGCCAGGGTTCTAGAACTGATCCATCCATTAGGGTCAGGGTTCTAGAGCTGCACTATTGGTTTCTGATTCTAGAACCAATGTATTATTTGGGGGTATTAGAGCCGATCCATTTGGTTTCTATTCTAGAAGTTATTTATTTTCTAGAGCTGCTCTATTAGGTGCAGGGTTCTGAACCTCACACACACACACACACACACACACACACACACACACACACACACACACTCATTCTCTCTCTCTCTCTCACACACACACACTCATTCTCTCTCTCTCTCTCACACACACACACTCACTCACTCACTCACTCACTCACCCCGGTTCCTGTTATCTGCAGAACTTTCTGGCCTTTCTTCACCCTGGAGCTGATTTTCTCCCCGTTCAGTGTGCAGCCCGGTCCTTCCACCATCTCCTTTCCTCTCCTTCTCTCTCCCTCTGTCTCCTTTTCTCTCAATCTGTCTCCTTCTTTCTCTTGCTCTCTCTCCCTCTCTCCTTTTCTCTCTTTCTCTCTCTCTTTCTCTCTCTCTCCTTCTCTCTCTCCTCCTGTCTCGTGTGTCTCTGATATAAACAGAGGGTAAAATCCGCGTGTTTAAACCCGGAACTGAGTTCAAACAACCCGCCAAGCGGAGGAAATCTGCGCATGCGCAGTGAGGAGCGGCGCCTCAGACGGGAGCTGGAGAAGTGTATTTAGTTTCTTATTTATTTTATTTTTATTCAGGGTTTAATTCATAACTATAAAATGTGAACGCGTAAAATAAAAATGTGCTGTTAAATTTCTTTTAATAATATTTCTTTTTATTTCCGGGTGTGTGACGTAATGTGACGTGTTTCGTCACACTTTTATATTATTAAATAATAATAATAATAATAATAATAATAATTGTGGAAGCGTTTCATTTATAATATTTATTACACCTTTAAAAAATTACAAACATTAAATATCTATATAGTTATCTTTAATGGATTAAATACAATTATTTTATTTTGGAATTATTAATAAAATGTTTCAGGTTTATGTTGCAGTATAAAGTTTATATAATATAAAAAATTATTATAAATAATATTCTGAATTATTATACAACATTTTGTAGACAGGATTTGTTTGTGTTTGTCCACAAGATGGCGCTGTAAATGTCACATTATTATTTATCATTTTATTATAAAACTGATTAAAAAATATAAATTGATAAAGAATAATATCTCTTCATATGTCAGCAATAAAAAAGCTGAGGGTCTTAGTTTGAGTTTAACATTAAAATGTTTTTTCCTGAATAAATGTGTAAAATATAAATATCATTCAATATAAATATAAAACTCAAATCTAAACTCTTTTATCCACCAGCAGCTGTGAGGCGAGTGTGTGATCTCACACAACATGCTAAACTACAGGTTTACATGAGACTCACAGATCCTCCATTGTGGATTAAAGTCAGTGTGGAGATTTGATTTCTGGAGGGACTCTGAGAGCAGGACGAGTTTCGTCTCCTAACACTGACGTCTGACAATTTAAGTCATCTGGAGACTTTAAAAAACATTAACACACACACACACACACACACACACACACACACACACACACACACACACACACACACACACACACACACACACACAGGGGACTCTTTGTTCATTTCAGTCTAAAACATAAATTTATTAACCCTGAAGGAATTCACAAATATTTTAAGGCTTCAATGTGATGAAGCCAGAAATTTGTACTTTCCTTCCTGGAATATGAACTGCATTGTGTGTGTGTGTGTGTGTGTGTGTGTGTGTGTGTGTGTGTGTGTGTGTGTGTGTGTGTGTGTGTGTGTGTGTGTAATAATGTTATACACAGTCTAAAGTCTCCAGATGACTCTGGATGGAAGGAATGGTGTTATTTTTCCTTGTCCTTCCTCTTTCCTGTTTGCTCGCACATTCCTACTGTTTGTCTTCCTGTAACAGTGACATCACTTCCTTTAAGAACATTACCAGACATGTAAAAGAAAAGCTTGGGGTTTGTTTGTAATAATGGCAAGGGTGTATTCTACTTCTTCTTC
>JBCEWE010000263.1:1221474-1228974 GCA_039877035.1 Silurus lanzhouensis | reverse complement strand
TGTGTATAAATCAGTGTGGATGGCTGACAGACCACACACACATGCATGCTCACACACACACACACACACACACGTGTGCTCACACACAAATGTGTACTCACACACACGTGTGCTCACACACACACACATGCACGCGTGTTAAGTAAAGGAGCAGTTTGGGTAAAAGTCCAACTCACAAAGCTCTGGAGCAAAACTAAGGAGTAAAACACATCTCAATAATCAAGTGCTTTCAGCATAAAGACACATTGATGATGATGATGATGATGATGATGAGATTCTAATCACATGCGACCATCGGTGTAGTGTACACTGCTGTTATTAATAAACATGAATTAAAAATAATTGAATACATTTAAATAAAACGCGTGCCCTGTGGTTGTTTAAGGCTTCATGGCCGTGAGCTCGATGCCGTGAGCATTGATGTAGCGCAGTAAGACTCTCGCTCGTCTCTCGATCACGTCAATGAGTTTGTCGATGCCTCGCCGTCCTCCCTGATTCTCCCAGAATTGTTCATCCATGAACAGAGACTGCAGGAGGTTTTGCCTGAGACGCTGAGACCGCAACACACTCACTGCTACATCAGGGAGTCTGATACACACACACACACACACACACACACACACACGCACACACACACACACAGTAAATTAAGCTTCAGTAACATTTGCATAAACTCCTCCCTCACCAATCACAAAGCTGATTACTTAACTATTGAGTGAAAGCCGTCATAGCGAGTTAGCAGGATAACGCTAACCTAACAAGCTAAAGCTGTTGTGTAATAGATTAGCTCATTTTTCAGTGCTGTGTTTTATCACATTCAACACTCGATTTTTATTTATTCAGAATATATTTATTTGGTTTTTTCCCCCAATACAAATGTTTTACACTCAGGACAAAGATAACTCACTCTTTAATTCCCTCTAGTAGTCTAAAATCCAGGTTTTCTTCGTCCCGGTCGAAGAAGGCGTTGTTGTTGATGTAGACCATGCGTCTCGGGGCGTTCTTGCGATGAACGATGTGTGAAATCTGGAGACCGTCGACGTTACTGCACTGTGTGTGATAGCCAAACTGGACACAGCTGTCCTGTGGTCGTGGCCTGAACCCGCAGCAGTTCCTGTCGAGCCGCTGGTGATTCTGAAACCGAGAAACAATCGTATGCGCTTCTGGAAGAATGTCAACCAACACAGAATCCAGTACTGGAAAGATTATCACCGTTTTAATCAACAGAAGAACCCATGAGTCTTTCATAAGTCCTGACAATCTGTTTGTATTAATTTAATTATTAATACAATAAAGTAATATTTTTATATAAATATTAAACATAAAACTATTTAAGGTATCATTCAGCACCCTTAAAAGTGTGTTGTGAATAAAACTCAGTAATACCAATATTATTATAATATTTAGCCCCACCCCCTCATGTGCTAGCTCCGCCCACATGAAACCTGCAGCAGGAAGTCAAACAGTGTCACTTTGCTCCACTCTTGATGATGGAGGCTGCTGCAGCTCTGCTTGGGTTTCGGGACTCCACGCTGCCAGCACAGGTACCGTAACGACTCCTGGTACCAGCTCCAACTCAGAGAACCTGACCTCGACTCAGGTACCGGAACAACAGACGGGTCGTACAGGGTCACGGGACACAGCTGACCATCTGAAACAGCACAGTGCAGTGAGGATGCACTGTATAATTCATTTTATCCTCACAATAATCTAAAATGATTGTGTGTGTGCACAGAGGTGTTCAGTACAGTCAAGGTCAAACGGTTGATCGCTGGAACTCTGAGCTCTCAGCACAAATCTATTCCAGAACAGCCTCTAAAGGTGAATCATTGACACCACGTGCTGTTTGTAATTACACGTGAGACTACGTGCTGCACTGAGAGTGCTTTATTACACTTATTAATTATTCATTATGTATTAAAATTTACTAATGAATATATTCATATTTATTTTATTTAGAATTTTCATGTTTTCATAAATTTTTTATAGCTGCTATAAGAAAAATTACATGTAACAATAAATCGATAAAAAGTATAAACAGTTCCTTTTTAATTATTAAAATAATATAGGTGAAAAGTTGCTTTCGTGAATTTGGGTTTTATCTGGGAGGCGACGACTCATCAAAAAACATCTTCATTGATTGTGTGGAATTTTTAACATTACTGATTCCACACATGTACATTAGAAGTACGAGTGAGGAGATAAACTGAGACTTACTCAGAGCCTGGAACCTCCTGCTGATGGTCACTAAACTCCGATTGAGGCCTAAAACTCTGTCCAGGTGAAAAGCGAACACTTCACTCATATCCTCAGGTCGCTTAATGACTCCACATTGTCCTTCACACTTTCCTGCAAGGTCTGAGCTTTGATTAAATCCCCTCGTTCTCTTAAACAGAAGAACAGGAGGAGCATTCTCCGGTTCAAGAATTTTGACACGACCGATTTTGCACTTGGAGAGGAAGCGCATGGTTTCTATATCAGCTTGGCTGAACCATGGTGGAGCTTTTTGGCTGTAGATCCGGATGGAGCTCCTATCATCATCATTACCGTTATCGAAAACATTAAACTTTCCAGGTTTAAACGAATAAAGTAGCTGCCTCCATGCCTCTCTAGATTTAGCATGCATTAGTGTTTCTTCTCCATTATGGTGCACAGTGTCTCGGCTAGGGTTCTCCGGGTTCCTCACCTTCTTCCTGCGTGATTTGGGGTGCAGCGTCGCTCTTAGGATGGCAGGTTTGTGTCTTTTGGACTTGAGAGTGATGTACACCACATTGGAGAGAGTTGGAGAAGGAGATACTGGAATCCTTTCCAAAATCAATCTCCTGCCCTTGGTTAGATTTTGGTCATGGTCTATACGGCTGATCCACAACTCCAAGCAGAAAAGGTAGATCAAGCAGGCGAAGGTGAGGAGAAAAGCTGTCCTGGATCTGGAGCAGGTCAGATGGAGGATTGTGTGTGCGCTCCTACCAGGACGGCTCAGATGTTTCTCCATCAGGACGTGTGAAGGATTTCTCCGCGTGGGTTTTGTTTCATTTTCGGTGCTCTGCAGCCTGAAAGCGGGAAACTGGAGTCCAGAGCTGGAGAAGAAATAAACCTTTATTGCCTGAAATTTGTTTCGCTTTTAAAAGATCAAGTTTTAGAAAAAAACATGAATGAATATTTAATGTCGCAACAAAATCCGAAAATTGCGCTAAATGTACGACGCGCGTGCGGCCGCCCAGTATATTACTCCAACTCCCTTTTTATATAAAATGAGAAATAATTCTGAGTCTTTTTCCATTTCAGCTCAATCTACAGAAAAAAAGTCCAATTAGTCATAACTCTATTCCTTTTCCACCCTGTAATAACACATGCGCGTGCTTAAAACAAACAAAACCATAAACTCTGACCCGACATAAAGTCTGATAAAAGAATAAACACCACCATAAACTCCTGCAGTAACAGCAGCCCGTGTCTGACTCACAGCAGACAGAGAAATGAGCCTCAACCCCTTCAAACCAAAGAGAACAACCCAGAGGTTTAGATATTACAGCGCCACCTCCTGGTATAAGTCGGTTTCTTAAAGAAAGATTCCTTCTGCAGAACTGCGACTTGTTGAAGAAAGATTTATAACGAGGTCTCATCCTCAGAATCAGATATAACCATGTAAAAAGCAAATCTGTAGACCTCTGTGTGCTGAGACACAGTGTGAAGACCAGACACCAGGTTTTACTTTAAATAAAGAACTAAATTCACACAATCAACATAAAACATGGATACAAATCTGAATGTAATCAGATTCTGGAGAAGGCGAAATCCACAAGAACCCAGAAGACCTTCATCATCATCATCATCATCATCATCATCATCACACTCATTACAGATCACATAATTAGTAGGAAGAAGACTGCACATCTCACTTAGGATGTGTTCATTAGTTTTCTATAAAAAAAGCTCAGACTCAAACGCTAGTTCCAATACTTTATCGTTTCTATGGTAACGACACATTCACAGGAACCTGTACATCCTACAACATTTATGGAAGAAGTTTCCAGTGTCTCTAGTCTGCAGTTACTGCTATGGAGCAGCAGAGCCACCACACAGCTCAGAAAACTGTAAAACCTTTCGATGTACATTAAGAAACCTGAGACTCCACCTACAGCTTTACCTGCAGAACTACCCACAGCTCCACTCACAGCTCCACCTGCAGCTTCATCTGCTGCACCACCTACAGCTTTACCTACAGCTCCATCTACTGCTTCATCTGCAGCTTTACCTACAGATCTACCCACAGCTCCATCTACTGCTTCATCTGCAGCTTCACCTGCTGCACCACCTACAGCTTTACCCACAGCTCCATCTGCAGCTTTACCTACAGAACTACCCACAGCTCCACTCACAGCTCCACCTGCAGCTTCACCTGCTGCACCACCTACAGCTTTACCTACAGCTCCATCTACTGCTTCATCTGCAGCTTTACCTACAGAACTACCCACAGCTCCACTCACAGCTCCACCTGCAGCTTCACCTGCTGCACCACCTACAGCTTTACCCACAGCTCCATCTACTGCTTCATCTGCAGCTTTACCTACAGAACTACCCACAGCTCCACTCACAGCTCCACCTGCAGCTTCACCTGCTGCACCACCTACAGCTTTACCTACAGCTCCATCTACTGCTTCATCTGCAGCTTTACCTACAGCTTTACCCACAGCTCCATCTACTGCTTCATCTGCAGCTTTACCTACAGCTTTACCCACAGCTCCATCTACTGCTTCATCTGCAGCTTTACCTACAGAACTACCCACAGCTCCACTCACAGCTCCATCTGCTCTTTTACATACAACTCCACCTACTACTCCATCTGCAGCTTTACCTACAGCTCCACCAGCTGCTCCATCTACAGTTTACCTACAGATCTATCCAGAGCTCCGTTTACTGCTTCATTTGCAGCTTCACCCACAGCTTCACCCGCTGCCCTGTCTGCAGCTCCACCTGCAGCTCCACCTACTGCTTCATTTACAGCTCCACCTGCAGCTCCACCCAAATGCTGTAGGTCTGAATGAGGGACTCTGAGCATCAGGGCAAATATTCCAATGAATTAAATATGTCTGGTAGCAGGAATAAAAAAAAAAAATGTGATTATTGATGAAATTTCTGTGTGATGATGAAACTGATGATGTATTTCCTGTAGAATAATTATTCATTTAATTAATTCGTCTTTATTTAATTATATACAGTATATCTATTCTTATATTTACTGCAGATGGAGCAGTGGGGAAGCAGTAGATGGAGCTGTGGGTAGAAATTGTAACTGTCTTGTAACAAACCTTTACCTTCTGCTTCAGCAGCCCTCACCCCCCCTCACCCCCCTCACAGCTCCATCAGGTTTCATGCTGCTCCAAGAATAAACCTCACATTGGTACCGGAAACCGGATGTGCGACCGTCAGTACGCTGAAATCGCATGTGATATTTGTTAATCTCTAATCGTGTTAGTGTTTACATTTCTAACCAATCAGCTTGTTATTTACAGAGTAAAACCACGCCCACTTCTTGTGTAATTGCAAAGACCAATGCAGTGCATCACAGAAGTGAATCTAAATACCACTGTAGATATTTCTAATAAAGTGTTTTTTAACTCTAGATGAATTTGTGCTTGATCTGATAAAAAGGAAAAATAAGATGATTTTTTTGTAACTGTATTTTATTCATTATGAGATTAAATGTTGAACATCCAGATTATAACAAGCATTAAAAAAATTCAATAAATACAAAAATTTGGGACTTTTCAAGGAATTTAATTCATAAAAAAAAGAGAAAATAAATGGGTTTTCAAACCAACAATAATATAATTTTAATAATAATAAATAAAAAAAGTTTAATTTACAAACAGTGTGAAATTTTATTATTTGTCAATTTATAATGATTAATTTGTATATCATTTATTTATCACAAATAAATGCAGAAGTGAAAACAAGACGTCAGTAATTGTTATTGAACAGCAGGGGGCGGTGTTGGGTGTCATAACTCGCACAACCACAGAAGAAGTGCAGAAGTGTCAGTGACTTTCTTCAACACAGGTAATGTTATGTCTCTATAAATACTGCACTAAGTCTAATAAGTGTATAAGGTGTGTGTGTGTGTGTGTGTGTGTGTGTGTGTGTGTGTGTGTGTGTGTGTGTGTGTGTGTGTGTGTGTGTGTGTGTGTGTGTGTGTGTGTGTTGTTTGTTTGTTTGTTTGTTTGTTTGTTTTAGGACCTACAACCGAGGATATTATTTATATGATAAGATGGACACTGAGATTAAGGTGGGGAACCTGCAGAAACGCACCACTTTGAGAAATATCCAAAAACCAACGCGCACGCGTGTGTGTGTGTATATATATATATAATGTGTGTGTGTGTGTGTGTGTGTGTGTGTGTGTGTGTGTGTGTGTGTGTGTGTGTGTGTGTGTGTGGTTTTAGGTGATCAGGTGTAAAGCAGCTGTGGCGTGGGAACCTGGGAAGCCTCTCTCTGTAGAAGAAGTGGAAGTTGCTCCACCTAAAGATCATGAAGTCAGATTGAAGGTCCGTGTTTCTGTTCAGCAGTTTGTTTTATAAAAGCCTTGACTTTGGACTTTCAGGTTTAGTGTGTGCGTGTGTGCGTGTGTGCGTGTGTGTGTGTGTGCGTGTGCGTGCGCGTGCGTGTGTGTGTGTGTGTGCGTGTGTGGTGCAGATAGCGGCGAGCGGTGTGTGTCACACAGACTGGACGTATCTGTATGATTGTGAGAAAGGAGTGAAGACTCTGCCGTTTCCCCTCATTCTGGGTCATGAGGCTGCTGGTGTGGTGGAGAGCATCGGTCCGGGGGTGACCAGTGTCCAGCCTGGTACACACACACACACACACACACACACACACACACACACACACACACACACACACACACAACTAAGCAGGTGTGGGTTAGGGGCCCAGCGGTGGCAGCACACACACACACACACACACTACCAGGTTTCACTTGGGACCATAACTTAATTTTCATCTTCTTGCTCATGTTCTTGTTGTTCCTCCTCCAGGTGATAAGGTGATTCCTCTCTTCCTGCCTCAGTGTGGTGAGTGTGAGTTCTGTCTCAGCCCCAAAACAAACCTCTGCTTCAAGAACTGGTGAGTTTCTGTTTTCCATTTTTACACAAACAGCTTTTTACCAAACCTTCCACACTCCTTCTGTCCTCCTCAATAATGACTGGACCGTTGGATTGCTCCTCTGATGACCAGCTGTGATCTCTCTCTCTCTCTCTCTCTCTCTCTCTCTCTCTCTCTCAGGCAGAAGACTCAGCAGGGTGTGTTAGCTGACGGTACGAGTCGTATCACCTGTAGGGGGCAGCAGGTGTATCAGTTTCTGGGTGTGAGCTCTTTCTGTGAGTACACGGTGGTTCCTGAGTTCAACGTGGCGAAGATTCACCGAGACGCACCGCTGGATAAAGTCTGTCTGCTCGGCTGTGGAGTGGCTACGGGATACGGAGCAGCACTCAACATAGCCAA
>JBCEWE010000263.1:1213974-1216474 GCA_039877035.1 Silurus lanzhouensis | reverse complement strand
CTGTGATCAGACAGCTCTAACATCAGACTGTGATCAGACTGCTTCAACATCAGACTGTGATCAGACTGCTTCAACATCAGACTGTGATCAGACAGCTCTAACATCAGACTGTGATCAGACAGCTCTAACATCAGACTGTGATCAGACTGCTTCAACATCAGACTGTGATCAGACAGCTCTAACATCAGACTGTGATCAGACTCCTTCAACATCAGACTGTGATCAGACAGCTCTAACATCAGACTGTGATCAGACAGCTCTAACATCAGACTGTGATCAGACTGCTTCAACATCAGACTGTGATCAGACAGCTCTAACATCAGACTGTGATCAGACTGCTTCAACATCAGACTGTGATTGGACAGCTCTAACATCAGACTGTGATCAGACAGCTCTAACATCAGACTGTGATCAGACAGCTCTAACATCAGACTGTGATCAGACAGCTTTAACATTAGACTGTGATCAGACAGCTCTAACATCAGACTGTGATCAGACAGCTCTAACATTAGACTGTGATCAGACTGTGATCAGACAGCTCTAACATTAGTCTGTGATCAGACAGCTCTAACATCAGACTGTGATCAGACAGCTCTAACATCAGACTGTGATCAGACAGCTCTAACATCAGACTGTGATCAGACTGCTTCAACATCAGACTGTGATTGGACAGCTCTAACATCAGACTGTGATCAGACAGCTCTAACATCAGACTGTGATCAGACAGCTCTAACATCAGACTGTGATCAGACAGCTACAACATCAGTCTGTGATCAGACAGCTCTATACTTGAGCATGTGATCAGACGGCTCTATCTATGAACTTGTGATCAGACTTGTGTTTAGTCAGTTCTACCCAGGAGTTTCTGATTGGACAGCCTGACTAATGAGTTTGTAAACAGACTGCTCTTTCCAAGAGCTTGTGGTCAGTCAGCTCTTAACATGAATCTGTAATTAAACAGTTCTAACCAAGAGCTTGTGGTTGGTCAGCTCCATCAATCAGCTTCTAATCAGACATCTCTATTGATGAGCCTCTGATTGGACAGCTCTATTTAGTAGCCTGTGATCAGACAGCTCAAACATGAGCCTGTAACAGCTGCCATTCTCCTGCTGTTTGACTGTCGTCTTCCAGCTGGAAGTTAGGAGGTAGTAAGAGCTTCATCTGGCTCTAACTGAAAAGTCAGTATCACTAACCTGCACCTGCTTCTACATTTAACTTTTCTACAACATCATTTTTTGGGCGTGGCCTGAATGAAGTCACTTCCTAGTGCCTAAATAAGTGCATCATTGAGAAAAGCAGAAGCAGTGTAAATACACGATCAGTAAACATCACTAGGTATCATTAATGTTATTGAAAATTCTCACACGTGTCTGCGGGTGTGTAAAAGTCTCATCTCTGCAGGTGGACCGTGGTTCCGTCTGTGCCGTGTTCGGGTTGGGAGCTATCGGTCTCGCTACTGTGATGGGCTGTAAAGCTGCAGGAGCCTCCAGGATCATCGGTGTGGACATCAACCCACAGAAACATGAAATCTCCAAGAAGTTTGGTGTCTCCGAGTTTGTGAACCCTGACGATCACAGCAAACCCATTCAGGAGGTTCTGATGGAGATGACTGGTGGAGGAGTGGACTACAGCTTCGAGTGTGTGGGGAACGTCACACTTATGGTGGGTCTGAGGTTTGGTCTGGACATCATATCTGCTTCACTGTAACTAATCTGCACCTGTTCTTCTTCTGAAGGCAGAGACTGCACATTAGATAAGTGAGTATGTTTGAATGTGTTTTGTCTCCACCAGAGGGCAGCATTTGAGAGCTGCAGAACCTCCTGGGGAACTTGTGTGATTGTAGGATGGACTGAAAAAAACCTACTGTCAGTGTCACCTAAAGACTTTGTTTTGGGGCGAACACTTAAAGGATCCTTCCTGGGTGGTAAGAGATGAGATGTTCATCATGGAGCTTCATGGCAAATTAAATTATAAAAAATTAGAAGGCAAAATCCACAAGAAAGAATGAAAGTTGTTATAAATGTTTTTTTCTAAGTGTTTTTATATTGGTTTTGTGTGTGTGTGTGTGTGTGTGTGTGTGTGTGTGTGTGTGTGTGTGTGTGTTCTGAACAGGATGGAAGAGTGTGTATAGTTTACCCAATCTGGTGGAGGACTACATGAGCGGTCGGATCTTGCTGGATGAGTTCGTGACACACACTCTTCCACTGGAGGAGATTAATTACGCCTTTGAACTCATGACCAATGGGAAAAGGTCTGTGAGTCACATGACTATAATACGGCCAATAGAAAGATGTTATTTATTTAGTGGGATTATTCCACTTTTTCAAAACTCTATAAAATAAATGAACGTTAATATAAAGTCGCATGTCTCACTTCTCTTTCTTTTACCGCTTCTCTCTCTCTGTCTCTTCTCTTCTCAGCATCCGTTCCGTGATGAAGATGTGAGTCTCCAGCATTGAATCTCAGTTCCTTAACCATGACAACATCATCAGTCACCATG
>JBCEWE010000263.1:1206474-1208974 GCA_039877035.1 Silurus lanzhouensis | reverse complement strand
GCTTTTTCACTTGCGCAACGTGTTGAAATAGCTAACAACACCCGCTAAAACGCCACGCTGTCACGTGATTAAAGACTCGCTGCAGGTTTGTATTTGCATGTCAATTATGTAATTACTTCATTAACACACTCTGTCTGGGTTTCTCACTGACTCCGGCGCCATGACGAACTCTGAAAAACTTAGCGCTAAGTGCTAGTCGCTAACCCCATGCAAACACACACACACACACACACACACACACACACACACACACACACACACACACACACACACATACAAGGACTTCTTGGTTTATACCCAAATGGTACTACAAAAATGTAAAAAAATTTAGATGTTAACCCAGACGAGACACGTCCTTTTGTCCGCCTCCAGCGCAGACAACAGACAGACGGAGGAGAGGATTTACAGACAATGAGCGCTACCTCACGCAAGCCTAAGCCTGGCCTCAGGGTCTCGAGCTGCGCTGCTCAATGACAGAAGTCTTACACCACACCGTGTTCCTAAGACTTCCATCAGACCTTCTATACCATCTTGCTCTCTTTCCTTCCAAGTTTAAAACATGTACTTGACTGTCTGGGGGAATAAATAAATTAATTAATAAAAAAATAAAAAAATAAAAAGCCTGCAAAAATAATAAATGGATAATTATAATTAAATATATGAAATAGATACAGTCATAATTAAAGATTGGAAAATTTTGAAATTATGTTAAATATAATAATAACTAATAATTAATATTAATCACAAAGCAATGAGGGATTTATTTATCTATTTATTTATTTATTTTCTTTGTTATATATATATTTATTTATTATTATTATTAATATTATTATTATTATTATTATAGATTTGTGTTGTCTTCCATCTCTCTCTCTCTCTCTCTCTCTCTCTCTCTCTCTCTCTCTCTCTCTCTCTCTCTCTCTTTTCAGTTATCAGTCTCACCAGTCACAATTAATAATGTTTGACATTTTATTATGTTGTTTAAATGAGTTATATATCATATTTACATATTTACATAAAATCTAATTTATTTAGATTTTTTATATTTTAATTAAATACTCTTATATTTTGAAAAACTGAACCACATAAGCCATTTATCACACGATCTGCACACAATTATTACATTTCATAAAAAAACTCTTTTTATTTATTTATCCAAAATCACTACATCATCAACAGAATCTAAACAAAAATTGGACTTTAGTTCGAACCTTAAATAACTTAAATAAGTTAGGAAGCTAAGACGTATTAGCATACGGGCGCATAGCGTAGTGAGTATATGCTAGCTCCTTGTTTCTACTGTAATATTTAATTTAAAGTTTATTTGCATAAACATTCCGCAGGAGAACCTGAGAGTAAATTTATTATCGATTATAACAGATATGTCTCTTGCTGATGAATAAAGTGTGTGTATGTGTGTGTGTGTGTGTGTGTGTGTGTGTGTGTGTTAAACGGACTAGTGAAGAGTTTTCTTGCTCTGTAAATATGCAGTGTTCCTCTCTGAGCTGATGATGAGGTCTTCTACTCTCCTCTCTGGTCCTGTTGCAAGTTTGAATCCCTCAGAACAAACACCAGCATTTGCTTAATATTATCGTTTCAGCCGCAGAACACACACCAGGGCAAAATGTCAGACGTGTCCCGCAATGAAGAGTCAAAATATAATAAAGTCTGACAAGGCCAGGGTGAGAGATTAGCACACGTATATATATATATATATATACGTGTGTGTGTGTGTGTGTGTGTGTGTGTGTGTGTGTGTGTGTGTGTGTGTGTGTGTGTGTGTGTGCAGGTAAAAAGGACTTGAAAGAAAATATTTGCGAATGAGGTGAACGAGGAAACCAAGTAAATGAGGCTCCTGCTGTGAAAAGTAAGACTTTGCAAATGTAAAGGTCGCCATTTTAAATCCCTATATGAAAACTAGCATGCTAGCAATACATGCGCTAGGTTTCTCTCCTCTTATATATATATTCTTTTATAAACATGTCTTTTCAAGTCAACCATTCTCCCCATATGCCTGCCCCCCTCCCATTCCCGAATCAAACGTTAGCTTCTTTAATTAGCACAGGGGCTTTTGTTATTGTTCGTCCCCCGCACAGGGAGACGGGATAAAGCTCTGAAAACAAACAGAGTTATGCTGGCTCTTTCTCAGTCGCCTCCTTTCTTCTCTTTCTGTTCATCTCGCCTGGCCGGTGGCAGAGAGCAGCAGACGGGGCGCACATGGGCTCAGCAAACACTCATAATTGCATCTGATCCCCGTCATGAGAACCTGTACAGCCTCCAGAATCCCGTCTATAAAAAAAAATTACAAATAAATAAAATAAAATATATATATATGTTCATTATTGAATTCATGTAAGCTTTTGAAGATTTAGCTTTTGTGCACAATTGGACACACTTTGTTTTTATTATCATGATTTAAAAATAAATGTACACTTCTGTATGTCTTAATCAATCATCTCGTTTATAATTAAATTATTAGCAAACAAACACCACAGATCCC
>JBCEWE010000263.1:1193974-1196474 GCA_039877035.1 Silurus lanzhouensis | reverse complement strand
CTTTATTCCCCTGTAGTTACTGCAGGTCTGCACATCTCCCTTATTCTTAAAGATCAGTACCAGCACACTTCTTCTCCATTCCTCAGGCATCCTCTCACCTTTTACTTAAACTAGGAGACCAAAACCTGTTCCAGCATGACAATGCTTCTGTGCACAAAGCCAACTCCAGGAAGATCTACCTTCCATAGGTTGGAAGTATGTGTAAGAAAGTCGCATCGCACCGTCTGTATTTCCGTCTGAACTCCACTTTCAGTGTTACACTGAGAAAAGTTCACATGAACAAAAAAACATAACTTCACGCTGGACCTGGAAATATTTAATATCTTTTATCAGAAGATATTTATTGAAATATCAGACACACCAATATGGGATAAATTTAGACACGAGTCAGATGTGTGATAAGATTTAGAGGAGAAAAATCAGAGCAGGTTTTCTCTTTGTCCTCATTGTTGTTGTTATTCTGCTCACAGCTGCAGCACATTGTGATTCTCAGAGCAGCGTTTAACTGCTGATGAATATTCATATGTTTAACATACACACATTCAGACTGAGAATTTCCAACCTGCCACCGCCCTGCCCCTCCCCCATAGTCCCTCCTTTTTGCCTCATTGCTATTATGAGACACGTTTCTGAAATCAGCCTCCGTGTGTTTCTAATTAAACTCTTTTCCCCCACAGAGGCGACAATGACGCGACATCCGCTGAGGAAAACACGTACGTGTGCAAAAGATCGAAAAAAGTCAGAAACAAAGTAACTACAGAACTTTATAAAGTTCACCTTAACGTCTGCTTTTACACTGGCGTATGATAATAAATAAATAGATAAATACGCCTTAACGTCCACGTTACAAACATCTACAAACATCTCCACAACCTCCACAACCACTTATAAATATTCATGGTTATGCAAATGGAAAACTCGTTAATATTCTCCTGCATCCTATTCCATCACTTTATTAAAACGTCTGAGGCTGAATTCTGAATTTTTTTTACAATTACTAATTATATGTTATGTTTTATAATAAATAATTTAACGGACAGCTAAAAACCTAAAAAAAAAATTAATAAACAGGGAATAAAATTTTATTAAAATATTATTAATTATATTAATTAAAAATTATTCATGTCAAAACAGACAAAAATAGTAACATTTCTATTAAACATAATGTTAAATATATAAATATGCGTGAATATGTAAATTAGAACGTCCCCTCAGTCCTCCTGCTTTTTAAAAAAAAAATTATTTAACATTTAATGTAACGTCAAAATATTAATTTGTCAAATTGTTAAAAAAAAGTGTATAATCAACTTTTTAGACGGTGAGGTTGTGGCGAGCGAGAATGTTTACTTTGAAAAGTCCATGCGAATCTAGGCACCTAGCTAATGTAGCTTAGCCTAGCGTAAATTAGGCAGTGGTTGTCATGGTGAAGTGGTTCGTTATAAAGTACATGAGTGAATGATTTGATTCTCAGAGGCATTTCCATGGTGTTCTTTATGAGGATTAAGAGCGGCTCTTAAATATTATGGATATTTGGCAAATGAAGATTAATTTTATGTAAAGAACAACGTCGTACGAGATCTGAAGTGGTAGCGAGCGATGGAGCGAGTGTGTAAGGGAGGTGTGTGTGAGAGGCCTGGAGAGAGTGTGATGTGTTAATTATAAATGACTGGAGAACATTAAACATTTATTCGTATAAACACAACCGATGAGTTCAACATCTGCTTTTAATGTTTAACATTTCAACTTAAATATGTCTAAAACTCGTCTGAATGTAGCTGCAGGGTTTTTATTATAAACACACACTCACACATACACACACACACACACACACACACACACACACACACACACACACACACACACACACACACACACACACACACACACACACACCATTTGCTTAATTTGACCTTTAAGGCAAACATTTCAGACACTTCTCTTATGTGTGTTTCTGTGTGTGTGTGTGCGTGCGTGCGTGTGTGTGTGTGTGTGTGTGTGTGTGTGTGTGTGTGTGTGTGCGTGCATGTGTGTGTGAGAGAGAGTTAAAGCAGAGCAGAAAACAGAAGCTCGGTGCATCACGAGAGTCTGAGATTTACTGCTGGAGATTTAGCAGCCAAGAGCACTTCACAATTAATGGAGCTCATCATAAACACACACACACACACACACACACACACACACACACACACACACACACAACACACACACACACACACACACACACACACACACACACACACACACACACACACACACACAGCTACACTGTTAGCACTTTTATTCAATTTCTTACGTCTGAGTAAAAATCTAAACAACTTAAAAACTCTTGACAAAAGTAATTTGAAAAAAATACACTACATTTAAATATTATTAATTAAAAAAAACACATTCATTTACAGACTGTACTAGAACCATATCAATATATAGCTTATTTATTAAACAAAATATATGAACTTATTACTTATAACATTCATATTTTATATTTAATTTTTTTTTAATA
>JBCEWE010000263.1:1181709-1184209 GCA_039877035.1 Silurus lanzhouensis | reverse complement strand
TGGATTTCTAACCTGAACATCATCCTGCTTTTCACCTTCTATTTCTTCATAGAGAACTTTTACACAACAGTGAGCTAAGATTTTAACAAACCAGGAAAACAAATAAAAATTACAAATCATTGTTTTTTTTTTTTTTACATATTTTACTTTAGATTAAAAGAAGGGAATATTTTAATTAATAACACATTGTTTATTGACCTGATAAGACTGATGAACATCTTTACCATCTGTGAATATTTATGAAACGTATAAATATAGAATAGTATAGAGAATAGAAAAGCTTTTATTTGTCAAATACACATTACAGCACAGTGAAATTCTTTTCTTCACATATCCCAGCTGGCTCAGAAGCTGGGGTCATGAATTTAAACGTTTAATGTGTTTGATGGTGGAATTTCACTTTTAGAACCATATCATACACCATGTTTGAGGATAAATATGCAGATAATAAAAGAGAGGAACTTCATCTATATAAAAATTACAACTATAAAAAGGCCCCATATTTGCTTCATTCAAGCTATTAATTTCCTTTTCTGAGATAGAGATGTGGAAGTTTAGTGGTTAAGGCTCTGGGTAACTGATCAGAGGTTTAAGCCCCAGTATTGCTCCAGTACCACAAAGCTGCCACTGTTGGGCCCCTTAAGCAAGGCCCTCTTTGCTCCAGATAGAAGAAAGACTTCTCTGTGCTCTATTACATTTTCTCTGTGTATGTGTTTATCGAGCAGCAAATAAAATTCCACGTCAAACCTAGAGAAAATCCGTACGAGTGGATAATCTGTGTGAAATGAAAGAGAATGAAAGTGGATGTTAGCGTCAATGTTCAGTTCCCCTGTGGCTCCCAACACACAGCCCTCATAAAATAAACTTGTCCTTTAATCCTGCCGGGTTCCGAGTGACCGCAGACAAGCACCATGAATCTGCCCGAGAGGACGTTCTGCTCCCGTTTTTATATTTTGACATGAAAGCAGCTGATCCTTTAGCAAAATATCTCTCCGATGTGCTAAGCTTCGGCCATGCGGTCAATAAGGCTTACACTGACGAGAGCCTGTCTGTCTCTCTGTCTGTTTTTGTCTATCTGAGGGGAGGTGGTAGCTTAGTGGTTAAGGCATTGGACTTTGGATCTGAAGGTCATGAGTTCAAATCCCAGCCACACCAAGCTTCCACTTCTGGGCCCCTGAGCAAGGCCCTTAACCCCATAAATGCTCAGTTGTATGAGTGAAAGTCAAGTGTAAGTCGCTCTGGATAAGAGCATCTGCCAAATGCAGTGAATGTAAATGTATCTGTCTGTCTGTTGGCAGTCTGTCTATCTCCCTTGCAAAACATGTCACCTCTAAACACCATCCTAAGCTCTCTGTCCTAATTGGTCAAACGGTGTGAAAGTAGTGTAATTCTTGATAATTGATTGAATTGATTCAACATTTACTGAAGGAGTCTCCAGTTTTAGCATTTTGTAGCAGTCAGAAATAAAGCTGTAAAAAACGTTTTCTGTATTTAAATAAATAAATCGTATTAGCTTCAGTTTTGAAAGATTAGTTTTTCTTCTTTACAGGTTCCAGCTAGAACCTTACCTTTGGAAGAAAAAACATTCAGTGGTCTAATAAGTCTTAACAGAAGATCTTTAAGAGAGAAGACAAGACCAAACTCCTGACAGGTTTTAAATTGTAGATTCTACAGTCTAGACAATGTCTCTTTACAGTTTTACTCAGCTGCTTTGGAACATTTCTCAAATCATCCTTAATATTTATAAATCAGTCAAAACATTTCTCAAAACAATGTGTACAAGCAGCACAACACATCGGATTTCCTCACAAAAGCCTGAACTTTTCTCACAATCCGTCGTTTATCTCTCAAAAGTAAGTATTAGTGACAGTGAACATCTCATTCCCATCAGAATGACGAGATCTTTTGTCACTATGTTTAGTCGTGTTGTCAGTTTTGCTCTGTCTGTATTTACTCTCCAACTGAAACTTCACGAGATTCAGATTTGACCTGTTTTAGAGAACTGGTTGATGATTGGTTGATCTGATGTCGTTCACTCGCCTTCATTAGTGACATTCAACATTCATCTGCACAATTCATCAATTCAACACTTAACCTCCTAAGACCTGAGCTTTGGTTTGGCTTGCATTTTAGATTTCTTCCAGTTATTTGGGGTTAGGAAGAACCAATAATTATAATAACCATATATTTTCTTTGAACATGAAGCTCTTCTTGGAAAAAAATTATGTCACTTACTGTATGTGGACACTCGGTCTGTATCTACAGAAAACAATAAAGACACCATTGTGCACAATGTTCACGTATGTGGACACCCAGGTCGTAGGAGGTTAAAATAAAGTTGAATAGAAATTGAAACTTGACAGATTCTGATAACTGGTTTAATCATTTTACATTCAATAACTTACACAATGAACTGATGCTGAGATGTTTTGGGGGTTAAAACTATTCAGGTGAAACCAGTAGAATATATTTTGATCCACATGAACATAAACAACTGATC
>JBCEWE010000263.1:1166709-1169209 GCA_039877035.1 Silurus lanzhouensis | reverse complement strand
CATCAACATCAACGTAAAACTACATCACTACAGGAAGACGTCCCTATGAGCGAGTTGTTACTATGGAAACGATAAGAATGTTGCTACGTATCGAAGTGTAGAATTTGCTCGTGTGTGATTATCGGTAGCGTTTCCTTCACGCGCCGGTGCAGAAACCCTGACGCTCGTTCCGACAACGATTATCTGTTCCTCAGAATCTCCGGCTCGAATCCAGACGTTTCACTTCCCGCATTAAGGCGGATGAATATTGATCTGCTGAAGAGGATTTATTTATTTCGTGCTCTATCCAAAGATCAACTGCGACCAGCTTCAGCAGGGATCTCCACGCTAACGCTCGCGCACACACCACTTTGGACTTGACATTTGGGGCGCTGGAGAGAAACCGAGCCGTAAATTCACTCCAATAATCCCAGATAAATGCTGTGATCAGCGGCAGAAGCTCAGATTAGTCCAGTGGACTGCGTTTAAGAACAGAAACTCACTCAGGAGATTTAGAAACAAAGCGATGGAAAGATGGAGATAAAAAATAAATAGATAATGAAATGGAAAAATCAAACAAATGTGTATAATATACACCAGATTACCATATTTACCTGTAATTCATAAATAATAAATGTTTATAAATCAATCAAAACTAATAAAATGCAAATTTACACTTTCTGGGAATATTTCTCAATTATTATACATACAACAATTATTAAATTTTTTCGGAGGGGAAATTCCTTTTGAAATCAATTTGATGTTATAAAAAATGCAATTTTAAGTCATTTGTCATTTTATGAAATTAAACTAATAAATTTTTTTACAAGCAAATAAATAAAGAATTGAGAAAGAATTGCTGCTCAGTGTAAAAACTCGGCTTTGTGAATGTAAAGGCTGTAATCAGTCACACAAACTCGCAAATTTCTCTTTTTTTTCGTGATGAAAATTGGATTTGTGCAATTTACACACTTAGAAAAAAAACTTTGGAATTGGATTATGGGATTTTTCTTGCATTAGTCACGCCGGTGTTCCATGTCGAGCTCTTTTCAGTGATTTATTTTTATTTTATTTATTTTTTTATGATGATTTATTTCCTTTTTTCTGCTTGTCTCACCCTCACATCCACACGAGCGCTAATAACAACACTCTGTAGCCTGTTTCTGGTGACAGATGGTGAAATTAAAGGGATTATTCACTAATCCCGGTGGATGGCGGTGTCAGAACAGCGGTAATCCCGAATCTAGAGGCTGATCGGGCGCAGAGATAAAGAGTCGCACGGATCACCGCTGCTCTCTAACCATTTTATTATTCTCATCTATTTATTTATATATTTATTATTGGGTTTTTTTTTGTTTTTTGTTTTTTTCTTCAGGACACCAGAGCAGGCTGATCTCTTCTTCTCCTCCTCAAGTCCTGACATTCTTGAACGTTTCCTGTCGATCGGATCATTAACACGTTATTTCGGGTGGAAACAGTTCCGCTTTTGACCAGCAGATGGCGCATTTCACCTGCAGAAAAAAGAGCTTTGCAGCGACATGAAACACAATTTTAACTCTTCCGACAATTCTGTACATTTCCCTGCAAATAAACACCATGCAGTAATAAAATACCACTACACAACACTCATACACACACTCAACAAATAAACAAACACATACATAAATAAATAAATGGTACAGTTTTGCATCAATGGTGTGGTTATAATCTATCTATCTATCTATCTATCTATCTATCTATCTATCTATCTATCTATCTATCTATCTATCTATCTATCTATCTATCTATCTATCTATCTATCTATCTATCTATCTATCTATCTTTTTTTTTTCTGAAACAACAACAACAATAATAATAATTTCTCCTGAGCTCCAGTGTCACATTTGTTTCATCACTTTGGGTCGAATTTCCCAGGAGGTATTACTGCATACACACACACACACACACACACACACACACACACACACACACACACACACACACACACACACACACACACACACTTCAGACTTAACCAAAGGCCACCCATGAAGTAAAGCCCTCATGGTCACTACGCCCTAAAGCTGCTTATCAGCACTGTCGCTAGTTTGCTAAAGGCCTAACGCTCCATTAGCGCTAATTAGCAGTGATAAGGCAGAAAACAGGACAAATCAGGACAAGACCAGATTAGAGACCTTCAGGGGTTCGACCCGATTATCCACACGCTGCTTACAGACCCGCCGTCACACACTTACGCTCATTTATTCACTACATATTCACAGGGAAATCACATGACCAAGCTACACACCACACACACACACACACACACACACACACACACACACACACACACACACACACACACACACACACACACACACACACACCACCACACACAGCCGACCTGTAGCTTTATTTTATTCACTTTAAATTCATTCATTATTATTCATTATCTACATCTGAATTATATTATATACAGCTAATTATTCATAATGTTCTGAATATTATATAGATATTATTAACAAGTGATGATACTGAAATA
>JBCEWE010000263.1:1144209-1156709 GCA_039877035.1 Silurus lanzhouensis | reverse complement strand
ATCAGAATTTTGTAAAGGGTGAGTTTATGAGAACGAGTGATCATTATTCCCGCCTATTTGCACCAACATCAGATTTACACACGAACCATGACACCAAATCTCAGTCTCGTTAACCGTCACGGCGCCGTGTTTCACTTGTTTGTAATATCGACATCTCTTTGCAGAAAAGTCCGGTTTCCGCATCGTACGATGTGATTCGCTGATCCGCCGCGTTTCCCGACATCACGCCCCGTCTTGCAGCACTATCACTAACGCTAACGCTAACACTAATGCAGGGCTTTTTAGTGCTCTCTGCTTTCCGAAAGTGCTTTTATTCTGGCTTTACTGCTCGCTCAGAGACCCTTAATGTAAGCCTTCCTTTTCCACACAAGGCCCTTGTTGTAATCCTCCTCGATTAGAAAATGAGCAGGAAGTGTTCACGTGAGGTGGAAAAAAAGGCCTGTGATGTTTCTTCTGACGGACACGAGGGAAAGTAAATGAGGGACTTGCTTGGATTTTTGTCCTGAATAAAGATGTCCATGTGATTCTAAACAATCTGACTTTCAAATCCAATTCCAAAATGTTTTGCATTCAGAAAGTGAATTTAAACACGCGTAACCACGTGACGTGACTCGAACAGCGGTACAGGTGACATTATTCATCACTTTCTGTCTTTTTTCTGTTTCAGGGAGTGAGAGATCGAGGATCTGTCGCTTCACCTTTCCAACACAAACAGGCTTCGCTCAAGTCAAGTGCAACAAGTTTATTTAAGGAGAATATATATTTGTTCCCTTCTCTTCACTTCACTGCACTTCGCTTCTTCGCCGCACTGCAGCAGTGACTGATTGCAGCACAAATAAATACTAATTAAAGCGCAGTCTCACAGTCTCGCCACCAGACGCCACAATAAATTACAAATTACCCCTTCGTATAGAACTTTTTTTTTCCTACTTCACCTGGTTACATCAGGCCACAAATCCTGTGCTCTATATATTAACAAGTCCGCAAGATCATGTTACCTTGACAAGGTCGTTTACACCGGACACTCGCTCTGATTATTTCATAAAACCGTCAACAACCTGCACAAGTACCGAGCCGAAAGTTCTGATTGGCTGAGTTCTGCAAGGATGATGAAACACAATGATCGGTAGCTAAATGTTCTTCCTTGGTTCCATCTGAAGAGCATCCAAAGAAGCTTTATGTGCTCCACATGTGCAAAGAGTGTGGTTTTAAATCAGTTTTTTTTTATCAAAAAACAAAGATGAAAGGCTTTATTTATTGTTTATCAAATATTTTTATATAAGGTTAAATACAAGTATAAAACATGAAAACGACTAATAATGACAGCAATAAGCTAAATTTACTGGTATGAACATCGAGGAAATGTAGAACAAATACTATTAAAATAATCATTTTTGGATATATACTAAAATACACATAATATTTACAAGAGATTTATATAAAAATTAACTCCATATAAAAGACAATGATATCATGACTATAATTTCAGTTTTGTTAATTTTTTATTTTAACAGTAACCTAAAAATGTTAATGATTCACATATTTAATTTTTTTAATAAACAAACATTTGTACTCAATTTCAGGAAGTTTTTTAGTAGATACATGCAAAAATGTAAAACTGGAAACTGATGAGGAAACTTATAGAGATGTGGCTTGCTATTGGACACAATGAATAATCAATACCCATCTGGACAGAGGAAAACAAAGTGCAGAGCAGCTGAGGGTTGTAGAAACTTCACCTGGAAATGAAAATGGAGTCTCTTTCTGTCACAACACAGATGATTAAAAACAAGCCAAGACTCGTTTTGTAGCTTTTTGTAGTGAGATACAAACAAAAGGCATCCAAATGGTACGAGCTGAAAGTGGAGAAGCCTCCGGACCTCCCTGATGCTGAAAGCTCATGGCCTATTGAGCACTTGGGCTTTGGGATTTTGGCTAAAAAGCGTCTCTGCTCACTGGGTGCCATTAGTTGGGTGCGTGCTTAATCCATGGATTACCTGAGATAGCATCTCAGCTCCCTGAAAGCCCAGATTACTGACCAGCAGACAGCTCCGTCTCAGGGCCGAGCATGAATCTTTAATAGCACCTAAAACAGAGACGCTCTATTGAAAACTGATGACAATATTGATTTGGACTTCTGAGCTGAATTTAGCGGCTTGAACATTAGCAATTAGCCTGAGCATGTTCCTCTGAGCAGTGAGTGTGACCTGGTGTCATGTTTTCTCATGACGTTCTTCACAGTGACCTGATTCATGTGTGAAACAAACTCAACTTATATTATACATGAAAAAATACATAGAAAAAAGCAAAAAGCTAAATAAAAATTCCTGAAAATTCTAAATGATCAACTCTATTGTTGAATCTGCTGACAGTGTAATTAATGAACTTGATGTTTAATAATGAAAAGTGCCAACATTTTCTTGAATGCGTTTTTAATTTTCCTCTGCTAACAGTGTGGTCTAATGAAATAAGAACAAAGTAAATACTGAAAAATTGAACTGAATTTCAGTGATTAATTTGAGCATCTGTGAGGTACAACTCGAGCTACAGCAAGTGTTCCAGGTGATAGAAGGCACTTAAAGACTGGAGGTACATTGTTATGAATGAATTCTAGATTAAGTTTTGAATAAAATAAAATTTACAGACTTTGTGTGAAATTCTACAGTGTAGGTGATAAACTTGTGTCAATTTTGGAATTATTCTCGAACAAAACACATGTTTTTACAAATGATAAAATATAGATTAATAAATAATAATTAATATAAATTAATAAAATTAAAGTACTAAAATAGAAAGTAAATGTCCTCATAATGTCCTGTTTTTAGAATGTTAATAAGTTATGTGTGTGGTAAAAAGGTTTGCACATATTTTGACACTTTTAAACAGATTTGATTAGCAAAACTACAGAATTAGTAGGTATAATTTGGAGATTTTTGGTCCTGGTGTCTGTTTCTGAGAACCAACCATTATTCATAAACAAGTTATCACTGGGTCTGTTTTTTGTTAATGTATCTACATTATAAGATTATTAAAAATCATCATCAGTTACAACAAGGAAAAAATTGCAGGATGAAATCAAATGAAATGGAAAATAGCAAAAGAAATTACCTATTTATGTAAATCAATTTACTAGAAGTTAAATTATATGTATTTTTTTTTTATATATCATTAAAATGCAATGTAATGCATTTTCATTAAAACTGAAGCTGTTACAAAATATTTGAATAAAAGCAATAAATAAAGTTGTCAACTGAACAAAGCTAAATAAAATAATCTAAAATAAATAAAAGTCCACATTGTGAGTGGGGTGTTTTCCCGCTGTACGCTCTGTGTTCCTGGGATAGACTCCGGAATCCCGCCACTCCGACCCGGATCATGTGCTTAGTGAAGATGAATGAATCTATCTGAGATTATAAACTCAGGTAAAGTACAAAAGGATCTTTTTAAGATCCTTTGGAATAAACTCAACATCAGAGTGACAAAGTGTGTGTGTGTGTGTGTGTGTGTGTGTGTGTGTGTGTGTGTGTGTGTGTGTGTGTGTGTAGGCAGATCAAAGTGCTTGGAGATGATAAATGAACAGAACAAAAACAGTAATTAGGAGACGCAGTGACCTTTGTTGTGGTCTGAAGGAGTTTGCAGTTAATGCTAACATGAGAAGAAATAACAGGAGGTTTATCAGACAGACAGAATGAAAGACAGAGAGACAGACAGAGGGACAGACAGACAGATAAAAAGACAGAGACAGATGGAGGAAGTGTTTTTTTTAGGCTTGCTGTTGAGAGAAGGAGCTGCTCAGGAGCTCAGGACCAAACATTTACTCAACAAACACACTCACGCCCAAAAGAGGGCAGAAACAGAGAGAATGGTGGACAGTAGAACAGACACACGGCTCAGATCAGACAGACAGCTCAGATCAGACACACAACTCGGATCAGAGACATGGCTTGGACCAGACACTTGACTCAAATCAGATACACGGCTTGGATCGGACAAATGACACGGATCGGACATGAAGCTCATATCAGACACACGACTCAAATTACACAAGACTCAGTTCAGATACTTGTCTTTCAAAGCCACGCTTTAAATCAAACTGCATCAAAATCACACTGCGTGACCTGGAACATTAACACACACACACACACACCCACACACACACACACACACACACACACACACACACACACACACACAAATACACACACACACACACACACACACACACACACACACACACACACACACACACACACACACACACACACACACACACACACAGTCACCTTTTATCTTGGAAACACACAGTACAGTGGAACTAGAGGCTTTGATGACATCATGACGTCTAGACGCCGGTCCATCTGGCTGAAATCGTCTCTTTATAGTAGACATGAGGTCATAATAAATAATCTATGTTGCATTACATGGACTAATGATAATAACTTCTAGAAGATGTCATAGGTATATCTTTGTCTTAGCCAATCAGAGTGCCTGTAGCCTCTTCTTCGATCAAACAAATTATGTAAAATGATTCTATCCTTTAATTAATCAGTTCAATTGATTCACAGGTCCGTCTGATCCACACTGAAACATTTACAGCTTACATTACATTACATTACATTACATTTAGTCTCCTGCATGATGAAGGGTCAGTAAAAAAATAGAAAGATCTTCATGGTGTGGATTTCTGTTCAGCCAGATGTAAAAATGAAGGTGTTGTGAATATTCCAGTAATGCAGCTGATCCACTGCAGTGTATCAGTTACCATGGTGATGCAGTAACTCCTTCCTCTCATAGGGTGTCATCATGACTGTAATGAACAAAATCTTTAGAGTACCTTTTGAATTCAACGATTCCATGACGCTCAATTAAAGGTTCTAGTCCTTATATGGACTTTCACACGTACGCAGAAAGGAACGATTTTACAAACGAACTGGAGTTTCCTGAACACCATTTTTCTGCTGTAAACACTGCTTCGATCTAAAATTTGGTTCTGGTGCAATAAACATGGATTAGCATCTCGGAATTATTAAATTTTTAGGAAGTCAGATGTTTAAATCCGTGGCAGGGGAGACGTGTGCCTGCTAGCCGTACAATCGTGAGGTTGAAGAATATCCCATAATCCCTAAATTCCCATAATAACGTGGAAGAGAAGCGTCATGCTAACAGCGCATGTGAATCAGGTATTCAGCATGCGCACGAGACGCTAATCCCTGTCTATCACGGAGGAAAACGGCGGGGACGGTGGACAGGGGGGTTCCAGTTTTTCATAATTACAAACCCCTTAATGAAAATCGTGTAGCTCAATAAAGCGAGCGCTGTGCTCGGGCGTGGCGTCACCCGCCAGGTCGAGCGGTTCAAACACAGCGCTGAGTTATTCTCCTCTCAGCTAGCAGGAAAAACTCCATCAAATCCCAGCGCTAATGTGCAACAGATTACAACATCATCTCCTAATCACACTCGCAGCAGTGGATACGGCCGGGTCGCTAAAATCCCCTCCGCACGCCACCGCCGAGGGTCGAAGGGCCGCCGTGCGACACGAATCAATCACCAGGGCTCAATTTTACAGTCAGCGCCGCTCTCATCCCTAAACATGAGCTTGCTGCTAACACACACCTCCATTATGAGCCAACACGAGCTCCTGCTGCAGGACAATAACACCGGCATTAAACACCGCCAGAGGACGAACAGAAAACACCTCGCTGGGTTTTATACACACACACACACACACACACACACACACACACACACACACACACACACACACACACATATATATATATATATATATATGATTTATTTATTTATTAATTCATTCAATTATAGGAAAGCACAAAATTATTGCCATTACACCCTGCTGATTAAAACAAAAACATACCTGTTCAAGTGTTAATTTATCAGTGACTTTAAAAAGACATAAAAACAATTAACTCCTAAAAATATTATTTACATTTTTATTCAGGGATAAATGCACACCGTTCACTTTGACTGTTGATTTGTGTAAAGCTGCTTTGAGACAATGTCTGTTGTGAAATCGCCATAGAAATAAACTTGACTTGACTTCTTGATGTTTTAAAAATTATTATTATTTTAAATGTTTTTGGACATTTTGCACCACAAAAAAAAAAAGAAAAAATACCCGTCTGATCTTGTTTAAACAGTTTGTATAAATATTCAATTAATTAAAATTCTGAAAATAATTTAATAACTAATTATTTATTTATAACGATGCCATTGATAAAAGGGGAAAAAAACATACCTGTCCAGGTGTTCACTTACATATGAATTATTATATTATTAAATTATATATTAGAATTATATAAAATATTTTTAAAAACAACAATAAAAAAGTGAAGTTTATTATTATTATTATTATTATTATTAGTAGTAGTAGTAGTAGTAGTAGTAGTAACAGCAATTAACTTTTTTTTTATCTGGAATTAAATTTTGATGAAAAAAGCCACAAAAGTGCAGCAAATCTCAGCAGGTGTGTTTTGATATCACGTTTAGCATTAACTTTAATTAAACTTTAGCATTAAACACTGATGGACCTGAACATATACTTCTCTGACTTTCCTTTTTATTGTGGAAGGCAAAAAGACAATATTCATGTGTTCACCTGAAAACACGTCGCTCCAAATCGGCGCTCGGTGTGTGACGATCTCTCATAAAGAGGACGAGCTCTGCAACAATATTGACACAGAGAGAAGGCAAGCAAATGTCAGGAGCTAAAACATATGAAATACTTAACGTTATCAATTTTCATCTGTCAATCAGAGAGAGAGAGAGAGAGAGAGAGAGAGAGAGAGAGAGAGAGAGAGAGAGAGAGATTCTGTAAGAAAGAGTGATAGAGAGAGTGATATATATACAGAATTCTCTCTATATCAGAGAGCGAGAGAGAGTAATAGAGTGATAGAGAGCATGTGAGAGAGACAGTTTGATACGTTGCAGTTGAATCCTGACAGATGAACATGTTTCTTTTTCTTTGGTAATAAAACAGAGTGAATGTCAGAGAGAAACGTGAGACGTCGACACTGATTTTTCTTCTTCTGAGAATCACCATTGCGACATTTATGACGTTTGCGTTTGTGTGCAATTATGAGAAATTTCCTGGTAGTTAATAATATTTACGCTGGTGATGCGTACCAGAGTCTGCTCTCAGGGGTTTCAAAAACACATCTTCATAATCTTCTTATCTCTTTATCTTGTCTCTCTGCTGTCTCTATTATCTCTCTCTTTATTATGTCTCCGACTCTTACTCATCTCTCTCTCTCTCTCTCTCTCTCTCTCTCTCTCTCTCTATTTCTTTGACTTCCTCTCATCTCTCACTCTCTCACTCTCTCACCTTCTCTCTCTCTCTCTCTCTCTCTCTCTCTCTCTCTCTTTCTCTCTCTCTCTCTCTCTCTCTCTCTTTCTCTCTCTCTCTCTCTCTCTCTCTCTCTCTCTCTCTCTCTCTCTCTTTCTCTCTCTCTCTCTCTCTCTCTCTCTCTCTCTCTCTCTCTCTCTCTAATTTCTCACTCTCTATCTCTCATTTCTCTCTTGTCTCTGACTCTTTCTCTCTTTCTCTCTCTCTCTCTCTCTCTCTCTCTCTCTCTCTCTCTCTCTCTCTCTCTCTCTTTCTCTCTCTCTCTCTTTCTCTCTCTCTCTCGCTCTCTCTCTCTCATGTCTCTCTCATGTCTCTCTCGTCTCTCTGACTGACGCCTCATTTGCAATCTTCAACTCTTTCCTTACACACTTCATCAATTAGGCTGCAGTTCAGCAGGAGGCGAGCGACGACCCGCAACGATCCCACAAGTTCACTTCAAAAGGAAAAGAGGCTCTTTTGAAGAACACAGACTCGTTCTGGAGTGACGAAGTGCGCTGAAATCCTCACTGAAGTGGTTCTTGGAGAATCTCCAAAGTCCAGCATCTCACCGGGACCAGATAACGGCAGAGGGTTCCTGCGCTGAGAACATGATAATTACGACATGGGGAAAAAACAGGAGCAGAGAGAAAGAGAGAGAGAGAGAGAGAGAGAGAGAGAGAGAGAGAGAGAGAGAGAGAGAGAGAGAGAGAGAGAGAGAGAGAGAGAGAGACTTTAGATTTTTCACACACCTTTATTAACTTTGTTAACATTCCTCCTTTGTACCTGAACAATAATAGCGTTGCTCAGTAGTAAAGGGAGGTAAATAAATAAATAATTAAATAAACAGAGAGATAGGCAATTAAATTAATATTTAAATGGATAAATAGGTAAAAGGAGAAGGTAAAATTTCTGAATAAATACCAGTGTGTGATTAAAAACATAAGAACTGCATAATCAAACATTGAAAACTAACACATGGATTATATCTGCTTCAAATGGACATTTGGTGCAACCCAGATGAGGATGGGTTTCCTCTTGAATCTGGTTCCTCTCAAGGTTTCTTCCTTATGCCATCTCGGGGAGTTTTTCCTTGCCACAGTTGCTCATCAGGGACAAACTTACTTACAAAGAACATATTTACGTTTAATCACCACATTATCTGTGTAAAGCTGCTTTGAGACAATGTTCATTGTTAAAAGCGCTATACAAATAAAAATGAATTGAATTGAATTGAATTAAACGAGGACACACACATTAAAACATCACACATTTAACAGCAGTTGATGATCCTGGTCCAGTGTGCACACGACATCATTCAGTGCTCAGGTATGAACAAAACCATCCAGATTGTGTGTAGTGTGAAATAGATGAACCACATTACCAGCTTTGACACTCCCATTAGGAAGTTAATAAAGCAGACATATTTTCTGACTGTACTCATGTATTTGGGCCCAAAGATAAAAAACTTCTTCATAAACGTTTCTGACCAGGTCTCAGCCCCGTCCCCCTAACACCCTGAACAGTCCTCTCAGCCTGCGGCAGTGTAGAGACAGGTGGTCTACTGACTCGTCTGTGTTACAGAAGGGACATTCCCTCTGTACGGTGGGGTTGATGTGTGCCACGTGTCTGTTCGTAGCTACTGCCCAGTGAACAATCCTCCATTGGAGACCCGCAGTGCGTTTCTCTATCGGAGGTTTGTACAGGGATCTCCAGCAGCCTCTGGGAGACGAGTCTGGCCCAAACACTTCTGACCACTTTGATTATTTGCAGTTCTTGAGCGTGCTGTTGTGTGACACCTTTATGCAGCTGATGTACAGTGCCTTCTTCGAGGTGTTCTCAAAGTCCTCCAGTTGAAGGGTCCTGAAGCTCAGAAGAGATCCTTACTCTGGCTTCGCCTTTACCGCAGCTGAAACCTGCATTTGAGGAAAGTTGCTGTTGTCTCTTCCTGCATCTTGTTCAGATTCTCCATGTTCCTCAAAGCTGCTTTTGAAGGCGTAGTGGGAGGGTAGTGCTGAGAGGATGCTCTCTATCATGGGCTTAATGAACCTTTTGGACTTGATACCTGTCAAACTGCACATCTTTTCTGGGCTTCTCCAGCTGGCACGGTTCCTCAGGTCTGCGATCTTTGTGCATCCCACTTTTGCTATGATGATTTATCCCCTTGTGTTCCAGTATCTGTGTTTGGATTAAAGGATTGTTAAAAAGAGGTTCATTCTCCATCCAGTGTCCAGAATTTAAAATGTAAAAACTAGTGTCCAGGCTGTTAAAACAGATCTGTAGAAGGGGAGAAAAGTCCCTTGATTTAGTGTTGCACAGTTTGTTTGAAAACAGTTTCACGTGGTATTTAAAAACGTTCGCTTTTCGCAGTAGGGTATGAGCTCTGTCTGCCCAGCATGGTGTTAAATACAGGAGTCTTTGTGCAGCTTGAAGTCTGAAATCCCCACCACACTCCACTCCTCATCATCTGCCCCACCACATTCCACTCCCCATCACCTGCCCCACCACACTCCACTCCCCATCACCTGCCCCACCACACTCCACTCCCAATCACCTGCCCCACCACACTCCACTCCCCATCACCTACCCCACCACACTCCACTCCCCATCACCTGCCCCACCACACTCCACTCCCCATCACCTGCCCCACCACACTCCACTCCCCATCACCTGCCCCACCACACTCCACTCCCTATCACCTGCCCCACGACACTCCACTCCCCATCACCTGCCCCACCACACTCCATTTCCTATCACCTGCCCCACGACACTCCACTCCCCATCACCTGCCACACCAAACTCCACTTCCCATCACCTGCCACACCAAACTCCACTCCCCATTACCTGCCCCACCAAACTCCACTCCCCATCACCTGCCCCACCAAACTCCACTCCCATTCACCTGCCCCACCACACTCCACTTCCCATCACCTGCCCCACCACACTCCACTCCCCATTACCTGCCCCACCACACTCCACTTCCCATCACCTGCCCCACCACACTCCACTCCCCATCACCTGCCCCACCAAACTCCACTCCCCATCACCTCCCCCACCATACTCCACTTCCCATCACCTGCCACACCAAACTCCACTCCCATTCACCTGCCCCACCACACTCCACTTCCCATCACCTGCCCCACCACACTCCACTCCCCATCACCTGCCCCACCAAACTCCACTCCCCATCACCTCCCCCACCATACTCCACTTCCCATCACCTGCCCCACCAAACTCCACTCCCCATCACCTCCCCCACCATACTCCACTCCCCATCACCTGCCCCACCAAACTCCACTCCCATTCACCTGCCCCACCACACTCCACTTCCCATCACCTGCCCCCCCACACTCCACTCCCCATTACCTGCCCCACTACACTCCACTTCCCATCATTTGCCCCACCACATTCCACTCCCCATCACCTGCCCCACCACACTCCACTCCCCATCACCTCCCCCACCATACTCCACTTCCCATCACCTGCCACACCAAACTCCACTCCCCATCACCTGCCCCACCACACTCCACTTCCCATCACCTGCCCCACCAAACTCCACTCCCCATCACCTGCCCCACCAAACTCCACTACCCATCACCTGCCCCACCACACTCCACTACCCATCACCTGCCCCACCACACTTCGCTCCCCATCATCTGCCCCACCACACTCCACTCTCCACGTTTTATCCACGTGTACTTCAAGAGCAGAAGAACATCACTGGTAGATGATAGGAGATCAGAAAGACCTTAAATTGCGAAAATGTCTAAACTGTTCCGCAACTCGTGCATGAGGAACAATCACATGATCGCACTTCCACACACACCCTTATCACCAGATTTGGCTCTTTTATCCTCTTCCTGAAGATGAAGCTGAAAGACACCGTTGTGGAGATCTGGTGTGAATCACAGAAGATGCTTGATGCGCTTCGAAAAGAAGACGTCCAGGACACGTTCCAGAGGAACCCTGGGAGCTGTATTACTGTGCAAGGGGACTATTTTGAAGGTGATCGCGTGAAAATAAATAAAGTACTTTGTTGTAAACGGTCTCAAAACTTTTTCATCCCACCTCATATATATAAATAAATCCCTGTCTTTTGGTAATTTTTTTTTCTCAGCTCTTGGAGAAAACCTTAACTCGGCTCCTCCGGCCGTCTTCAGCTCGACTGTAATTGGCTTCAGGCCTCAGATTGGTTTTAATTAATGTAACATGCCTGGCGTGACGCTGAGAAAAAAACCCAGATCTGAAGAAGTTCGCTTGTCATGGTGGGAACGAGGGATTATCCATGTTGTTTGTGTGTATGTGCTTAATTAAAATAGATCGTCTTCCAAAAGCAATAAAAGAGACAAATTGCTTTGGCATGAGGCTGGTGGTGGCAGAGAGGCGGGCTGACAACCAAGTATGTCTAGCTTTATTTTGTGTGTGTGTGTGTGTGTGTGTGTGTGTGTGTGTGTGTGTGTGTGTGTAGCAAAATTACAGATTTTGAGTGTCACAGTTTCAGCTGTCATCTCTTTCTCTCTCTCTGGTTCTCGGCATGTGTTTATCCGTATCTGAGCCTGTCAACACTGAGTACTACTGCTCCATTCGTCGGGTTACACAAGCATGCGTGTGAGCGTGTTGTGTGTGTGTGTGTGTGTGTGTGTGTGTGTGTGTGTGTGTGTGTGTGTGTGTGTGTGTGTGTGTAGAACGACTCCCTAAAACCGAGGGAGGATCCAGGCTTTTTTTTCCTTGCTAGATCTTTCCCATTACTCATCCCATGCATTTACTTGGCCGTCATTTGGGAACGTTTATATTTCTCTGTGTGTGTGTGTGTGTGTGTGTGTGTGTGTGTGTGTGTGTGTGTGTGTGTGTGTGTGTGTGTGTGCATGAAACTCTGTGGTTCTTTGCACATAAATAAAAGTTCCAGAACTTCCATCCGTACAATTATTCCTCCAAATCATCCGTGCATTAAATTATGTTTAGAAAAAAAAATACAATAACAGACAAATAACGTGTGTGTGTGTGTGTGTGTGTGTGTGTGTGTGTGTGTGTGTGTGTGTGTGTGTGTGTGTGTGTAAGTGTGTGTGTATATATGTGTGTGTGTGTGTGTGTGTGTGTGTATATAAACACACTATATTACTGTGGAGTGAAAACTAATTTTCCGGTCGTTTTGTGCCCGTTT
>JBCEWE010000263.1:1131709-1136709 GCA_039877035.1 Silurus lanzhouensis | reverse complement strand
AACTCACCTTTAATTTAAGCAAAAAAAAGAAAAACAGCATATTGATTATGTGACGGCTTAACAAGCAGCTGTTTAATAAAGAGAGAGAGAGAGAAAGATGTGTGAGAGAGAGAGAGAGAGAGAGAGAGAGAGAGTGATGTGTGTGTGTGTGAGAGAGAGAGAGAGAGAGAGAGAGAGAGTGAGAGAGAGAGAGTGTGTGTGTGTGTGTGAGAGAGAGAGAGAGAGAAAGAGAGAGAGTGATGTGTGTGTATGTGAGAGAGAGAGAGAGAGAGAGAGAGAGAGTGAGAGAGAGAGAGAGAGAGAGTGTGTGTGTGTGTGAGTGATGTGTGTGTGTGAGAGAGAGAGAGAGAGAGAGAGAGAGAGAGAGAGAGAGTGTGTGTGTGTGTGAGTGATGTGTGTGTGTGTGTGTGAGTGATGTGTGTGTGTGTGAGAGAGAGAGAGAGAGAGAGAGAGAGAGAGAGAGAGAGAGAGAGAGAGAGAGAGAGAGAGAGAGAGAGAGAGATTATTCCTGCACAATAAAGGAGGAAAATGAATGGCTGAAACCCCTGAGCTCTAAAACCAGTCCCTTTGGTCTGCTGGTCCTGAGACTCACAAACACAAGTGCTGATCTTTAAAGTCTAATCAGAATCATCCACATTATAAACAGATGAGAAGGTCAAATATTAAGCTCTGAGACCATCAGAACCCAAACCCACTCCAGTTTCCACAACTACTGAGCTCTTTTCAAAAAATGTAATCAAAATATCATTTCTATCACTTCAGCATTGATATAAAGCAGAGACAGAACCTGGAGCATGCACAGTCTGGAAGTGTAGAACCTGGAACACCAAAGAGCTTATAAAACAGGAGATCCTGACAAATAAAAGTATCTGGAACATAATGGAACTTGACAGAGTGGAGATCCAGGAACACGGGAGAACATCAAATGGGAGAACCTGATGCCTGGGAAACCAATCTTGGGGAGGTGGTAGTTCAGTGGTTAAGGCTCTGGGTTACTAATCGGAAGGTCTTGGGTTCTAGCCACTGTATCACCAAGCTGCCACTCTCGGGGCCCTTGACCAAGGCCCTTAATGCTCTGCACTGTATCATGTCTGACCCCAGTTTTCCATCTTCACTTGTAAATGTGAAGAAAGAATTGTACTGTAAAGTACACGTGACACGAATAAACACATGAGAGATCCAGGGACATTGAAGAACCTGAAATATTTGAGAACTTGGGATATTGCAGAACCTAAAACACTGGAGAACCTGCGATATAAGAGAAATCCTGAAGATCCTGGAAATTTGTTTGTTGTTTGTGTTTATTGTGTTTGTGCAATGCAAAGATACGCAACATCTGTATACAAAAGAAAATATAGAAATAAATTAGAGATTTGGAGACAGCAAGAAAAACAGAGAGAAAAGCAGGAAATGTGATGGAGAGACAATTAGAGGGATGTAGGGATGAAGGGATGGAGAGATAAAGACACACAGAGGGAGGGAGAGAGAGAGAGAGGGAGAGAGAGAGGAGGAGGTGATCTCAGTGTTGAAGTTTCATTGTTACTGGCGTGATGGACGGCCTTTTTTCTTCTCGCTTCTGACAAATTTATGTTAAGAAGGAAATTAGCGGCGCGGCGCAGCCTCGTCACGATCAATAGCTGCAATAAAAGACAGAAAGCAAGAAGGAGAAAGTTGTTGCTGACCACATACTGTCTGTCCCCGAAGGACCTGTCCACAATAACACCCCATCGAGAGAGACACAAAAGATATCGACAGCTTCAATTTCCCCAGACGGCTGCCGCTGTCACATCAAAACAGCCATTAGTCACACACACACACACACACACACACACACACACACACACACACACACACACCCACCCTTCGGAACGTCAATCTGTCAGCAGAAGCACCAGGACACACTGGGAACAAGACAGGAGAATAAAAAAATAAATAAATATCAAGGAGACAGAGAAGAAGGACATGTAGAGCACCACAGGCCTGGAGGCTTGTTTCTGATAAAAGGCTAAACACACACACACACACACACACACACACACACACACACACACACACACACACACACGAGAAGGCTGTCAGGATTCATTACAAAGAGCAAGCTGAAGAAAGCCAAGGAGAACCTCCAGGGAGAGAGCGGCCGAGACACTGAAATGGAGATCTGCTGCGTGTGGATTGAAGGAGATGATCCTCATGGCGTGATTTCTTTTTGAACACATCTGAAGCTGCTGTTGTTTTTAGATAAAATACTCTGAATTCATTACAGATAAAGAATCAGATGATGAGAACAAACTCAGATGAACACTGCAGGAAAAAGTTACAACTAGAGATGTTGGTTGGGGTGGAGTTAGTGATGTGGTTAGGGGTGGAGTTAGTGATGTGGTTAGGGGTGGAGTTAGTGATGTGGTTAGTGATGTGGTTAGGGATGCAGTTAGTGATGTGGTTAGGTGTGGAGTTAGGGGTGGAGTTAGTGATGTGGTTAGGGGTGGGGTTAGGGGTGGAGTTAGTGATGTGATTAGTGATGTGGTTAATGATGTGGTTACGGGTGGAGTTATTTATGTGGTTAGGGGTGGGGTTAGTGATGTGATTAGGGGTAGAGTTAGTGATGTGGTTAGGGGTGGAATGGTTAGGGGTGGAGTTAGTGATGTTAATAGTGATGTGGTTAGGGGTGGGGTTAGTGATGTGGTTAGGGTTGGAGTAGGTGATGGGATTAGTGATGTGGTTAGGGGTGGAGTTAGTGACATGATTAGTGATGTGGTTAGGGGTGGAGTTAGTGATGTGGTTAGGGGTGGAGTTAGTGATGTGATTAGGTGTGGAGTTAGTGATGTGGTTAGGGGTGGAGTTAGTGATGTGATTAGGTGTGGAGTTAGTGATGTGGTTAGGGGTGGAGTTAGTGATGCGATTAGGTGTGGAGTTAGTGATGTGGTTAGGGGTGGAGTTAGTGATGTGATTAGGTGTGGAGTTAGTGATGTGGTTAGGGGTGGAGTTAGTGATGTGATTAGGTGTGGAGTTAGTGATGTGGTTAGGGGTGGAGTTAGTGATGTGATTAGGTGTGGAGTTAGTGATGTGGTTAGGGGTGGAGTTAGTAATGTGATTAGGTGTGGAGTTAGTGATGTGGTTAGGGGTGGAGTTAGTGATGTGATTAGGTGTGGAGTTAGTGATGTGGTTAGGGGTGGAGTTAGTAATGTGATTAGGTGTGGAGTTAGTGATGTGGTTAGGGGTGGAATGGTCAAGGGTGGAGTTGGTGACGTGATTAGTGATGTGGTTAGGGGTGGAGTTAGTGATGTGGTTAGGGGTGGAGTTATTGATGTGGTTAGAGGTGGGGTTAGTGATGTGATTAGGGGTGGAGTTAGTGATGTGGTTAGGGGTGGAATGGTCAAGGGTGGAGTTAGTGACGTGATTAGTGATGTGGTTAGGGGTGGAGTTAGTGATGTGGTTAGGGGTGGAGTTATTGATGTGGTTAGAGGTGGGGTTAGTGATGTGATTAGGGGTGGAGTTAGTGATGTGGTTAGGGGTGGAATGGTCAGGGGTGGAGTTAGTGACGTGATTAGTGATGTGGTTAGGGGTGAAGTTATTGATGTGGTTAGGGGTGGGGTTAGTGATGTGATTAGTGTTGGGGTTGTTGATGTGATTAGGGTGGGGTTAGTGATGTGATTAGTGTTGGGGTTATTGATGTGGTTAGGGGTGGGGTTAGTGATGTGATTAGTGTTGGGGTTATTGATGTGGTTAGGGGTGGGGTTAGTGATGTGATTAGTGTTGGGGTTATTGATGTGGTTAGGGGTGGGGTTAGTGATGTGGTTAGGGGTGGGGTTAGTGATGTGATTAGTGTTGGGGTTATTGATGTGGTTAGGGGTGGGGTTAGTGATGTGATTAGTGTTGGGGTTATTGATGTGGTTAGGGGTGGGGTTAGTGATGTGGTTAGGGGTGGGGTTAGTGATGTGATTAGTGTTGGGGTTATTGATGTGGTTAGGGGTGGGGTTAGTGATGTGATTAGTGTTGGGGTTGTTGATGTGATTAGGGGTGGAGTTAGTGATATGATTAGGAATGTTAGGAATAGAGTTGGGTGAAATGGTGGGTGTTACACGTGAAGTTCTGGTTGGGGTTTAATGAATTGGGGGTGGGGTTAGGGGAGGGGCATCATTGTAACAGTTAATTTTTTTTTTCTTAATGAACGTCGTCTCAGTTTCTCTCTGAATTTCCTCTGATTCCTGATTCCTTCGTTTTTATTTCTAAACATTTATTATTTATTAATGTTTTTTCTTTGCTCTTGTAGCTTTTGTGTGTATGTGTGTGTTTGGGTGTGTGCTGCTTTACAGCGTGTGTGTGTGTGTGTGTGTGTGTGTGTGTGTGTGTGTGTGTGTGTGTGTGTGTGTGTGTGTGTGTGTAATAAGTTAAGTCTCTCTCTCTGTCATTAACACTCTCTTTGCTCATCACTCACTCGTCTCTAAGTGGCCTGTCTGCCCCCCTTACAGCTCTATTCATCTGTGCATCAGTGTGTGTGTGTGTGTGTGTGTGTGTGTGTGTGTGTGTGTGTGTGTGTGTGTGTGTGTGTGTGTGTGCAGCTCGTCACCTCCCTGTTAATGTTTAATGGGATGAAATCAATGACACACACACTTTACCCAATTATTGAACACGACAGTTAGGATGTGACCCATTACTCTCACACACAATACACACTGACAGGCCAATGTTTGTTTGTGTGTGTGTGTGTGTGTGTGTGTGTGTGTGTGTGTGTGTGTGTGTGTGTGTGTTTGTGTGTGTGTGTGTGTGTGTGTTTCTGAAGTGAGTTAATGAACAAAGAGTAGTCATTTGTTCACAGAGTAATTACACTAACAACACCAGAAAGTCTCTGATCAGCAGAATATTCTTCCAAACACACTGTGTGCGCGTGTGTGTGTTTGTGTGCTGTGTGTGTGTGTGTGTGTGTGTGTGTGTGTGTGTGTATGCTGTGTTTGTGTTGTACATTCGAATTTTATTTTTTTCTTTAAATGTTTGTTTCTTTT
>JBCEWE010000263.1:1101709-1126709 GCA_039877035.1 Silurus lanzhouensis | reverse complement strand
CTATCTATCTATCTATCTATCTATCTATCTATCTATCTATCTGTCTGTTTTTATATTTGTGTGTGTGTGTTTATGTGTATGTCTGTGGCTATCAATACCACCACACAAAGTCTTCCCCTCCCCTGCATTGAAAGTGGATCCTCTCATACATGTGTGTGTGTGTGTGTGTGTGTGTGTGTGTGTGTGTGTGTGTGTGTGTTCTTTTACACATCAATAGCACTCACCGTGTATTGAAATGAGCTCATCTCAAGTGTGTGTGTGTGTGTGTGTGTGTGTGTGTGTGTGTGTGTGTGTGTGTTCATTTCCAGCCATGCCCTCGCGCCCTGCATCTATTGACTATCCGGGATTAGGCCTGCTGCTGGAAAGTGACCCTGCCGGGGTTAAAGTTCATACACCGAGCGCCAGATTAGCAGTGCGAGCGCTCCCTACGGAGACATCAAAGAGAAATTACGTTTCTCAAACATAGACACACACACACACACACACACACACACACACACACACACACACACACACACACACACACACATATCAGTGTGATCCGCTGCTATGACATGTGACAGGTGAATAAATAAATAAACAAATGTCGTGGCATTTGATACGAAACAGATGGAATTCCTAATTCTTCAATTTTCTGTTTTTTATTGTTGCTATCGATTAGCGCTCGCCGTTTCCTCACCAAGCTACGGCTTTTGCAAAGCTGGTTAAAAAATTCAAATAATTTGCTGAAATGACGAGAAATAATTTTTATTCGCTATAAGCTATCATGGCTGAATAAAAGCTAATCCATTGGCAGATCAGAAGAATGCTAACAGCTAACAGGGATTGTAAAGCTAATTAAAACAAACACAACCTTTATTGAAAAATGCTAAAATTGCTAACAGCTGGTCCGTTTAGAAAGATGGCAAATCCTATCATTGTAAATCGGATGTTTTTTCTCAGAATGAGAATGCAAAGAAAAAAGAGAGAAGAAAAGACTGGTATGCTACGATTAATAACGCTCCGCCGTTATTTAGTGACAACACAGCTTTAGCGTGTGTGGGGCGCTTTCCTGCGGTTCATCCAGCCTCTGCACTCGTCCATCTAATCAGCCTTTCTGAAGAGGCCGAAGTGGTCGTCTCTCCTCCCTCGCTCTCTCGCTCCCTACCTCCTTTTTCACTCTGCAGAAAGGAGAAATAATTGGATTTTTTCCCACAAATAACGCCTCACCCTTGAGTTTAATTAACCAGGCGGGCTCGGGCCACGTCGTGGTCAGATCAGAAAGATGAGTGGAAGAGGAAAAAAAGAAAGAAAGAGAGAGAAGGAGTGATAGGGTGCAGAGGAGTGGAGTTTTTTTTCCCCACTCTGCTGTTTGGTATCGATGCGAACACGAATGACTTTTCAGAGAGGGATTAGAGCGTAATGAGATATAGTTCAAGCTGTCCATCAGCCGCGCGAAAGGGCCGAGTGTTAGCTAAAAGCTAAAAGCGCTAAGAAAACTAAAACACGTCACATACACATCAAGTTTTAGACGTGAACGAGAATAAAGTTTGGATAAAAATAAATTCACATTAAATTTAAATTCCATTTACAGAATAATAACAACCTGAGTCTAAACATGTTAGTTATTATCATTAGTGTAACAATAAACAGATAAAAACTACCAAAGACTCGCTGCTGCAGCATCAGAGGAATAAAACATTTCACAGCATACTGTTATAATATCAGAATGCTTGGCTTTTTTCTTTTAGATTTAAAGGTGTGTGTGTGTGTGTGTGTGTGTGTGTGTGTGTGTGTGTGTGTTTATGACTTTATGTCCCTGTGTGTGTTTTATATCTTCAGCTCGGCTCCAGAGCGCCACTTTGGATGAAGAGTTGCCTTTTGGCTGTTGCTGTTCTTCTCCTGGGTGATCTTTTTATCACTCACACACAAACACACACACACACACACACACACACACACACACACACACACACACACACACACACACACACACACACACACTCACACTGGGTGTTTGCCGTTTGATTCCTCTCGATGTCTCCCTCAGGACGAGTCACTCATTTTAATATAAATAGAAAGCTTCATCATGTAGGGTCCAAACTTCACTGTTAGTGTTATAGTGCACGCACACACACACACACACACACACACACACACACACACCCACACACACACACACACACACACACACATACTTGTTTTTGCTCATATTTGAGAGTTTAAACAGGACTTTTCTCTTATTGATGCTCAAGAAAAGTTTGTCTTAGAAGAAATATCCATTTAAAAAAAAAATTTAATTCAGTTTGTCTGTTTGTCTGAAAATTTACCTGTATTTCTGTCTATCTGTAAATTGACCTGTCTGCCTGTATGTCTGTCTGTCTGTCTGTCTGTCTGTCTAAAAATGTAGCTGTCAATCTGAAAATGTACGTACCTGTCTGTCTGAAATTTACCTGTTTTTTACGTGTCTGTCTGGGAGTCAAAGCACTTTTGTACGTCGCTCTGGATAAGGGCATCTGCTAAATGCCGCAAATGTAAATGTAAATGTAAAATTGACCCGTCAGTTTGTCTGAATATTGACCTGTCTGTCTGTCTGAAAACTTACCTGTCTGTCTGTCTATTTGAAAATTGACCTGCCTATCTGTCTGTCTGTCTGTCTGAAAATGTACATCTGCCTGCCTGTCTAAAAATCAATCAGCCAGGTCATACAATGGGGGGGAGAGAAAAAGATAGGTAGAAATGCTGACAATTGGACAGACGGACAAATATAAAATAGACAGACCAACAGACAGACAGACATTTTAAAGCAGGCAGACAGACAGATATTTTAAAACAGACCGATAGACAGACAAGGAGACAGACAGACAGACAAAGAGGTACAAAGTTAGAGAGAATGATTGTGAGAGACAGACATACAGACAGAGACAGAGACACAGACAAACAGACAGACAGACAGACACATAATCAGGGGAGGAGACAGTTTTAGACAAAGATAGGCAGATAGATAGACAGACAGGCAAAAAGATAGTAAGGCATGCAGACAGGCAGACAGACAGACAGATACATAAATGCGGATCGACAGGGAAAAAAAACATAGAGTGGAAGGACAGACAGTCATGCAGACACAGACAGACACATTGATAGATAGAGAGATTTGAAGAAGAAAGATGGACAAAAATAAGGAGAGAGACAGAGACCCAGCGAGTGAGACAGAAAGTGTAAGACAGGACATAAAGCAAATGCAGCAGTGAATACCAAGCATGAGATTTAGCAAGCGCTGTGGATTTAGCAGGATTTCATTCTTTTATATTCAGACAAAGAGCCAAGCGCACACCACGAGTCTCCGTCCACGCTGTCCTGTCACATCAAAGACACAATTCACCCCGAAATTACCTGCAAATTTCTCTTCTAATAAACGACCTGGAGGTGCAGCGCGAGAGCCGCAATGAGACGCACTGGCTGTTTATTTCAGTTGGGCTTTTTTTCTCTCTACGCTCAACACGTTTAAACACAACCATGTGCCTGAATTATTCACATCTTATTTCTATAATCAGTTCACACACACACACACGCATTACACACACGCCAACGTTTTACACGCAGAACGGAGAGAAGGCAAACAGTCGCTCCACGTTTCTATTAATCCGACAGTGAATTAAGACTTAGTCAATATTGAGGGAGGAGAATTAAAATCATCAGAAAATAATTACAGTCATATTAAATATTAACAGTGTGGAAAAAGACGGGAATAAAGTAAATAAAAAATACTGAATGAATTTTTTTTTAAATGTCACATTGTTTAGGAATCTGTTCATCCATCATGTCATTTTTAATTAAGCAAGTTAATTAATTCTGCTTCAGGGATCTGCCTTTCAGTTTGTCTGTGTTTTAGTCTGTCTGTCTGTCTGTCTGTCTGTCTGTCTGCCTTTCAGTCTGTCTGTCTGTCTGTCTGTCTTTCAGTCTGTCTGTCTGTCTGCCTTTCAGTCTGTCTGTCTGTCTGTCTGTCTGTCTGTCTGTCTGTCTGTCTGTCTGTCTGCCTGTGTTTCAGCCTGTCTTTCTATCTCTATCTTTTAGCAACCTGTCTGTCTGTTTCAGTCTGTCTGCCTTTCAGTCTGTCTGTCTGTCTTTCTGTCTGTCTGCCTGTGTTTCAGCCTGTCTGTCTATCTGTATCTTTTAGCAACCTGTCTGTCTGTCTGTCTGTATGTATGTATGTCTGTCTGTCTGTCTGTCTCTCTGTCTGTCTTTTTTGCCATTGAATCTTTTTGTTTGTCTGTCTGTCTATCTCCAGCCATACAGTCTGTCTGCCTGTCTATTAATGAGATTGTCTGTCAGTCTGTCTCTCAGTGAGAATCTTTCTCAGACTTTATCCATTTGTTGATCTTTTTATTTACACTGTACAGGCAAAGGCATGTGCATCCCTGTCCATCATACCCATATGTTCTTGTTGAACTTCTCTTTCCAGATTTATTCCCTATAAGCCTCTCTCTTCTCTAAAGGCTTTCCACTGGATTGTGGGTCGTGGTCCTGTGAGATCAGACACTGATGTTAGATAAGAAGTCTCCAGTTCCACTTCATCCCAAAGGTCTTCTGGACACTCTAGTTCTTCCACTTCAACGTTCACACCAACAACCATTTCTTCATGGAGCTCACCATGTGTACAGGAGCATCTTCATGCTGGAACAGTGTCTGGAGATCTAAGTTCTGTGGGAAACTGCAATGTCATGGCATACAGAGACGTTTTCTGTGTGCTTCAGACTTTGTGTTAGCAGTTTGGAGGAGAAGCACATGTGGGTGTAATGGAAAGGGGTGCACATACTTTTTGTCATACAGTGTATGTGAGAGGACAGAGAAAATGCAGACACGGATCATTACAGATGTGTAAAGTCACATAGTAGTACCTATAGGAAATTATCTCAGGAGCCCATGTAAAGTAGATTTATTTATTGCTAGAGACTCAAAGCACTTTTGTACGTCGCTCTGGACACGAACATCTGCTAAATGCCACAGATGTAAATGTAAAGTAAACTCCATCTGGATCTCTCTCTCTCTCTCTCTCTCTCTCTCTCTCTCTCTCTCTCTCTCTCTCTCTCTCTCGCTCTGTCTTTCTCTCTCTCTCTCTCTCTCTCTCTCTCTCTCTCTCTCTCTCTCACACCCTCTCTGTCTCTGTCTCTCTCTCTCTCTCTCTCTCTCTCTCTCTCTCTCTCGCTCTGTCTCTCGCTCTGTCTCTCTCTCTCTCTCTCTCTCTCTCTCTCTCTCGCTCTGGCTCTCTCTCTCTCTGGCTCTGTCTCTCTCTCTCTCTCTCTCTCTCTCTCTGGCTCTGTCTCTCTCTCTCTCTCTCTCTCGCTCTGGCTCTCTCTCTCTCTCTCTCTCTCTCTCTCTCTCTCTCTCTCTCGCGTTCTCTCTGTCTCTCTCTCTCTCTCTCTCTCTCTCGCTCTGGCTCTCTCTCTCTCTCTCTCTCTCTCTCTCTCTCTCTCTCTCTCTCTCGCGCTTTCTCTCTCTCTCTCTCTCTCTCTCTCTCTCTCTCTCTCTCTCTCTCTCTCTCTCTCTCTCTGTGTGTGTCTCTCTTCGTGTCACTCTCAGGTTGGGACTCAAGTGCAGGATGAGGTCAGACATGAGGCCATGTTTGGAGGAGAATGTTAAATATTAGTTTAGCCCGAACACTTCTTTTTACCAATTTATTGAGCACAGCTGGCTGCTGTTTGAAGATTATTCCAGATGTTATAACATTGTCTTGCTCAGACCAGTGTCATTATAATACAAAGTTATTAAACACATGGCAGTACTGCGTCTGTCTGTCTGTCTGTCTGTCTGTCTGTCTGTCTGTCTGTCTGTCTTGCTTTCCTTTATGTTTTATGTTTATTTATTTGATTGCCATATATGTATATGATAAACTTTGTCTGTCTGTCTTGGTCTTCCTTTTTTTCTGTGTCTCTGTCTACATACCTGTCTGGCTCCACCTATTTGTCTCTCTCTGTCTGAATGTCTGTCTTTTTTCCTTTCCTCAATGGACTCAGGTGCTATCTGTCTGTCTGTCTCTCTGTCTGTCTGCCTGCTTTCTCCAAGTTTAGTTGTCTGTCTGTCTTATATCACTCATATCATACTTCTTGTCTGTTTGTCTGTCTGTGTCTCCCAGGTTCTTCTCTTTATGTTAATGTATCTATCTGTCTTTATTGTTTCTTTTTTAATGTGTTTGTCTGTCTGTACCTGACTGTATTAACACTTGTCTGTCTGTCTTTCTTTTTTTATCTATCTCTGTCATCTACGCTCAGTTCCTTTAGGATGAGTTTATCCTGCCTCGTTTCTATTTTTCATTTCCATCTTCAAAAATCTTTCACTTTTTAATAGTTAGACACATAAATTGATAATAAAGAAGTCTGATTGTGGACTCATTATTAATTAACATTAATGTATCTGTGTGAATATTTTATTATTAACATCAATATTGGGTTTAATAAATCACATCGTCATGCCATCATTTTTCTGCACGATGACGAGACCAGGCACGAGATGGAAAACTGCCTCATATCTTCAAAGGAAAAATGTGTGTGTGTGTGTGTGTGTGTGTGTGTGTGTGTGTGTGTGTGTGTGTGTGTGTGAGGGATAAATCACACACTCTGTGTCAGTGAGTCCTGGTCCTTCACAGCTGCAGTTTGTGTTAAATCTCGGCTGGTGGTTACAGTGCAGCTGAACTTCGGCTGCCTGTAGAGACATTTGTTTCACAGTTTCTCTCATATAAAAACCAATCATTTCAACAAGATTTATTCCGACAACTTTATGCTGCGATCGCAGAACTGTCAGAGCAATATTCCACAATAAACCCCGTCTTTTCTTTCTCTCACATGGGCCATGAAATCTATCTGCACATGGACTGAATCTGCTTCTGACGGTTCTGTCTATCCTCAGCCTCTGGTACTTAGCAGCTCAAACCCACAGTTTAGAGCTCAGGTGATGGAGATGTTCCTGTAATGAGGGGGCGTGGCTAAAGAAAGAGTAATGAGTAATCACCCAGTGGTTATGATCAGGTTTAAAGTTCATTTCATTTTTCTTTCACAAAAATTGCAATAGAATACTTTGGTCATGATATAAGGGTGGAGATTAAGATTATGGTATGAGATTGAGATTATGTTGAGATGGAGATGGAGTTGAGATGTGTGATGAGACTGAGATTATAAACTGAGATGGAGATGTGTGGTGAGATTAAGATTATGAGTTGAGATGGAGATGTGTGGTGAGATTGAGATTATTAGGTAAGATTAAATTATGAGATTAGAGTGTGAGATTATATTGATGTTTTGAGCTGAGAGTGAGATCACATAGTAACCTTGAGATTGAGATTATAAAGGGGGATTGAATTTGTAAGGTGAGAATAAGATTTCAAAGTGAGATTGTGAGTTGTAATTGAGGTTTTGAGATGAAGGTGAGATAGAAATTGTGAAGTATGATTGAGATTATGAGGTAAGAATGAGTTTATGAGGTGAGATTATTAGATGAAATTGTGAGATGAGATTAAGATTGTGATCTGAAATTTAAATTTAGAAGTGACACGGAAATTAGATTATGAGGTGATTTTGGTTGTTTATAATATAACCAAGCAACTGGGACTAAAGGCTTCCCTTTTGTGCTGCTATGCTGTTAAAGTGAAACAGGAGAATAGAAGACTGAAAGTGACAGAATTTATAGTCAATTTACTGCCACAACACAGTGATATGCAATACTGCATTATATTCCTCAAGATATCTGATATTCATCCACGTTTCTCTGTTGCTTAGCCACAGTGTTCTCAGGATGTTAGCTCTTGTTTTTAGTTTGAATTCAAAGCGCTATATTGTATGTTGTTGCATCATAAAATATAAAAGCCAATCACAATCCTGTATGCAAATGCAACCCATGACTGTAAACCAGGCAGGGGGGTGGAATGTAGGTCAGGGGTGTGTCTCATTTGCATATGCACATTGTTAAAGGCACTTGTGTAATTTATGTGTGAATTTAACAAAATAAAGTTGTTTTTCAAACATGAGAACATGGTTGGTGTGTGTGTGTGTGTGTGTGTGTGTGTGTGTGTGTGTGTGTGTGTGTGTGTGTGTGTGTGTGACAGTGCAAGTGAAGATTGCTGGCAACGTTGAGGTTAAAGGTCACACCACTGTGGGAATTCTCTCCTTAAAAGGTTATCTGGCGTCCAATTGATGTGATCTCACTCTGTAATTGTGTATGATTGAAATAATGTATGAAATCAGAGCCGGGGCTTTCCACAGCCAGTGACATTTGCCCTTTTTTTTACAGATCCTTCAAGGAAGTTCACAAGATTTTTATGAATCTATTTTAAACGGCTAGCTAAGGCTTTAAAGACGACGAGGAAACGATTGAAAAACAGAATAAAATACGAGGGGTAATTTTCTCTGCAGTTGAATTTTATCCAAAGCGTAAATAAATTCAGCGTTAATTTGTTTGGATTCTCTGTTATCCCCTTAATCATCCGTGTTTTCCTTGTCTTCCTCCCGCTGTTTGTCGGTGACTTCCGATTAGGCCGCTAGCGCCCCGTGACGCCGCGATAAGCCCACTCGGATCTACGTCTTTCTCCGCGGTGTTGGGCGAGAGCTTGGATAAATCCGTGCAAAGCTTAATGTTTATCCGATGTGAAAATAATTACTCAAAAGAGTTCCCCCTTAATCCGGGTAATGAGGGGCCAAGTGTCGTTCGGGATCAGGCCGGTCCGATCGGCTTGTAAGTTTCAGGTAGGGACGAGAGAGGATAAAGGTTAGCTTAGGGCTAATCCAGCTCCTAATCTGTTATGATACACATACGATTGCTTAAAACAGGAGGATGGAGGAGAGCAGCTGAGTGTGACAGGACTTACAGTCAACTTACTGCCACTACACTACACTGATCTGTGTGTGTGTGTGTGTGTGTGTGTGTGTGTGTGTGTGTGTGTGTGTGTGTGTGTGTGTGCCTGTGTGTATACAGTGGTAACATTATGCTAATACAGGGATTAGCATGTCAGAAAATACGTGTGCACTTCAAATATTAGACTTTGGTACCACAGATCATGCAGCTAAGAAAAATGTGGCAATAAATCAGCTTTAAAATCGTTCACCATCAAAAACCTGCTTCAGCTTTCTTTTCTGTCCAAGATTGCATTATAAATAAAGTATTAGCAGCTAATTTAAAAAATAGAGTTAAAAATCTCACCGTTCAGTTATGAAATGGCATATTTAAGTTCTAAGGGGAAAAAAGGAATAATATTAGAATTCTATTAATTAATTTTTATTTATAGAATGGAATATAAGAGCATTTATTGGTCACATACACATTAAAGCACAGCGAAATTCATTTCTTCACATATCACAGCTTGTTTTAGAAGCTGGGGTCAGAGTGCAGTGTGAGCCAGGATACAGTGCCCCTGGAGCACAGAGGGTTAAGGGCCTTGCTCAAGGGCCCAAGAGTGGCAGCATGACGATTAACAGCAATTGGGTATCAAATAAATATTACAGTATTGTGCTGTAAACTTGTGTAGTCTGAAGAATGCAATGTAAAATACTATAAAGTAGTTCAGTATAAAGTAAAGTATTGTAGTGTAAAGTTGTGTATTGTAAAGTGGTGTAGTGTAAAGTTGTGTATTGTAAAGTGGTGTAGTGTAAAGTTGTTTGTTATAAAGTAGTGTACTGTAGTGTCATGCACTGTACTGTAATGTTGTATACTGTATTGCAGTTGTATAGTATACAGTAGTGCACTGTAAAGTTGTGTAGTATAAAATAACATAGTGGAAAGTTGTGTAGTGTAAAATATCTCAAGATGTTGAAAAGTTCAGTGTTTGTGTGCTGTAATTAAAACTAAATGTAGGTGGTGTTTAATGTAAGTTTGTATCTCAGTTAACAGTTCTGCTTATTTCCCTTTTCGCTCAGTAACACACACATACACATATACACACACACACACACACACACACACACACACACACACACACACAGACAAACTGCCTGGTATATTGATTTCTATCTAAGCACTTTGCATAGAAGCAAGTGTCCCCCCCCCCCCACCCTTCCCACACTTCCTCCCAGTGCATCATGGGTACTTTATATCCCATCAGCAATTATCTGCATACTTACCCAACTGCTTTATATGATAATAACTGGACAGAATCAATTCACGCATATGTTTATTGACGCCGCTTTGACGTGCGCTTAACTGGCCTATTGATTGACGCGCTACACATCGTCCCGTTCATTATGCCCTCGAGGGATTTCTTATTAATGTGACATTTAAATTGCCAGAGGTGACTTTCTGTCTCATTACACACCAACATCAAAACGTCTTCAGTGCCGAGGAGACGTATCTGATCGAATTACACCTCTAATTACTGAGGAGAATTTATACTCCAGTTCCTCATCACACGCCAGAAAACCTCCTGCTTTTACTTCAGATTTTACCTTTAAAATTATTTATTTCTTTTCAAATTAAATGTACAAAAGGTTATTTGAGGTCAATGTTCTCTGTGGAACATCAGTTTCAGAAAAGGTACAAAATAAAATAAATGTTTTTTAGTTTGTTGATAAAATTTTAGAAAATAAATATTTTTACGTTTTTTATAGAAATTCAAGGGCAAATATTGGAATTGTTTAATACAATATAATTTATTATATTTAATTATATATAATTACTATTATATGGAATGTAATTATTATTTTATGATAATTACTGCAATAATTAATGCAAACTTTTGAAATTATAAAAAAAATAAGAAATTAATTAATAAAAGGATCAATTATAATCAAAATAAAATAAAATACAAATTAATAATAATAATAATAATAAATCAGTCTGTTATGATTTTTTATTCTCCACTTATTTTTTTTCGAAATAAACTGCATGCATGATTAATGTGTGAAAAGCTTTTGTAAACTTCTCAAAGGTGGCCTTAGCTAAGCGCATTGCCACATAATTGTGTGTGTTTGTGTGTGTGTGTGTATGTGTGCGCGTTCTTCTTTTTACCTGTTTTATATTTACACAGGAAGAGCCACACCCTGCCATCCTGCCTCACTGAGGAATGTGTGTAATTACGGTCAACACACACACACACACACACACACACACACACACACACACACACACACACACACACACACACACACACACACACACACACACAAATCTAAAGTGATCATCCTCTTTCCTGCCTCAGTAAACCTCTCATTTCATTTCTTCCCTCCGTTCACTCGCATGTCTAGACTAAGCTTCTGTTTTTCTTTCTGGTGTGTTTTTTTCGTCTTTCTGCCTCCAACAAAGCGTTGGGAAAACGTCTCGTTCTTCTTCTCATGCCTTCAGCTACTCGCCTCTGTATCGCCCCCTGATATTGGCTAAAATGTTCAACTCACTCCAAACATTAGCACTGATTACTGTTTACACAATTCACTCAGAAACAAATCCAACAAAATATCATTTATTTCCTTCTTGAAAAAACGCCATTTCTCCAAATCCATTCTCCTCTGATTTCACGTGGGTTTTATCGATTACAAATACACGTTAACACATTCATCAGAGTAATTTATTTATTCATTCAATCATTGCTTCACGTATTTTCTTACTTTTTGTTTGTTTGTTTGTGTGTTCAGTTTATTTGCACTCTCCAGCAATTAACAAAACAGCAACAACCATTTCAACCTGAATTGAGTTTTTACAAAAAATACAATAAAATGAATAATGATTATTCATTCTTATTTTTTTACTGTACATTTATTTGTTTATTTATTTTTATGGTGAATATACTGACAGATTGGCAGGTTTTGTATGATGTTATGTTTTTTGTTTTTCTGGAAATAAAATGTAAAAAAACAGCACATTTTTGAAGTTTTGCAAAAAAAGAAAAAAAAATTTAACGTATTTTTTACATGTATTTATTAAGCATTTAACAATCTCTGAAAAAGTACAAAGGTTTTTTTTTTGTAAATAAAATTATAAACAAACAAAATAAAACATTATTGAGGTTCTGTTTAGATTTGTTATAACTCAAGTCTTTTTTTTCATCTTTATTTTCAACGTAAATGTCCCTAATGAGCAAGTGAGAGGCGACTGTGGTGGTGAGGAGAAATCTCTGCTGAGGTTATGAGCCTTGAGAGGAACCAGGAACTGTAAAGAAACCTGTCCTCATCTGGACACTGGATTGTGTCATTATAAATAATTCACAAGTGTGTTGTGTCTTAAAAATGCTGACTGTATGACCAGGAGGTTTATTATACACTTACCAGAAAGATGTTAGGTAACGAAAATGACCAAAAAAGTATAATAATAAAAAAGCTTACAAAATCCCTTCAGTAATGTGAGGCCAAGAAATAATACATTTGTGTTACATCTTTAGATTCTCTAAATTAAATCTTTAAATCACAAGGAGGGTGAAATCAAAAGATTTGTTTTTTGCTTGTGATTTTTCCCCAAAAGTTTCCCTTTTATAGCAAAAAGCGTAAAGTGTATTTTCTCAGGCAAGTTCTGGTAGCGACACCCAACGTACCGAGTCCACCTCTGGGCTTCGGTCTGTCAATATCCTGCATGATTCTCTACAGACATAGCTCCAAGAAGAAAACACACACACACACACACACACACACACACACACACACACACACACACACACACACACACACACACACACACGCACACAAAATCTGGTCCACCTGTGTTCCAGCTCAGGGTTTCCTCTCAATGCTGCATATTGATTAAACGGTTTTCTTATTTGCTGCAAGGTTTGGTAACTAATTAAAATAGCGAGCGCTCATTAGCTTTGATGTGACAACATAAAGTAAAACTGAAAGGTCAATGAAAGCCAAGACGAACGACGCCAGGCATCGTTTTCCTCTCGAGCCTCTCGAGTCTGATCGATTAGCTTCTCGAACACGTCGCTGATCAGCTGCTAAGGATTTAAAAATAAATAAATAAATAATTAATTTGTATTTTTTTAGAAATAAAATGGTGGAATTTTTTTAATTTTTTTTTTTTTTTTTTTTTTTACATTTTGTTTGTGAAAATAATGTTTAATATATTACATATTAGGTTTATTGCAAATGTAGTTTTTAGTTTATAAAAAAGTATTTTTTATACATTTTTTTTTTTTGCTTTATAAATGTTACTTTTTTAATGACATTTTCAGGTAAAAGTTTTGCTCTTTTTTTCTGTTTTAATTTAGATAAAAAAAAAATCAGTTGACTGCCTCAAATTCATTAAATAATTGTCTTTAAAAAGTTTCTCTTTGTTTGAAGCTGACAATTATTTTACTTTTAATTTTGATTTGTAAAAAACATTTCCTGACTTACATGTGTATTAAAGCTAATTCTTTTACAAACAAAAATGTTTTTCTTTCTTTCTTTCTTTCTTTCTTTCTTTAATTGTGTATTATTTATTACTATTATTATTATTATAAATGTTGACTACTTTCATTTTTAGTCACAACATTTTTTTTTCTCCTTTTATTATTATTTTTTTGTAAATTTAGGTTAATAAAATACTTAAACTGTAAGAATTTTTTTCGTTCTGAATTTTTCACATTTTCTTTGGTTAATAAATAAAATGCTGAAATGTGATGAATAAATGGAGATATTAGGTTGACACGTTAGATTGACGTGTTAAATAAGGCAGAGAGTCGAATTATCAGAATCTTGTGTTTTTGTCCATTTTTCTTCTTCACTCCATCTCCCCAGAGAAGATAAGGAAAAAAAAACTGTCTTTCTTTCTCTCTTTCTCTCTTTCATCCAGCTGCTTCATGCTCGGTTCCCTGAAGGCCTCTGGATGAGAATCTTTGCACCTCCTTTATTGTTGCTGCTGATCCACACTTTACACTTAATGCTCTACACTAAACCCTCCATACTCCATACTCTACACTCAACCCTTCACATTTAACACTCTACATTCAACACTCCATACTCCATATTCAATGCTCCACATTCAACCTTCCATATTTAACATTCCACATTCAAAGCTCCACACTTAATGCTCCACATTTAACCCTCCAAACTCCATGCTCAATACTTGACACTCAATGCTCCACATTCAATTCTCCACAATCAATCCTCCATACTCAATACTCTACACTCAATGCTCCATCTTCAATCCTCCATACTCCACATTCAACATTACACATTACACATTTCACATTTAACTCTCCATACTTCATACTCTACACTCAACAATCCACATTTAATGCTTCAAAATCAAAGCTCCACATTCAATGCTCCACAAAATTGACTTTCAAACTCCAATATTAATTCAACATGTTCCACACTCCACCCTCTACGTTCCACACTTCATGCTCCATTCCGTCTCTTCAGGTTTTATAACTGCAACACTCAATTGTCTGTCCAATCTGTTTTCTCTTCCTCTCTGTGATGGTCGATAGAAACGATCCTGAGAGACCCTGTGTCCCTCTGTGTCTTTCTGAAAGCTGGTAGAATGAAAGTCAATTTGGAATTTTCTCTGTTGATGTTTTTCCTTGTGTTTGTCCTGACGCTCGATCCCAAAGACTCGCTGCGGATTCATCACATCACACCAAAACACAATCTTTCACACAAACAGTTTTTTACGTCTCCGATTTCAAATTTACAAGACTTCAGCTTTTCTCTCCAGATGTCCGAAAGCCAATAAACATGTTTGATATGTAAAAAATTTGTAAAAAGGTTTTGTTTTTTTTAATTAAAGAATGAAAGAATAAAAAGTGAAATCAGCAACACAATGGTTTAGCTATTTAATAATAATTTATTATTTTTGATTTCCTATAATCTTTTATGTATTATTTATATTTTAAATCTAAATAAACTAGAAATTATAATTTAAACCATACTGTTATTTTTTACTTTTAATGTAAATTTAACCAAGTAATTGTGCTTTTTTATTTAATTGACATAATTGGAAAAAAATGCTGCTTAATGTTATAAATATGATTTAAAAATCAGGTCATAAATTTGATAATCTTAGCTCATTTTAGCTAGCAGGCCAGTGTTAGCAGAGTCGAATCCTTTCAGCTAACATGCTTATATGAGGTAAAAAGTTGCATTTTAAATGTTTTCAAATTTTTTATTTGCCAATGCTAATCAGGTAGTGGAGATACATTTTTCACAGCATACGTTATTTCAACAAACAAACATATTTACGATAATAATCTTAGAATGCTCTTAAACCACGTGGGAATACGAGCTAGCCGCTAAATGTATTTAGAAAAAAATGTGCCTATATGAATACTAATAATTTAACATCTATATAAAGACACACCCACATGGCATAAATGTCTTATTTCTGCCACATCGCTGTGGGACTTTTTCCTTTTTAAAACCATTTTGTCTATTTTGCATGGCAGTTTGAAAACACGCTACATGGCTAACAAGCTAAATAAGATAATAACGGGTCATTAGTGCATCTTTCAGCAGCGGCTGGATTGGATTACGTACGATGCAGATGTCAGATCTCACCAAGGAAACAGAAACAGGCTTTAATCCTCTTACTGCAGGTTTTTTAGCATGTCGGAAAAATTCTCACCAAACGCTCACGCTCGTATCGCTTCCAACGTCTCGGAAAATATGCTGTCAGTCTGGAGAAAAAAAAACAAAAAAGAGTGGGAATGTGATCGGAGTCGCGGTCGTGTGGTGTAGTGTGTGGTTTGTGTCTTCTCGATAATGCTAGCGGTGCAACATGTAGCCAAAAGTAAAACCTGTAATCAACACGAGCGATTGGGATTCTTCTCTCATTTAGCATGAAAACATTTCTGCTGTTGTGAATCAAAGATACATAACAAAATGTATAAAAACAGCTAATAAAGTTAAATCCTTGCAGAAATCCTGTCAGGTTAGCATATATTAACTGGACAATGTTGAGTAACATAAATTGAGCCATATTATTAGTCTGGTTAGCTTAACCAGCTAATGAGCAAATCCTGTCAGGTTAGCTCATGCTAGCTGTCTGATTAGCAAATAATGTCAACAATGAACATAAAAACTTTACTTTTGTCTGAAACACTAACAGATTAGCTTTGATGCCTATTATGACTTAATCCTGTCTCATTAGTGCATATTGGCTAGCTTGCTAGTACTAGCCATTAAAGCAATATTAATATAATGTCAAATTCTTGTCAGAAATCCTGTCAGATTAGCACATCTTATCTTGCTGATGGTAAATAATTATGTCTGGTTAGCTTATCTTAACTAGCTTAATTCAACAACTGGTGTTATTAAGTTTAGGTTTATATATAAATAACATCCTCTCAAAAATCTTGTGAGATTAGCATTAAAATTAGTTGTTAAAATTAGCAGTCCATGTGGCAAACAATGATCCTGAAGTAAAAACCTTAGAAGTTCTCTCACATTAGCTTAATGTTAGCTAGTAGGTGTTAGATCACGTACTTGGATGACATTGGCATATTATTCCTGTTGTATTAGAAAATATTAACTAGAAAGCTAGTGTTAGCCATGGAAATGATTGATAGTTATGAATAAAAGCTAGCTGAGGACATACATTTTTTATCAGGTTAGCATATGTTAACTAAATTATGATTGTTAGCATATTACCACATAGAAAATAATAAACTATAATAATATACAAAACATATCACTTGCCAGTCAATATTAGCACTCAAGATTGTAAATCACAATTTTGAGGTAAAAATCCTGACAGAAGTTCTCTCAAGTTAGCTTGTTTTTAGCTAGGTGGTGTTAGATCACAAATTGTAATGACTTTGACGTATTATTCTTGTCTAATAAGTGCATTTTAGCTGGTAAGCTGGTGTGAGCTTCTCTCAGTAAGTGTTGAGGTTTTAAGGAATTAGCGATAATAAAATTAATTATTACACAAAAAATGTTAAGTAACAACACGTTTGTAATATTCTGATCTGAATATCAGAGCACACCATTTTGTAAAAAACACAAAAAAAACATGGCATTATGGCTGTTTATGCCTCCGATTGAGACTTGCTATGGTGCTTCAGTACAGCATATGGAACATGTTTGAAACATTAATTAATATGGATGATGGATGTTCTACTCCTCAGGGCCGATTGTTTCTCTGTGAGGAACAAGAGTGCAGGAGTGCGGCTGTTATTTAGGTTCTGGTTAATCTTAATAACGTGACAAATGCAGCTCCGCAGCCCGAATGGCGCTAACATCGCCTAGCGCTCGCTTGGGTGCGTCATCGCTATACAAACAGATTCTTTATATAAAAAAGAAATAGAGAGAAGACAAAAGCGCTCTTTATTTCAGGAAGGATCAGGAGGGAAAGATCTCCATCATGTGTCCCGGCTGTAATTCTCACTGAATGAGAAATATTTAAACAAAACTATTCTTTATGAAATTGAAACATTTTATATATATATATATATATATATATATATATATATATATACATAACTTACATTAAATAAACCAACATGTGAAAATTACAGTGTTGAATTCTTTTCACACAAATGTTTTCTGTTCATAGGCGAATCAGATCGTGTTTCGAGTCTCTACATATGTATTTTACACACTGAATACAGAAACATGGACTGAATAGAAAATTATCACAAACAAAATTCTTTTCTTTAAGCTGATCTTTTGGTTACACACAAGCAGCTGAAATCTGCATTAACCCAAAACACACACACACACACACACACACACACACACACACACACACACACACACACACACACACACACACACACACACACACACACACACACATTTTTAATCCCTGAAGAGTCATTACAAAACTTTACTTGAGGAGAAGGAAGAAGAACATGAAGAGTAAATTATTTTTAAACAGACGTCAGCTGTGAATAATCTGATCTTTAGTCCTGCAATTAACACAATTTTAACAGCTAACTCAATATTAATGCAAAAAATATTATATCAGTAATTATTGAGAAGAAAGTTTCAACTTTTAAAATCCAAAATTAGCACAAATGTTATTTCCCTAATAATTAACCCTGATATTTATAATAACATGACCATCTAATAATGGATTTTATTTAATAATGATTTTCTTCTGTTTTAGTTGTTGGATTTTCATGTCAGTATATATTTTGACAAATGATGTTTAACTACAACTTTATTTCACCAACGTTATGGCATTGGGAAGAATGAAAGAATTGTTCTAGAAATGTTTAATTTAGTAAAACTATTGAAATGCTGTACAAATATAACTAAACAGAATTAACACACAGAAATACTGTGTAAACTTTACAATGAAAAGAGTTTAAAAACTGTAAAGTATCATTTACACTGCAAAACTAAATAATAAAAAAAATGGATATTAAATAGAGTTTAGATCTTTACAAATAGTGATATAATTTTTCTTTTTCACAGATTGTAGAAGAAATGATAACATTAGATTTTATAAATATGGAATAAATAGTATTTATATTTTAATAGATAAAGACATATAAATAGGTGAAAAGAATTATAGCTAACTAAAATTCTCAGCTAATACTTTGCTAAATATTATTATTGCTTTTAAAAAACAGATTAATAACTCTTAATAGCTTAAATGAGCCATTTCTCTGCAATTCAGATTTATCCACATGCAGCGCTAAAGGCATGAATGTTCACTCTGTGAAAAGAAAAGCTCTAATACCAAATCACTGTCATTTCCAAACTTGTAATTATCATCGTCAGGATTTCTGTTTTGCTCATGCTGTAAAAAGGGACTAATGACTAATGAAGGAGGATGCGAGCAGAATGGCTAATGACAGGCTAACGTTTACGAGCGCTAAGCTAAGCCATGCTAGCAGCTGCTCATAAACTCAGCAGTCTGTGGCCGGGCAGAGGAGTAGAGAGAGAGAGAGAGAGAGAGAGAGAGAGAGAGAGAGAGAGAGAGAGAGAGAGAGAGAGAGAGAGAGAGAAATTGCTGAGTTTATGGAAGTATTTTAGGGCTGCTGTTGTATCGTATATTAGCAGTGAATTGGGGGAGATTAGCATGAAGCAGACAGGAGGAAGCTAATCATGGATTTGACCTGCTAACCTCTGAAGGTGGAGATTATTCTGGATGCAAATCAAATAATTCACATATCAAAAATTACTCGAAATGACCTTCCAGCATTCCTGGATTTGAGGTAACATTTCAGGCAAATAGTTTATTAAACTAAATGTAATGATCCGTAACGGATGTTTTAATTTGAACAAAAATCACGATGAAGGAAACAAATCAGAATACAGGAGCCTGTCAGAAACTAAACAAGGAAGATGTCCACACACACACACACATACACACGCACCTACACACACACACACACACACACACACACACACACACACACACACACACACACATACACACGCTGTTCCTCTTATTCAACAACAACAAAAAATCTCCAACACGTATTGGTGGAAATGAAAAGAGAAACTGGAAAATGGAGACAAGGAGAAAAAAAAGATTCTGTCTGAGTTTATTACACACTGAGGAGAGGTGTGATCCTGTTGCTAAGGAACTTGGCTAATACAAGCCCAGTATCGCTAATCTGGAAAAAAATCCATGCATGCCTTCACATAATTTTGGCAGGACGACCCGGAACTCCATTACACTCCATCGTCGCTCTGTTTCTCTCCGACGATCTTCCGAGTCGCTGTTGTTATCTCCCTATAAGCCTCCCGGCTCTGCGGGAAATATAGAAATGTGACACACTTTTTTTTTTTTTGCAGCGATATTCGGTCGCCATGTTCATGCTCAATTTAAAGAGGATTAAGGTGCCGGGGGAGAACCCGGAGAACCGCACGAGTGTCCTTCAGAGAAGCGGATCTAAATTTAAAACGGAATAAAAAAAGAGGAACATGCTCTGATTGATAGGCTTGAAGTTGCAGGTGATCTCCATAAACAACGGGATACAGATGAGCTTCCGATGAGGGTCCTCGTGTGTCACGGGTGAATCGGCGTGAGCCGGAGTCTCTGAGCCTCGCCGTAAACACTCGCATTGAAATGAGTTCTCTAGGATCATTAAGGAGGCCGCTGGGGCGCTGGCGGAGTGTAAACACTCACAAAGTGCGTCAAATCCACACTAAATATTGATAAGAGTAAACTACTGCTAAACTACTGAAATAAAGATTCACAGATATTAAAAAAGAGGTAAAATCATTGCGTATCATAAACAGTGTGACGTGAAGTGACTTAGTGTGTGGAACTTTACGCGAGTGCTGTGTGTCGGTCAGAGGCAGAATTCATGCTGTTTGATCGGTGAGAGAACAAACGTCTGTAGCTGCTATAATGTAAGTAAACTTTTTTGTGAAAATTAAATGCAACTATAAATGGATAAGAAAAATACAACAAAATTGTGTGGCCTTGCTTCTGTAGAAAAGTCTCTGCAGGACGGATGGACAGACAGACAGAGAGACAAAGAGACAGACAGGCAGACAGAGAGACAGAGAAATAAACGAATGGATGGATGGACGGATGTAAGCTGGAAGATGTGTTATATGAAAGCTGACTGAAAGCTTAGAAAACGTTCTTTCTTCCAGCTGAAGGTCAGAAGCTCAGCAGGTCTTTGGTTTGATTCAGACGTCTGAGTCTCAGCCACATGATCATCACCAAAGTGCAGGAAAATATTCACACGTTACATAAAGATTAGATTCTGGGAATAAAGTCACACAGCAGATCTTCATGACCTTCAGAGGACAAGACAATGATTCTGATTATAGGTGTGTGTGTGTGTGTGTGTGTGTGTGTGTGTGTGTGTGTGTGTGTGTGTGTGTGTGTGTGTGTGTGTGTGTGTTGTTTAATTAATGCAGAATGACCAGTGACCAAGCTCTCTCTCTCTCTCTCTCTCTCTCTCTCTCTCTCTCTCTCTCTCTCTCTCTCTCTCTCTCTCTCTCTCTTTCTCTCTCTCTCTCTCTCTCTATCGCTAACCATCTCTCTATTTCTCTTTCTGTCAATCTTTCTCTCCATCACCATCTCTCCATCACCATCTCTCCTTCACTCTCTGTACATCTCTCTTTTTAATGTCTCTCTCTAGCTCTGTCTCCCTTTTTCCCATCTCTCTATTACTCTATTACTCTATTACTCTCTCTCTCTCTCTCTCTCTCTCTCTCTCTCTCTTTCTCTCTCTCTCTCTCTCTCTCTCTCTCTCTTTATCTCTCTCTCTCTCTCTCTCTCTTTCTCTCTCTCACTCTTTCTTTTTCTTCATCTGTGTCTCAATTTCTCTCCCTTTCATCTTTCTTTTATCCATCTTTCCATGCTGTTCTCTCTTTCTAGCTCTCTACCTATCTCTTTTATCCCTCTATCTCCCTTTCTTTAGCCATCTTTTATGTGTCTCTCTTCATCTTTTTCTCTCCCTTTTCATTCTCACTTTTACTCTCTCTCTCTCTCTCTCTCTCTCTCTCTCTCTCTCTCTCTCTCTCTCTCTCTCTCTCTCTCTCTCTCTCTCTCTCTCTCTCTCTGGATTGTTTACTGGTGATCTGTTCTGCAGTAATTGAGCAGCAGATCTGGAGATCGATATCCATCAGCGCCGCAGCTCCTGAACCAAAACTCCGCCGGGGAAAATCCATTTATTTTTACTCACCGTTCCTTTATTTTCATTTATTTCATTTTATTATAATGTGTGTGTGTGTGTGTGTGTGTGTGTGTGTGTGTGTGTGTGTGTGTGTGTGTGTGTGTGTGTGTGTGAGATTAAGTTGTTTTCTTTTGGCAGATTGTGAGATTGAGATAAAAGATGAGTGATAGAGTTCAGGATCAAAACATTTATTTATTTATTTATTTATTTATTTATTTATTTATTTATTTATTTATTTTCCAGCCAATCAGCTGATCTGGATACTTTCTTCAAATATATATAGCTAAAAAAAGGACGTCAATTTATGTGTTCCATTGAAGGTTTAAATTCCGTTGTGTATAATTGCTGTATCCATCTTACACACTGAGACACACTGAGACACACTGAGACACACTGAGACACACTGAGACACACTGAGATATTGTGTGAATCTCGGCCTTGGATTCAAAATAAAAAATATTTTTACAATTATAATTGAATTTTTTGCAACAAACTCTGCATAAATATATTATAAGTATTTACACACCACAGAATATATGAGATGTTTTATATTAAAACAATAAAGTAATTGTGTGTGTGTGTGTGTGTGTGTGTGTGTGTGTGTGTGTGTGTGTGTGTGTGTGTGTGTGTAATTACAGAGCCTTTTCTGACTCACTTTTTTATTCCCCTGCATTAAGTCATCATTTAGTGCAAATACGTCTTTTTTTTCTCTCCTCTAGAATCGTGTCACGTCTGTCAGCGAGGACTTTTCCCTCATAATGACCTTCAACTTCAAATAAAAAAAAACAAGAGGCTGAACTTTCATATTTTTATATATATTTATTTATTTTTAAAACTGTCTGTTGATGATTTCAGCCTTTGAGGGTTAAACAAACTGCAGACTGGAAGAAAAAAGAAAAGAAAAGAAGAAAAGTGAAGAGAGCGGGGTTTTTTTCTTTCTTTCCAGCTTTACTGGGATTTAGCTCGGCCGGTGTGGAGGTGCCATGTGCAAAAGCAAAGACGGAGCGAACGGTAAAAACAGCCTCAGGCAGCTGACGGAGGATTTGACCTGAAAAAGGAAGAGAGACAGAGAGAGAGAGAGGAAAAGAGAAAAGAGGGGGAAAAATTCCGCTTTCCCACACTCTCCAGGTTGGGCTTTTCAGGTGTGTTTGTGTGTGTGTGTGTGTGTGTGTGTGTGTGTGTGTGTGTGTGTGTGTGTTTGTGTGTGTGTGTGTGTGTGTGTATATCTCTGGTCTGGGTGATAAGTGCATGCAGCGGTGAACAATGCGAACCCTGTGTGTGTCTCCTGCAGCTCAGCTTTCACCCACAAAATTAAATAAATAATAATAATAATTACGAAGGAGCAATTCGTCAAAGTGAGTCACGCCAGGTCTGTGAGTGTGTGTGTGTGTGTGTGTGTGTGTGTGTGTGTGTGTGTGTGTGTGTGTGTGTGTGTGTGAACCTCAGTGAAGCCGATTACAGGACACTTTTCCATAAACATCGTCTGTGTTTGTTGTTGGAAGTTCTGCAGTGTTACGCTCTAATCGTCTCCACGTCTGAAGTCCATGCGGTGCTTCTTCCCACCAGGCATCTCTACAAACCGAGGACTCTGAAGATACCGAGGGCGTCCAGGACACTGATGCCATTCTGCTTTTTTTTGTTTCTCAAAATACTTTAAAATCCTATATGAGTTTAGAGGTTTTTTACTCTAAACTCATTAATTTTACTCTCCCAGGCCACGCCCCTTTCCTGCACCTGAACATGCGCATTTATGCTGCAGCCCAAACACTTCCACTGTTTATTAACAACATTAACTTTAGAAAACTAGAAAGTTTTCAGACTTTTGATGGCCACCAGATTTCAGATGACAAATTAGAGCAGAATGAAAATAAGAGAATGAGGGATGGGTGGAGATTTTATCATCCAGAGTGACTTAATTTCATCTTAGTTATACAATTTAGCAGTTATGGGTTAAACAGTGACAATTTGATGGTGCTGGGATTTGAACTCACAACCTTTCGTTTCACTGTGCTACCAATTCTTATCAGTGTAACAGTAAAGATTTATATAATTTTAATAGTGTGGATTGATGTTGTACATCTGCAAAATTAACTGCTATCCAACATAATAAATAAATATATAATGACTACATTAATAAACATTTAAATAGATAAATATTAATATTAAAATTAATACATGTAATGCAATACACGTTTTATTGATCTATATGATTATATACTGTATATATCATAATAATAATATACATTTTGTCTTTTGTAAAAAAAAGTAAATATATATATATTTTTTTCTTTTACATGTCTTTAATATGTCTATAGTGATATTTAATGTGTTATTTGTTTTCTTAACTGACTTTACAGCAGCAATAAATAAACAATCAGCAGTTTCTCTTCATTCTCTCCATCGCAGCTTGATCTCAGACTGATACACAACACTGGAGACGCCGCCCCTCCGTCACTTACAAACAACTGATTTGTGTTTCTTTTGTTAAAACGCCACGTGAACCAGCCGTTACCATAGAAACCATGCAGTATAAAAACCAGGGTGTTAATATAAACCTGAGACACGTTACAGCACATGATCTCATTATTTTCTATCATTTGTATTCAGTTTATATGTACTGAATTCCATGCTTTTCTCAGGTTCTTCTCTTTCCCTCTCCCTCTCTCTTTCTCTCCCTCTCTCTAATCTATCACTCTTTCTTTGCTTGACTCGACTCGGAGCATAATTCGGAGTGTGAATACACAGATATTTGAACTGGAGGAAGTGGAGGATGTAAATCCCGTCTCGATCCGAGTCACACTCCACACTGAGCTCTAATATCAGCTGCTCTGATTAAAAAGACGAGTGAAGCTGAGCTCCAGTGATTCCACGAAAAAGTGATGAGAAACAGACGAGTGACGACAAAAGCAACCAACACATCCCCCCCCCCCCCCTCTCTCTCTCTCTCTCTCTCTCTCTCTCTCTCCCTCTTTCATTCTTTCTATTTGTCTCTTACTCTCATTCTCTCTCGCTCTCTCTTTTCCTATTTCTTCCTCCCTCTCTTTCTCTTTCTCTCTCTCTCTCTCTCTCTCTCTCTCTCTCTCTCTCTCTCTCTCTCTCTATTTATGATAATATTAAATGTATTTATTAATAATAATAGTTCGAAAGAGAATTTCATACCGGATCGGTGGAGGCCCGGGTTACCAACGACCACCACAGGAATCATTAACAACAGGGTACTGGTGGAAACTGTGCTACTGTTGGCTGAAGGAGAAGAAGGAGAGGAGGAAGACTTCTACAGAGACAGCAGGGAAAGGAGAAGTGGAGGAGAGTGGAGGAGAAGTGGAGGAGAAGTGGAGGAGAAGGAGAGGAGGAAAATGTCTACAGAGACAGCAGGGAAAGGAGAAGTGGAGGAGAGTGGAGGTTCGGGTTGGTACTTTAAATGTTGGTACTATGACTGGTAAAGGGAGAGAGGGAGCTGATATGATGGAGAGGAGAAAGGTAGAGATGCTGCGTGTTCAGGAGACCAAGTGGAAATGGAGTAAGACCAGGAACATGGAC
>JBCEWE010000263.1:1094209-1099209 GCA_039877035.1 Silurus lanzhouensis | reverse complement strand
ATTAAGAAAGCACTTGCCCTCCTCCACCTCCATCCTCTTAACGTACACAAACCAGGTGTGAATGTGAGTGTTTTGTCTATAACACACTCACACACACTCACGCTTTCGCGGCTCCGTGACGCCGCTTTCAAAGGTCAGAAGGCCATCAAGATTCTCCAGCTCGCTTCCTGCAGCATCTCGGGTCTGGTTTTGCTACTTCAGGTTTCTCATCGTCGGTTTCTCAGGCGCTGACCCCTTGGCTTCCAGTGTCTCTTACACACACACACACACACACACACACACACACACACACACACACACACACACACACACACACACACATTAAAGGCCAGCTTTATCACCGAGCTTGTGTTAAAACGAAGCAAAGAGCTCACCGACGCACCTGAATTACTGCGCTGTTTTTGAACATAGTTTTTGCAAGAACATCCATCACACTGCTGAGAAGCAGCAGGTAAAGAGCTTCATCTCTTCATCCAAACGTCCAGATCTCAGCGATAAAGCAGATATTTAACCCCGCCATGACCCCTCCCCCCCGGAACACAGGACCCCGGACAGCGGTTCAGTCTAAAAGAGGTCGGGAATAAAAAGCAGGATTCCACACGTGAACCCAAGGAGAGCAAACATTTACTCAGTTTCATGAGCTTCTGATTTGGGTTTGTTTAAGATTTTATCATCAGGACTGATTAGAAACACTTTCACAGGGAAAAGGGGGTGGAGCTTCCGGCTTCTTCATCTATGACTGGGTTTAAAGAAGAATGCAATTTTTTTGTAGATAATATAAAATAAAAAAAAGTATAAAAAAAAATAAACATCAGTTTAAAAGGTGAAACATCAGAAATAAGAAAACACAACAGGAGAACAACAAAATCTTACAAAGAAAAATAAATATGAATAAACTTTTCATGGATTTTTGTAAATCTGACCAGATGAGATCAAGTTAAATATCAGGTTCAGCAGTTTCTCTGTTCTACAGTATTACATACAATTATGCACAATTCTCTTTTTTTTCTGTATCTGTGAACCTGAAGTGAGAACAACAGCAGGCCAAATTCATACTGCACATTTTTGAGATTTGGAAAAAATATGCTTAACGTTAACAAACTTTTATATGTAATAACGACCGAACGGGAGAACAGTTCTGTGTTTTGTGTTAGCTTTGACAAACTGAGACGGAAAAAAAAGTTTCACATTTGTTTATGTAGGTGTAAACATAGCAAAGAAGGGGTTCTTCTTCTTCTTCTTCTTTACTAATCATAAACAAACAAAACAAAAATTTAAATATGGAATCCATTCATGGTTTCTTGGAAGTTCACAACTGAAAAACTGTCCCCTTTCCTCATTCACTTTATTTTAATGTACGGAAATAATTATTTTATAGTTTGTTGTTAATTTTATTTTTTTAGCAGAACTGCATTGTAAGTGTGTTTGAGTCTCAGATTTATATTGTTATGAACCAAAAAATTAATAAAAAACTGCAGTAACTATATTCCTGGGATGTGTAAATATTTATAATCTTTTATATAGTAATGTTTGCAAAATTAACAGAAAGGTAAAAAAGAAATCTGAAATTCCAGGCTAAGATTCACACACTATCTAACAGGGTCTTAAGTGTAAAAAATTTGTACAGTGTACATTTTAAAATGTAATTACAAACAACAGTATTTTAATAATTAAAAAAATTATACATTTTAATTGAAAAAAAAAATATATATAAAAAACTAAAATAGTATATGTATGTATACACACACTTCATATACATTATTTGAAGTGTCCAGGTGAGGTTTGGCTGGAAAATAAAAAAACAATTTAATTAATTATTATTATTAATGATTTAACATATTTAGTCATGAATAAATTATGTATATTTCTGTATGTAGTATTTCATGGTGAAGACGTCACGAAAGACTTCAGCGGGTTTACCGATTCTAACATTTATCAATATCAACATGGATACAATATTGAACATTTATCCTTAAAGTGTCTTTCATCCGTTTTTTTTTACGCTGTTCATCATGATGGAATAAATGAAAATGTGTATAGAAATATACGTATAATAATTTTAGCAGGCTGAGTGATGGAGACTGTTTAAAATAAGGGCTGATCATTTTAAGTTTTAAAGAAGACATCTTCGGAAGAAAGAGTGTGTGTGAGTGTGTGTATGTGTGTGTGTGTGTGTGTGTGTGTGTGTGTGTGTGTGTGTGCTTTATGTTTAAGATAATGTAACATACATGCTCTACTTTACAGCTTTACTTTGTCACTTTTATATGCTCACCGGTTTTTATAGTTCGTCTCGCAGCAGTTTTTATCTATCAGCTGTCAATCATGCTGTATGTGTGTGTGTGTGTGTGTGTGTGTGTGTGTGTGTGTGTGTGTGTGTGTGAGGACACTGACTTTCCCAGGGATCCTCACATCGTCTTCAGACAAACAGATCCCATTCCACTGCAAACATCTCCCTGTACCCTCTCTCCTTTCTCTCTTTCTCTCTCTCTTTCTCTCTCTCTCTCTCTCTCTCTCTCTCTCTCTCTTGCTCTCTCTCTCTCTCGCTCTCTCTCTCGCTCTCTCTCTCGCTCTCTCTCCTCCCTTCGTCCCGTAACAGAGTCATAATTCAAAACAAATGATTCGGGGCTTTGATGAGAGCGTTTTTATGGGTCACAGAGAGAGAGAGTCCCTCCGCCGACATCTGTTTGATTTTATCTAGTTGAACTTTATCCTCGGCTGGAGATTTATCTGCCTGTATCGGCCCAGACCTGTTAAAACACTCCAGCACCCGAGAGAGAGAGAGAGAGAGCGAGAGAGATAGAAGAGAGTCCTCCAAACCCCAACATTGTTCTCAGATGAAAACATTGGTGAAATTCCTGAAAAGTGTCAACAAATATCTTTCTGTTCGAAATAATTTCCTTAAAAAACACATGGAGGGTAAATTTCCTGATCAAACACACTGATGATGAGTTTTAAAACTGAATCTACAATCTGTGTGTAACTCACATTATTATAACTCGTAAACATGTAGCTGTTAGCATCAAACACTGACGGCTAGTTCAACTCTTTTTCAGTGTCCTACAAACCCACATTACATTAAACTGAGGCAATGACGTGACACTGAGTTAGCGCATGTCGTATTCATCACCGTCCAACATGACAAACTGCTGACTTTCTACTGATATTATACTAAATCTTATTCACAATTTTTATTTGTTCAAATTATAAACGTATTCTTAATAAAATTCACATTTTATGATCGTTTCAGATCTAAAGCAACGTTCATCAGTGAAATTATAAACAATATTATCACATGGCAGTAATAATTGTGATGTGGGCGTGGCCTGTATGGCTTATATGGCTTCTAAATCTGGTTAAAATACAGATTAATATACGGTGGGAGAAATGAGTATTCAGTACGCCATTACACACGTCATCACACACGTCATCATACACGTCATCATACACAGTTCCAATGCAGCATTTCACTTGAAATTTTAACCAGATGTTGATATTAAATTAAGAAATCTCCAGATTTACAAAGAAATTATACTATTACAATCCATTTAAAATGTTATATTCAATAACGTAGAATAACATAGTATAGAAAAGGAAGAGAACATGCTGAGAAAAAGCAGTACACTGAGGTGAAGTATATAAAGTACCTGTCTGTTTGTCTCTCTGTTACCTGCCTTGGCTGTTGATTGTTAAATGTTACATCTGCACATTGGAGCTTTAAGAGAAACGCAATTTCGTTCTGCTTTAAATCCCATCTTTCTTTTTTACTTTGACTTTAACTTTGACATTGAACATAACGGACGTTCAAAAAGCACCTACCAATTTTTTGTTCAGGTGAACACACCTAATATGGGAACTTCTAATAAACACATAATTTTTTTTCTTTAACTAATAAAACTCAGGAAGGGATTTATGAATGTTAAATTGATATATATGCCGTTTGTTTGGTTGTTTGTTAGTTTGTTTATTTCTGTAAAGCTTTGTTGTGATGTCCATTGTTAAATGCACAAATCCACAAATACAACTGATTTGAGGAAAAACACCAGCTAACAAGATTCTTAAACAAATCTTCAAAATATGAGGAACACTGCTGAAGGAATATTTCATTCACTGATTCTGTAATTTTGCTTGTTTTTGTTTTCGTGCTTACGAGAAAAAAAAAAAAAAACAAGGCTGATGAATGACTTACTAATCACTAAAGTCGAAGGATCACTAGCATAAGGCCGTGGCTAGCGAGCTAACGATGCTGATTGTCTGGTTATTTATTATCCCACGATAAAACGTAGCCGGTAGTAAAAAAAAAACTGAGCTATTTTATCAACGTCAGAAAAGATCTGGTGTGAAAGCAGGTTAAAGAGCAGGAGCAGCAGCCGAGACGTTAGTTTAAACACGGTTTTAATGCCGAGAGCGACTCCGTAATCACAACCGTAAATTATACACAAATCCGGCGGATGACAGCAGGAGCGTAGCCGCTCGTTCAGCTGCACGGTTCAGGTACAGACGCAAGGCTGAGAGATTCCCAGACTCTTACAGGTCTATCATTCATCCTGATTCTCTCTCTCTCTCTCTCTCTCTCTCTCTCTCTCTCTCTCTCTCTCTCTCGCTCTTTCTCTCTCTCTCTCTCTGTGTTCTGCAGGCTTTCAAAGGCCTAGCGCTCGCTGGAGACAGATGCCGAGGTGTTTCAGATAAGGCCCCGAGACGCATTAAAGGATTTCTCTCCATCTTAAAGTCCTAAGGATCGCCTTTGCTCTTTTTTTTGGATGGCTGTTTTTTTTTCGTTCTTTTTTTAAGACTCGTTTATATTTGTGTAGAGAAATGAGAAAAGCGGTAAATTTTATTCCCATCAGTTGTTTTTGAAGTCGCTTTGCAGCTCATAGTGGAAGTATAGAGAACTTTAGTATGTAACAAAGTGCAAAAAAAAATGTATTTTAATTTTTTTGTCATTTGTGTTTAACGAAAAATTCTGTCACTGCTGAGAAGAATTAACGTTTCTTAGAGAAAGA
>JBCEWE010000263.1:1059209-1079209 GCA_039877035.1 Silurus lanzhouensis | reverse complement strand
AGGGGCCCAACAGTGGCAGCTTGGTGGTGCTTGAATTTGACTTCACAACCTTTTAGGCAGAAGACCAACAGCTTAATCAGTGAGGTACCACTTCCTTAATGTTGTAAATGGTAAATAAATAAACACACAAACAAACAAATACATAAATTCAGTAAAAGTTTGTGGCATCTAAAACTTTGTATAAACTGGTAAAAAAAATATATATTTTACTAATATTAATATATAAAATAAAGTACATAAAATTATTTAAAATAATAACAAGAATGAAGATAAAAATAAATAGAGTGGTGTAAAAAGTTCCACACGTGTGTGTGTATATACAGTGTCTTAATATACACTGTATATATATATATATATATGTAACTGTGTGAATCTGTTTGTACATTATTTTATAAAAACTCCAAACAGAACGTTGGTAATATAATCAGTGGAAATGACATGCTGAGAGAGTGATGAGAACGAGACGGAGAGAACGAGTGGTTTGTAATGAGAGTAAAGCAAATGGCATTCTCTCTCGTCCTCTCGGCTCATCCCTGTTTTCGCGGCACTCTGTTTGTTTGACATTGATTGGTTTTTATGGGGCTCAGCTGAAACTCGAACCAAGCCGAGCGCAATGAGTCATCGCCATCACACACACACACACACACACACACACACACACACATACACGGCCTGCAAACTTGGACTGCACTTGACTTCCACGTACCTCTTCTGACACGAAGCTCCAGCGCTGAAACAATGGAGGGATTACAGACAGAGAGGCTCTATTTAAAGACCAAAGCGTCCGAGCACAGAAATGCGGGGGGTTCGCTTTTATTCACGCAGGGACGCCCAGCAATCAGCGCCATCTGTCAAGACTGCACCAATCTAAACTAATATTTACTCTGTGTGTGTGTGTGTGTGTGTGTGTGTGTGTGTGTGTGTGTGTGTGTGTGTGTGTGTGTAAAGCCTTTTTCTGTCAATCTGAAAGCCTGATGTTTATAACGTTATCTTGAATCCCTTAGTCTCTCAGACTCACATGCTTCCTGCGTTTTTCTTTCCTTTTACTCTTTTTCCATCCATCCAGTGTGTGTGTGTGTGTGTGTGTGTGTGTGTGAGATAGAGATGAGTCCCGTAATCCGAGCCTCACATAAATTAACGGCAAAGATAGTCTGGCAAATATTCAAACGAAAGCGGCGTCTTATTTATTGCGACTCGGAGATTGACCCATTAGGAGAGTCATGATTTCAGGCCGTCACGCTATTGGCATGTTTGTCATGGCGGCGCGAGGGCTCTGCCTGGATCGTGACAAGGACTGATGGCAGAATGAAACCTCGCCCGAGCGACAAACAAATACGCGACATTTGCACCGCATTGTTCCGAGGTTACGGGAGCCAATTATTTTTAGCAGGTTGGACCGGCTCGCCCACGGATCCTCAGAAGTGGAGCGCCGGTCGCCGCGCGCTGTGTTTTCTCGTGGCATTCATGGTTTCGGTGTGTGACATCGATGACTCGGGATTGATGCTTGGACGCTTGGAACGTTAAAGTGTGTCATGAAGGGATTTGGGACGAAGTGAGATCTTACCCGTAAATTTGACTCCAGGAGATGAGATGAAGGTCACTGTTTTGACACCGTTGTGGAGATCCGGTGTGAATAAGAAGATGCTTGACAGTCTTCGGAAAGAAGACGTCCAGGACAGATTACAGAAGAACACTAGAGATGTATGACTGTACATGGGGACTATTTTGAAGGCGATCGTGTGTAAACAGTGCGAGTCTCTAAACTTTGTGATACACCTCATATAATTCAAAGATGTTTTCGAGATCAGACGTGTGCATTACACCAGGATCGAGTGTGTGCTAGTAGTCATGAGATTTCAAAGGACAAAGTTCAAGTTCATGAACATGAACATTAACCTGAACATGTGACATGCCATGTTGCTATACAACATTCATTCATTCCTTTATTCCTTCATTCCTTCATTCATTCGTTCATTCATTCCTTCATTCCTTCATTCCTTCATTCATTCCTTCATTCCTTCATTCATTCCTTCATTCCTTCATTCATTCGTTCCTTCATTCATTCATTCCTTCATTCCTTCATTCATTCATTCCTTCATTCATTCCTTTATTCATTCATTCCTTCATTCATTCCTTCATTCCTTCATTCCTTCATTCATTCCTTTATTCATTCCTTCATTCCTTCATTCATTCGTTCATTCATTCCTTCATTCATTCCTTCATTCATTCCTTCATTCCTTCATTCATTCGTTCATTCATTCGTTCATTCATTCCTTCATTCCTTCATTAATTCATTCATTCATTCCTTCAATCATTCCTTCATTCCTTCATTTATTCATTTATTCATTTATTCCTTCATTCATTCCTTCAATCATTCCTTCATTCCTTCATTTATTCCTTTATTCATTCCTTCATTCATTCCTTCAATCATTCCTTCATTCATTCCTTCATTTATTCCTTTATTCATTCCTTCAATCATTCCTTCATTCATTCCTTCATTCCTTCATTTATTCCTTTATTCATTTATTCCTTCATTCATTCCTTCAATCATTCCTTCATTCATTCCTTCATTCCTTCATTCATTCCTTCAATCATTCCTTCATTCCTTCATTCCTTCATTTATTCCTTTATTCATTTATTCCTTCATTCATTCCTTCAATCATTCCTTCATTCATTCCTTCATTCCTTCATTCATTCCTTCAATCATTCCTTCATTCCTTTATTCCTTCATGTATTCCTTTATTCATTCCTTCAATCATTCCTTCATTCCTTCATTCCTTCATTTATTCCTTTATTCATTCTTTCAATCATTCCTTCATTCCTTCATTCATTCCTTCATTCCTTCATTCATTCCTTCATTCAATCCTTTATTCCTTCATTCCTTCATTCATTTATTCATTTCTTCATCCTTGTTCCCGCCTGCTCAGAGTGCTGGTGGTTTAAATGGCAGGTTTTCAGTGTGTAAAATATGATTTTTTTTTAGGAAGTTGAATCAGTCATGTTTCATCTGTTCATGATTGAGAGCAAACTGAGCAAAACTGTTTTCATATAATCCTCTCATGTGAGCTCATGTATGTGGAAGATGGTTGATAGCATTTTGTGTGTTACTCCACTTTGGGGCAGAGGAATGAAAAGGCGTGGTTTCTCAAGTCTCAGAGGAAGAACTTTTTGGTGTTTACATTCCCTTCCTTAAATAAAAAAAAACCTAAATCACAGTGGAAACTATAAACTGCAAATATTTGTGATCAGTAAAGAGCTGGAGTTATGATGAGGAACTAAGGATCATCATGCTGTCAATGAAGATCTCTGGATACATGTTACATCACTGTTGCTGTCACTTCAGACTTTCTCCACTTATTCATCTTCTAAATTCTCATAATAACATTCACATTAATGCAGAAAGAAGGGATTTTAACATCGTGTTGTTCAACATCTCCGTTCTTCTCCTCTTCTTTTCATGTTCACAGGTCTGCATTCCTCCTGCACATGTCTCAGCTCTGACGTTCTTCACAGTGGTGCAGATAAGGAATTATGCAAGCAAAGGAGGAAGAAGGAAGATGTGGAGGAGAAGGAGGAGGAAGAGGAGAAGAAGGAGCAGGATCATTGCTTCCAATCCATACTGATTTTACTTATAGAAACTGGGCTTGGTGTGGGTGTCGAGGCTGGTTTTCGAGAAGAAGAAGAAAAAAAACGACAGCACGATTGGAGGTATCGCTTACAGTGGCCCAAAAAGAAACATCTGGGCAGGCGGACGTCCAAAGAACACAATCCTGCTGTGAGAAAGAAAAGAACGACAGGGAGAGAAACCTAACAGAGATCTGGCAACCCACACCATCAACACACAAGCACACAAATGTGTTGTTGTTTTTTTCATTCTATGACAAACTTTCGAACAATCGTTCATCACGCAAAGGCTGATGCAGTTTAATTGAAATAGCAGGAGGATTTTCAGGACATGCGGAGGACATCTGTTTTCAGTTTGAGTTTGGAGATATGTCAGCGTGGTACGGCTCAAATACAATCCACACACACACACACACACACACACACACACACACACACACACACACACACACACACACACACAGAGATACATATGCACACACACACAGATACAAACACACACACACACACACACACACACACACACACACACACAGAGATACATATGCACACACACACAGATACAAACACACACACACACACACACACACACACACACACACACACACACACACACACACACACACACACACACACAGAGAGAGATGAGTCTTTGATTCGTAGCTAAACACAGGACAGCGATGAGAGAGAAATGAATCGTGCCTTATCTGTGATGTTACACTGATTTTCACGTGTTTCTCACACATTCTTACAAACCTGACCACTGTGTGTGTGTGTGTGTGTGTGTGTGTGTGTGTGTGTGTGTGTGTGTGTGTGTGTGTGTATGTGTGTGTGTTGAACAGGAAGTTAAAAATAGGAAATAAAAATGATACTTTAACACTGGCAGGCCACATCATGGAGGAAAGTCTTAAGGATAAGACGGACACAGAAACACAACAGGAACCTGTAGTGGAGAAGATCAATGAAGAACCTCATGGATCCTGTTCTGCACCTCCAATTCACTCTGATACCAACTGACAGTGAAAATGATTTCATGTTGCCCAACTTTTCTTTTTTTTCTTTACCTTGTTCTTTATATTATTATTATTATTATTATTATTAGTATTAGTAGTATTATGATGATGATGATGATGATGATGATGATGATGATGATGATGATGATGTAGAGCAGAGTCACATCAACAAATTCAACCAACATCTGAAAGCAAACTGAACAAAGAGGAAGCAAAGTGAAAAAAATTCCAAAATGTGACCGTGAAGCCTCCAGTATACACACTGTAGAGGTGAAGAAAAACTACAATCTGAGCCCAATGAAGTCAAAGAACGAGAGAGAGAGAGAGAGAGAGAGAGAGAGAGAGAGAGAGAGAGAGAGAGAAAGAGAGAGAGAGAGAGAGAAAGAGAGAGAGAGAGGGGGGGGGGAGGGGTTGGAAACAGAGAGAAAGAGAGAGAGAGAGAAAGGGAGAGAGAGAGACAGAGAGAGAGAAAGAGAAAGAGAGAGAGAGAGACAAAGAGAGAGAAAGAGAGAGAGAAAATCAGAAATAAAAAAGAAATAATGTATTATAATGATGTATTTAACTGTTATATTATGGTAATAATATGCATTAAAATATCTTTTTTTTTTAGGACTGTACTTTCAGCAGCTGTGAAACATTTGAGAAGGCGGGGCTTATGGGGCACCTTAGAATTGATATAAAATTGATATAGAATTATTATAGAATTGCTGAAATTAAGATGAAACGCGTTCATTGTTAAAATCTTCGCTTCGTGCCATATGGGTACAACAAAGATGTTCGATCGCACACGACTTACTATCATGAACATAGTGTTGAGTGTGTGTGTGTGTGTGTGTGTGTGTGTGTGTGTGTGTGTGTGTGTGTGTGTGTGTGTGTGTGTGTGTGTATCCTAAAGCATCTAAAAACTCATCAGTGTTTTCAATAGTGAAGACCACGCCAGAACGTTCTCCTGAAGAGAAAACACAAATGTTTCCTGGCAGGAGACGTGGAGCTAATTTCACATGACGGCACGCTGGCAGCAGGCTAACGTTACAGACATCTCAAGTTTAAAAACACCACAGCTCTCTGTTTCTCACACACACACACACACACACACACACACACACACACACACACACACACACATACACACACACACACACACACACACACACACACACACACACACACACACACACACACACACACACACACACACACACACACACACACACACACACACACACACACACACACACACACACACACACACACACACACACACACACACACACACACACTCATTCTCTCCATCTTTGCAGGCAAAATGCCTCCTTTGCACTTTTCCCGTTCCTGATTGAGCTGTAGATCACTGGATCTTCTTCCACTAACACACTGCGGGACCCTCAGTGTAAAAAAGTCGGTATCTTTCACACTGCAAAACTTTCTTGGGCAATTTTCTGCTCTTTTTATCTTTTTTTATGCGGCTGTGTTCCGCCGATTTACTTTGGCAGCGTGAGGCTGCGGAGAACATCGTTGCGCTCGCCGCCAGAAAATTACACTGACAACTGATGAAAGACTGCAGTTAAGATACACAAATGTCAAAGCAGCGTTCCGCTGACGTGAACACACGCCTCACATGAGCGCTCGAGACTTACGTAAGCCGAGACGATGCAAACACCAAGTTTCACAACACAATCAGACGTTTTACAACACAATAAACATTAACAAACCCCTTCATCAAAAAAATACATGCTGTGATCAAAGTGATACGCTCTTCAGTCCTGTTACATCTAATCCGTGTGGAGTCATGCTAGCTAACGAAAACACCTAGCCGCTAGTTTCTACATGCACGTATTAGCAGTGCTAATCAGATTGCATTATTTTGAAATAATATTTCAAATTATATAATTAAGAAAAACTCTTTTCTCAGTATAATTATTAATGCATAAAAAGTACAATTTTGTTATTTAAAAAATAAAATAAAATTAATTTTTGCAGATTTAAAAAATAAAATTATTTAAATATGACCAAATCGAATTCACATCTTCATAATTATTTTTTTTTCTTTTATAATCGTCCAGATAAATCAGAGCTGGATGCAACAAAAATCCCATTATTCCCATCATTCCCATCATTCCCAATGCTGTGGTGTTTACTGGACAAATGTTACAGTAGTATTTATTTATCGAATATTATATAATGGTAATAAAAGTAGCATGATAACTTACTAATCTTTAATGAAGTCTATTTATCACCTGGAAATATACATAAAATAAAATAAAAAATAGAATTTTTTGATGTAAGCAGTGACTACAAATCCGGATTTAGGCAAAGAAGTCGGATAATTCACAAAAATTCCAGCACGTAATTTCTGAAAACTACAATACGCCATGGACGGGTTTTTCATGTTGGAATGATATTATTTTCCCAGAGCACAGAGCAGAAAAATTTTTGATAACGTAGTAATGCGTAATCAGCGGTCGATCTGCAGTAGTGTAAGAGGAATAAAACACTCAAGGTCATGCTGTCATTGGAAAGTAATCAGCTCCAGGGTGGTAACAGTAAATCCACCGCGTCACTCAGGGTTTTTTCCGTAACCGTCGGCTCGATCGCTTTGATTTTTAGGATAAATCGGATCTTTTTCGCTCAGCGCGGAGCTGCACTGAAGGCCCTGAGGGATGGTAAAGCTGAGCAGGAGTCCAGATGAGGATATGGAAAATAAAGATGCAACGAAGCAACAGAAAAAAGAGGGATCTCAGCCAAAAAAGTTCAGCCACAACATCACTCCTTTTTCCCTCGTTCTGCACGATCAACAGTTTTTATAACTTCCATGAGGCCGTCAGACTGGCCAAGAGAGAGAGAGAGAGAGAGAGAGAGAGAGAGAGAGAGAGAGAGAGAGAGAGAGAGAGAGAGAGAGACGGAGAGGGGGGTCAGCAGCTACTGCAGGTTAAAGGAGAGAGAGACAGAAGAAGTGGGAGGAGGGGACGAGTCTGCCAAAACCTCCTCTCTTTTTCTCTCTCTCTCTCTCTCTCTCTCTCTCTCTCTCTCTCTCTCTCTCTCTCTCTCTCTCTCTCTCTCTCTCATTCTTTTTCTTTCTTTATCTCACCTCCCTTTATGCTCTACATAACATTGTCTGGCAGAGACGGCAGAGAGCCGAGCGCTCGGAAAGGAGACAAATGTTAGGACAAGAGTGAAAGAGAAAATGGCGCAAGACAGAAAGAAAGAAGGAAGAGCAGGAGGCCGAATTAGAAAAATATACAGAGGAAAGTGGAAACCCACGGCTGTGGCTTGGGCTGGCGCCCTGCCCGGCCCGGGGCTCTGTCGGCAGTGTCGGATCTCGCCTTCATGCCAGAGACAGCTGGAGGTGTCAACAGTCAGCCGAGTCGCGAAGCCAAGCTCGGCCCGATGTTTGCGCACACAAACTGTCCTCCTGTCACAATACAGACGACGCCCATCCGTCACGACGGGAGCGAGCGCCGCGTCTCGCGAGAAATCTATTACGAAATCTTTTCCTGAGCCAACAACCTTAACGTAGATTTACTCGGTAGATCCTCATGAAAGCTACTTTACAAAAGAACTCCGGAGTCCCAGGACTGTAAGAAAAGTCGTAAACGGTTAAAGTCAGGCTGAGAGCGGTGAACGCCGAACCTTCCCAAGTGCTACAATTCCTGCAAGTTTTGCACAAGATCGGGTTTCTGAAAAGCCGTTGAGTACAGCTGCTTTTGAGAAACGGAGCCTTCTGTACATTTTTACGAGAGATGTTTGGACCCTGATTCTTTCAGGAAAGTGAATTGAGCGTAGCTTTTAAAGAAGCCGCTGCTCAGTCACATCTTTTAGAACATGGTTGTGCTTTTGAGAGAACATTAATGACGCTGAAACCTAACAGCACTTTTACTTCTCTTCAACTCACCCGACTCACAGAATAATCAAGAATTCAAAATTCTTCTACGAGAATCCATTCATTCATTAACCTTTGATGTAGTAGCTCAGTGTTTAAGGCATTGGACTTTGGATCAGAAGGTCACAGGTTCAGATTTCACCACCACCAAGCTGCCACTGCTGGGCCCTTGAACAAGGCCCCTTAAAACTCCACTGCTCAATTGTAAGTCACTATGGATAAGAGCATCCCCCAAATGTCATAAATAAAATGTAGGTTTATGCAAATCCTAATAAACAACAACAATAAAACAATTGATCTTACAAGTCTCAGGTGTGTAGGAAAGTTGTAGTATGAGACCTGGTTTCTGAGTTAGAACATGAACCTCATCATTAGTTTTCTCAGAAATGGATTTTACTATCTAAACTAAACAAGTATTTAAATCTGGACCTCATGGACCAGATCTGTATGAGATCACATTAATGTCATTTGTACAGAACCTGAACAGAACCTTTATTTTAACTAACATCCCTAAACCTAACCCTCACCTACAGTTTCAACTCAGACCATGATAAAAGTAAAGTGGTAGCTTATTGGTTAAAATGTTGTATTTTGGATCAGTAGGTCATGAGTTCAAATCCCAGAACTATCAAATTGCCATTGTTGGGCCCTTAAACATGCTCTGTTGTATAAATGAGATCAAAGTAAGTCTCCCTGCATGCGAGTGTCTGCCAGACGCCATGAATGAAATTTTAAGAAGTGTCAAAAAAAAGGAACTTGAACCTGTAAGTTTAACAGCAGAATTTTTGCAAACTGCTGGGGTACGTGATGAATCTTGAGCTGGGCAATAAATTCATATATTTCATTATATATTCATATATTAATGATTCATTATGTCACTACACACCATAAGTTTTTATTAAATAACAAATTCTGACCAGAAGCAACTGATCAGATGTTGTAGTTTTAGTAACATTTAAAATTTCTTTATTTGTTTACATTTATTACAATCTATTGAAACAGTAAATTAGCAGTTTAAAGCCATTTATTTCTGTAGATTTTTTTTTTTTTCGTGTTTTGAAAAGCTGTATTCCAGTTTCACTGGCTTGTGAGCATATGAGCCGATATATCCTGAAGATGGGAGCTTAGTGGTTAAGGCATTGACTTTTGATCTGAAGGTTGTAAGTTCAAATCCCAGCCACAGAAAGCTGCCACTTTTGGGTCCATTAGCAATGCCTCAGATGTATGAAATGTAAGTTGCGCTGGATAATGGCATCTGCCAAATGCTGTCCAGCACTTAGTCCGGACTGTAGTTATTTCATCAGGAGGTATGATGTTGTTTGTACAATATGTCTGGAAACAATGTATTAACCAGTAGAAAGTGAAAAATATCCGCCAGTTAATATGTGTATCTGTAAAGAGATTTACTGAGAGTTTTAGCTCAAAGTTTCAGTTTTTATCTGAAAAGTACCAGACTATAACTTAAATTTCTAAAAGGCGACAATGTTAGCTGATAAAAGCCACATGAAAATGGCAGGGGATGTTGGGTAACAACTGGCAACTTAGCAAAACGTTCTCGCCTGTTCCGATTCCGACGAGATCGGGTTTCTGAAAATTGTAAAACTGTGTGTAAAAAGGACTGATGAGATGGTGTAATGGATGAAGCGCAAACCAGAGCGGGCAAGTATCGCATCGAGGGAGCCAAAGACAATAACATTAACATGTACTGTCTCAACTAAAGCCATCACTCTGCTGTCAAGAGCGCTGTGTTTCCCAAAGCCTTGATGCAAGTCAGGGGTTAAGGCTGCTAGTACAAATCACACTGGGAGGGAATGTGTTTAATATACTGTCTTAATAAGTTCCAGAGAGGCACATGTCTGGCTATCAAATGTTCTTCCTTGAAAAAGCGTCCCGTTGTACCTTCATAGAGCACACGGCCAGGAGAGGAGGATGGATGAGCCAGTGCTCCGAGTGACAGATAAGACCAGGATTATTTCCATCGCTCTTTTAATTTCATTAGAAATAATATTTTTAAAAAAAAGCAGAAGAAGATGAAGAAATGTCTGAACTTATTTTAAATGAAATAAAGTGTGCCGTGTCTACGGGGGGGTGAGAGGGGGGGAAGCAGCCACATTCCTGTGAGGTGAAGAAGGGTGAGCTGGCAGAGAAACTCCACAGAAAGTAAGAATGATGGAGTGTGATGGTCCTCTGTCCACAAACCCTCTATCCAACACCAGAGGAACTCCACCAAGTGTCCACCAGAAGACATGAAAAAGAGACTGAAAAAGGGAGGTTTCCTGTAAAAAAAAATGCTGCAGGACAAAAGATTCAAAGTTAAGAGAAAGCAGAAGGATTTACACTGAAGGAAATCCTCAAGGGTGCATGTTCAGGCCACTAATTTGTAATATGTGGCGTACACTTAAAGCTAAGTCAGTGGTCCTTAAGCAAACGGGACCTTCAAGAGTTTTACAAAGGCTATGCTTAAAGTCAAAAATTGCAGAATTTCTAAGAATGCTTGAAAGAAATAGAAACTCAACCACACAAAGAACACCATCCAAACTAAACCTATTCTTCCAACCAGAAGAACCATTTCCTCTCATTAAAACATCTCCAAAAGAATGAGTATAGGACCAAGCAAATCTCATTACCATATCCCTCTCGGGACTCCTTGAAATGTTATCTGAGTTCCGTTCGTTCGTTTATTCGAAAGAAAGAAAGCAAGAAAGCAAGAAAGAAAGAAAGAAAGAAAGAAAGAAAGAAAGAAAGAAAGAAAGAAAGAAAGAAAGAAATCACAGCATAGGAGCCAGACTTTTCGACTTGGAGGTTTCCCAAAGCATGGAAATTTTCCCACAAATTATAGAGTGCTAAATAACTATTATGCAGCGTTGAGAAAAAGAACGGACTTAAAGACACAGCTTTAAGTTTTGTAATGAAGGTTGGAGTTAAATGCTATTCAGGTTTTGCTAATGAGCTTCTACGTGCAGGAATCTGTTACGATGGAAAAAATGTTGCATGGTGTTAATAAATCAGACACACAAGCAGCAGCAGCAGCAGCAGCCTTCCTTTAAAAATAAAAATCTCTATCTTTCCACATCGGTGAGCGCGCCAGCGTTCACATGAATCACATGTTTTCGTGATATACCTCCATTTCCTGCTGCTGCCTCCTTCACCCCGAGCATCACACAGGACACTATAAATAATAAATGCTTCCGATTTTTCTCATGGAATTCCCATTTGTGGTGAGGACAATTTCTGGAGCAGTGAGGATTACTGTTCATTTCGTCTGCTGTCCTTTTAAGATGACCTGTTAGAAGGCCACCAACACCCTATACCCCCAATACCCCAACCTCCATCTCCATCCTTCTCTGCCCCATCCCCCTCCACGCCCCATCACTACAACCACATCAGCTATAAATCCGAGCCCATGGCGCTTCAACATGTCCAAATAATTTCTGACTTTCAGTTTTTTTCTCAAAAGCTTTTTTTCATTCCCAGACTTTGTCATTCCTTTCCTGCCTTCTGCAAATCTGAGCTCACTAAAAGTTCAGTCATTTGTCCTGGAGAGTTTTCCTCCCCGTGACACGACGATGTGACTCGATCCTGTGAGTCAAAGGATGGACTCGAGATTACTCATACTTAAAGCATGAGGAAAAATATAAATAAATAACGAGCGAGACATGTTGCATAACTTCAGCAAGAAATCATAGTTATATTCTGAAAAAGACGGCCAAAAGAGCTGAAAGCAGAAATACAGTCTAATCAAAAAAATCTACGTTTTCAGATGTTTATCTCGAAGAGATTAGAATGGATCTTTTTATTATTTTAAATAAGTGCTGTTTTCTTGAACTTTTTCCTGGGAGAAAATTCCAGATCTTTCACTTTGATATTTTTTTATGTTATTTGATGGAATTATTACATTTTTCTTCTTTTTCATCTTCTTCTTCTTCTTCTTCTTCTTCTTCTTCTTCTTCTTTTTCTTCTTCTTCTTTCTCTTATTATTATTATTATTATTATTATTATTATTATTATTATTGTTGTAGTTGTTGTTTTCTTCTTCTAATTATTATTATTATTATTGTTATTGTTGTTGTTTTTGTTGTTGTTGTTGTTGTTATTCTTCTTCTTTTTCCAGACATTTTTTTACATTTTGTTTGTAAATTATTGAAAGTCATTAGTCTTTCTGTAGACAGAAACACTCCAGACGCCACATGCTTGTTGTTGTTGTTGTCCATCTTTGATCCTGCATCCCCAGGTTGCTGCAGCTCTCCATTCCTGGAGCGTTTGGAAGCAGTGAAGTTCCTCCACCCCAGTCAGTCCTCGTTTCCTGCATGCTGAAGGCTGACAGTGATTGATTTAAGGGCGATTGGTGGCTGCAGCTGAGCGCTCGGCTTCTCTTTCAGCTGTTCTGTCTCTCACTCTTCTCACCTTGTAAAGTTCCTCGAGTAGCGGTGCAGAAGGGAACAGGTGCAGCTCGACCTCGTGGTCCAAATCACATCTTCTCCCTGGCGCCAGTGTGATGAAATCCACATCAAACACACCAAATCCACATCAAATACACGTCCAAAAGTAATCAAACACACATTAAACACAAATTAAACACATATCAAACTCACATCAAACACATATCAAACATGAATTAAACACACATCAAACACACCAAATCCATTTTAAACACACGTCCAACAGACATCAAATACACATCAAACACATATCAAACACACATCAAACACATATCAAACACACATCACACACACATCACACACATATCAAACACACCAATTCCATATTAAACACACATCCAACAGACATCAAATACACAAACACTTATCACACACACATCAAACACACATCAAACGTTCAAACACATATCAAACACAAAACAAAATAAAACACACATCAAACTTATCCAACACTCATCAAACACACAGCAAACACACATCAAACATACAAAACAAACATTAAACACACACCAAACACACATCAAACACGCACCAAACACACATCAAACATATTAAATTAATATCAAGCACATACACCACACACATCAAACTTATCAAACACACACCTTACACAACAAACACACATTAAACACAGATCAAACACTCTAAAGACACACTAAACACAACAAACACACCCAAAAGACACAATAAACACAACAAACACATTCAAAAGACACAATAAACACAACAAACACACCCAAAAGACACAATAAACACAACAAACACACTCAAAAGACACACTAAACACAGCAAACACACTCAAAAGACACAATAAACACAGCAAACACACTCAAAAGACACACTAAACACACAGCAAACACACTCAAAAGACACAGCAAACACACAGTTCACAGATCATGTGTTCATGTGCATTTGGTGAAACTTTTATAAAAGATCATTTCAGAAGCTGTAAAACACTGAATCTCTAAAATTCATCAGAAATGAAAATACCTGCTGAACTGCTGTAAGGTTAAAGGTTTATCTAACGGATGTCATGCCTGCTGTCATCCTGCAGTGGTCCTGCAGTGATCCAGAGCTGAGAGGAGACTGAAGCTGGACATCGATCGGCCTTCTCTCTCTGCTCAACATAGTGCTGATGCAGATGATGCAGATCTCCACCGAGACCTCACTGCTGTCATGTTCGCTCTCCTCCATCCACAAATCAGGAGCATGTTTCTAGGACGTTCAGAGAAAAGGTCGAAGTGATGCCTTCTGAAGGTGTGAGGTTTGTCTAAATACATCATAACAATCCAAGTCTATCCAAGTCAAGTCTTTTATTGTAAATTTAACCAGATATATCTGATGCAGTACACATTGAAATGTGAAACAACGTTCCTCCTGAACCCTGGTGCTACATAAAACAACAATCACAGAAAACACAGGGCTAAGGACTAGTAAGTGTAATCCTATGTTGAAAGTACAAATTGTAGTGTCACTTGTGGGCGTGGCCAATCTAACCTACAGTCCAATATGATTTATAAGCAATGCTAGTGGTTAAAATGTTTGGTTAGATGTTTGATACATATGCATGACTTATGCTAGCTACTGTGCTAACAATTTACACTTGCCAGAGTCACCAGATATTGCATAGCTACATTACTCCATTCAAAGCCTGTTCTTAACGTCTCCACACACATGTTGTAACAGCTCGTATATGACGGAATAAAGAAATCAAAACTGCGAGCTGGAAACTGAAGAAATGCTGGACCACAAATGCCATCGAAACACTCTCTTTGGTTTTTTATATACTGGCACAGCAAAAATGAAAAGTTTGAAAGTTGAATCCACTGAGGTTGATTCACAGGTAAGCTTGTCATATAAAAAAACTTGTGCTATGTGTATATACACCAATTACAAAACATTAAGACACTGGGGAAAAAGGTAAATAACAAACAGAATGTAACAATTAGAAAATCTCATTGTCATATTTTTTTCACATAGAAACATAGAAAACATATTCAATGTATAACTGGTGAAATTCACCACAAGTTAAAAAAAACGTCATTTTAAATTTGATGGCTGCAACTCGACTGAAATAAGGTGGGATTACTGTCTGCAGTCTAGACCTTTCAATGTTTAAAAACATTTGGTGCATCATGAAGCAAGAAATGCAACAAAGGACACCCAGAACTGTTGAGCAGCTAGAGAATAAACTTCAGTAACTGGTCTCCTCGGTTCTCAGATGTATACCGACGGAAGACGTGATGCTACACAGAGGGAAACATGGTTCTGTCCCAACCTTTTTTTGTTGTGTTGCAGTCATCAAATTAAAAAAAATCCTTATTTTTCTCATAAAATGTTACATATTCTCAGTTTAAACATTTTGTTTTTTTTAATTGTGAATAATATATGTTTGTGAGATTTGCAACTTATTGCATTCTGTTTGTATGTACGTTTTACAGAGTTTCCCAAGTCTTTTGGAAATGGGTTTGTATGTACACATCATTACACATGAAGAATTCGACAGATCGACAGATGAATAATAATGTGTCTTTTTGTCCCGTGTGGATCAGTGTAATACGCCACCCGTTCAAACTTACAGGAAAAGGTCACACAAGGTCATTTGTTTTTTTTTCTTCTGGTCGTGTCTCTCAGATTCCGCTCGAGACCCATCCATCTGCAACACAACCAGGACAAGTCAAGGCCAGGAATATCAGAGCACATCCAGAGCACATCCTCCTTGTCTGCAATACCCTCAGCACAGGAATCCTGATAACTCTGTCAAGATACACAAGATGCTCTTATTTTTCCCAAAGTCTCATCTTCTCACACTGCAAAAATGCAAAGCAATAACGAGCAGGAACGGAGGCAATAATCGAATTTCTCTCCCTGTCAGGACTCTTATTTATCACCGCAGACCTGAAAGGAGAATTCGGCATCAGGGCCGAGCGAGGTCCTATCCAGACTCGGCTCCAGACATGTGGAATGAGGTCATGTGTGCGCAATGCTGATACGGAGCGCTTCTGCCACAGCGATTTCACGTGCGACTCTCTGGAGGACCTCTGAGAGGGTGATAGGTCTGAGCGTTCTGCAGCAGATCACTTGGTGTGTGTGTGTGTGTGTGTGTGTGTGTGTGTGTGTGTGTGTGTGTGTGTGTGTGTGTGTGTGTGTGTTAAGAGACTCGAATTGGATTTTGGCGTAAACGCTTCATCGCTGCTTTAAGACGCTAGCTGAGAAAGAAACAAATAAACGAGTGTGACTCGTTAATACATTACGTCCTGAATTTTCCACTTTTAGGATTAAAAGATATTCTGACATTTTGCATTAGCATTAGCATTACCAATGTAAATAGTATCAGTCTTCCAGTAGCTGCAGTTCTTTTATACTTGTTTACATTAAAGTTTATTTTATCTGGTGTTTTAATGTTGTTTGAAGTGTATTGTATCCTCGACTGTGATAAAATCAGCATTTGATAGTTATCCAGAAAATCTTCCAATGATCTTATTTATACACCTGAGCAGGTGACAGTTATGGGTCTTGCTCAAGGGCCCAGCACTCTCAGCTTGGTGGGTGCTGAGATTTGAACTTATGATGTTCTATTCAAAATTCCAACATCTAAACCACTGAGCCACCACTTCTCCCACGCTAAACTGTGTAAACTGTACAGTAAAGTGTATGGAAAACGTTATTGTACAAAATTCTGAACTAGAATAAAAAACATAGTTTATGGAATACAAACGTGTGAATGGAACACCCCGGTGTGAGAAATACTGAACTATGCAACCTTGAACTGTAATGAACACTGATCCTTTCGGAATACTGAAATATATACAACACTTAAGTGTACGGAATTCTGAAATACTGATGTGTATAGAATACGGAAGTGTTGGAATACTAAAATGTACAGAATACTGAATTATAGAAAATTCTGAAGTAGAATTGTTACGGGAATGTTAAGGAATACTGAAGTTCAGGGAATGTTAATGTGTATGGAATGTTAACGTGTACAGAAAACTAATTGATAGAATAATGGATGACTGTGGGGAACACTGAAGTGTAAGGAGTTTATATTTAAGTATAGGGAACATCAAACTGTATGGAATACTGAAATGTTGGAATACTACAGTTTATAGAGAACTTACACATAAAATACTGAATTATTGGGAATACTGTAGTGTTTGGAATACTGAATTATAGAGAATAGTGTAGTGTGTATGGAACGTACAGAATAACGTACGTAATATGGACAGAATAGCGAATTATAGGGTAGAAGGAATAAATATAGAAAACACTGCAGTGTATGGAATTTATAAGTATATGGAACACTGAACTGTATGGAATACTGAAGCGTAGAAGGAAAAATCTGGATGTTGTTAAATTACATCTTGGAAATGTTTTATTTTTAAGTGAAATTTACGAGTTTGTCGGCTGAGCCCTGAGGTGAACGATGAGGTGACACTTGAGCTCAGCACATTAGACATTTACTCTCAAATATGTGTCACTCAACACAGAGACAGACAGAGTGGGATTTATGATACACACACACACACACACACACACACACACACACACACACACACACACACACACACACACACACACACACACACACACAGTCCGGTTACATGAGACTTGATGGTTACAGTGACACTGTTTGCTCGTGAGGTTTCGATCCCGAGCAAAACGCCACTCTATGGCAGCTGATACACACTTTATTACTCAATTAGAAAAAAACACCAGCGTGCGGCAGCAAAATGAGGGTTTTTTATATAATTTCATGCTCCGGTTGATTTTTACAAAGTGTGTCATGACGTTCTTGACGGTTTGGACCTCAACTGTGTAACTTAGTGCTTAATGCGGTTTTGTTCAAATAAACACTAGATGCTATGTTTCTGCCGTTTTTCTTCGCTAGTCGACACGTGCAGCTGTTCTGCTGCGATTCCTCTCCGCAGATAAATCTCACACTTCAGGAAGCTCCGATATTATTTATTTAACTCATAAAAAGAAACAATGCATGACATTACTGCGTGTAAAAACCACGGGGCCTCTGCAGGTTAGAATGACAAGATTCTATCCCTCTTTTTCCAATAAGATAAGATTCAAGATTCGGAATTTTAGATTTTTACGCAGACACCCAGTATGCATTGCGATTACGCCTTTCTCCTTTGATTTGATGATTGCTGGACTTTCTAATGATGCTACATTCCACATTTCTTCACATGTGAAGTGAACTGTATGCTAATGTGAATGCTTTAGTAGTCACCACATGGCATTGAGATTTTTTCCCCTCATGCAGGAAATATATCAAGAAAAGGGAATAAAGTAAATAAGAACACAGTAATAACAGAGTTCAGTACCGTACAGTAAAGTGTTTTACCGTACACACATTACAGACGGATTTACTGCTTTGTTAACCAAAATTTTAAAGTTTATGCAATAATGAGATTCAGCAAATACTGGTTTTGTATGGAATGATGGAATGTGCAGAATTATGAGATGTATGGATTACTGGGTGTAAAGACTGGTGAAATGTATGGAATTCTGTGATGTATGTTCTGAGATGTGAAAACTGATTACTGGAATATAGAGAGTAATGGAATGTGTGAAATACGTAAGTATATGGAATACTGGAATGTATGGAAGTCTAAAATGTATGAAAAACTGAATTGTGTGGAATTCTCGAGTGTACGGAATGATGTAAATGGAACACTGAAATGTAATAAATATTGGACCGTACGGAATGATGTACAAACTGCCGGAGTGTAGCGAAAGATGAAATGTGAGGAATACTGAAATATCGGAATTTTATGGAGCACTGAAACATGTGAATTCTGAAATGTACAGAATATTGAATCGTGGGAATTCTGAAGTGTACACAATACTGAAATGTGGGAATTCTGAAGTGTATGGAGTGTATGATAAACACTGTACACTTGTTCATCAGGGACCAATGTGCACTTAGAAAGAACATCTAATTCACTCTTTATCATCACATTATCTGTGTAAAGCTGCTTTGAGACAAAGTTCATTGTTAAAAGTGCAATAAAAACAGATATGAATAGAATAGAATAGAATAGAATAGAATAGAATAGAATAGAATTGTATTGTGTAGATGTGTGAGGAAGTTAGCAGCTCATGCCTCCCGTATCATTGTAATTCCATCACAGCAGAGCTGAACTTCCAGGGAAAACACGCTCTAACGTGCACGAGGTTAATTTTAACCCTGAACCCGAACCGAAACGTGAAGCATTCCGCCGACGAGCTCGCATCTGTGCCAAGAACAACGACTCAGGGTCAGATATTTATAGAGGCTTTGTGGTTGACTGTTCCATTCTGCTCCTGTTTTTTTCTTCCTCCCCAACCTGTCTGTTGAACGACAGATCGGCAAACATCATTAAACACACACACGCTCAGAATTTAACATCTATAATCTGTAGTTTGTACGTGAGCATGAGTACTGTAATGCTATGCTGCTAGTTTATGTGATAAATGTCACAGTGTGAATAATAATGCTGAAACATGTTTATTATTATATTAATTTATGTGACTGTGTATTTAAAGTTGTATAATAAACAATGCTAATAAGTAGGCTAGCCTGAGTAATATAATGATAGTGTGTATGTGATAGCATCTAGATATTTTAGTTCTCTCCCTCTGTTATCTTTGTTTTGTTTTGTTTTGTTTTGTTTTGTTTTGTTTTGTTTGGATAAGTTTACTATATTGTTAATAAATGATTTAACATTCTTAGTCTAAAGTTTATGCTTCATGGTTTGTGGTCTGTAGTTAGCAAGTTAGCATGTTTACTATAATGCTAATTAATCAGCTAATGCTATTTGATGTGTTGGTTTGTTTATTATATTGATTTTTTTATGTATTAATATATTACTATTAAATCTCCCGTACATTTTTGGTAGCAGAGCAAAAATGTTAAACAAAATGTTCACAGCAGCAGTAACTTGATTAAAGTCTGAATGATGCTTGACCCTGGCCTCTGCTTTAATGAACAACACACACACACACACACACACACACACACACACACACACACACACACACACACACACA
>JBCEWE010000263.1:1054683-1056144 GCA_039877035.1 Silurus lanzhouensis | reverse complement strand
TATGTGTGTTATGGACACACAGAGAGAGCCGTCCCAAGGGTGTGTGTGTGTGTGTGTGTGTGTGTGTGTGTGCACTATTACGGCTACTGTTGGCCACATTACTGCTTCAGTGTCCTGCCAGAACTGTGAAAGTTACCCGCAGCAGCATGTGTATAAATGCAGGAATATTATTGGTCTTTATGAAATCGTACAAATATTTCGATGGTTTTAAGAACCGTTAGCAAATCTTTCATGCTAATTTGGCTAATCGAGGGCACTTGTAGTTGTTAAGCCAACGAGGCAGTAAAAATGACGTATCGGAGGCTTTAAATGAGAAGAGCTGCTCTGTGCGACACGCTCGGCGTCTCCTCCTGGCTCTCAGCTCCCCTCCTGTTTTCCAGTTTTCCACTCCAGCATGTTAGCAGCACATAAACTGATCCGGTTTAGGATTTACAGCTTTCAGGAAAAACACACCGTTCGCTGAAAAGTGGAGCAAAAGCTACAGAGTTAAATTGTTTCGAATAGATTGTGTAGGAAAAAGAATCACGCTTTAGGAGTAACTACTGAATATATAATGTGTTCGCTCCATTGTACTTTCCAAAGGTACGTTATCATCTTCAGCATTTAAATGTCCAGTGTGTAGATATAATTCTGGTAGTGAGTGAGTTTCTGCTCAGATTTCTGTCCCTAAATACTTGATTGTAGTTTCTGTCCTACACCATGTGAGTGCGAATTTATTTACACAAGGGTTTAAATAAAATCGTTTTTAAGGCTGAAGTTTTTAAAGCAGCAATAAGCATTTTTATCACTGAACTGTGCAACATGTAGATATACATCTATTCAGGAATGTTAAATTTTTTTTAAGGCAAAAGAAAGATAATAATAGCAAGAAGGTTCATTACTACTTCTGTAGTCATCTCAAAAATTAGTAAAAAAAAAAATGCTCACTGCAGCTTTAAATTATTATAATTACTCCTGTTTACAGTTTTTTAAGATGTGGTAAGCATGTTTAGATTGAAATTGTACAGCATGTGGAGGTACTCCATGTATCTAATCTAATCTAATCTAATATAATATAAAAACTTATGAAATATGGTTTCTTAAGATGCTAAAGATACGTATTACAGCTTTAAAATATTGGTTTGTTTGTGTATTTAAAGGGGCAGCACGCATTTTTAGCATTAATATATACATATAATAATATTGATATTTTTGTTGTTGCTCAGATCTCTGTGTCCTTCAGGATCAATGATGAGTCACTATCAGAAATAAAAGATAAAGAAAGAGAGAGAGAGAGAGAGAGAGAGAGAGAGAGAGAGAGAGAGAGAGAGAGAGAGAGAGAGAGAGAGAGAGAGTTCTTTTTCACTCTTATCTTTTGCGCTTTTTATCCTGAACTTTAATCTATCATGAATTTCGGGATGAATATAACACTCCTCTTTTAAAAAGCTGCACAGAACATTGACCTTCTCTATAAAGTGCTGG
>JBCEWE010000263.1:1044683-1047183 GCA_039877035.1 Silurus lanzhouensis | reverse complement strand
TGCTGTGCTCAGTAATCCTGCGGAAAAGCCTCTGTCCTCGCGCTCAATATTGACTGAATCGGTAATTAGCGCGCGTGTAAATCCACAGCATCCTCAAATCCTGAATACGGAGCAATAATCCACCACCGAGCCGACAAAAAAATAAACCCAAAAATACACATTTCTGTCCGGGTTTTTTTGTCGGATTGGTTCCGAACTATTACGCGGTAAACACTTACGAGCCTTATTATTATTATTATTATTATTATTATTATTATATATTATTATTATTATTATTATTATTATTATTGTTTTATTATTATTATTATTATTATTATTATTATTATTATTATTATTTTATTATTATTATAAGTATTATTATTAGTAGTATTAGTAGACCATTACTGTCTGTCTTATAATAATTATTATTGTTATTAATTACGCTTTAAATTGATCATCTATTCATTTACTTTATATTTAAACATTTAGCAATGTTGAACATCCGTTTATTAATGATCATTTATAATATATTTACACCAGGACAAGAATAAAATATTTGATTGTTTAAGAGATTTGATGGCGAAAGGTAATTTGTAAAAAGCGTTTCAGCTTTAAATAGTAATAAAAAATCAGAGTGTGAATGTGAGACAGAGCGATTCAGACTCAGATTCAGGTGAGTTTTGTATTTACAGATTATCAGATTGATTAAGTCTCTTCTAAAACATCGCCTTTTCTGGTTTCTTCTTTTTTTCTGTCGGAAGGCAAATAAAGGGCACGTAAAAGACTTTTTGGAAGAGACCATGGGGATCTCTCAGTCCTGGATGCAGAAATAAAAAAAAGAAAGAAAAGGAAAGGAAAGAAATGCATTATGAATTAAAATAATTAAAATGTAATAAGATGTAAAAAGAAATGACGTGGTTCTTCTTCTTCTTCATTCCCTTTAATCACATTAATGTACAGTTCTGATCTGATTCGATTTGAGGAACTTCATTTAATCCACAGCTCATTCATTAACATAAATTAATCCAGCAAACAATATAAGACTGCTTGTTATGAAAGTAGGAGGAAGTCACTCTAGCTCACATGTGGTTCTCAAAATCTCCTCAGAGTAAATTCGAGAAGGAGCAGAACTTCAGGAGTCTGTTTATAGTTTCAATTGAGATGTTTAGCAAATTGTTTGGAAGACAAAAATATGCTGTCTAGATTGAAAGGCAGTGTAGATCCCATCATCATCACCACCACCACCATCATCATCATCATCATCATCATCATCATCATCATCATCAATTGCACCATTTCAGAGCAAATTAAACTTTAAAGTCTCAAATCTTAAATCAGATCTTTTCCTAGAAGAGCACCGAGACTCAGTCCAATAACTAATCGTCTAATAATGGCATTTTTTTTAAGCTTGACAGCGTAAGGTGTGTGTGTGTGTGTGTGTGTGTGTGTGTGTGTGTGTGTGTGTGTGTGTGTGTGTGTGTGTGTGTGTGCGCACAAACATGATGGACCAGTCTTGAGTGAGTAATAATATACAGATAATAATATTGTTATAATGTGTTATTAAACTGTGATAATGAAGGAGAAGAGATTTGAGAATAGAGACTCAGGATCATGAATATGTTTCAATTCAATGCAGGGAATTTTGTGAATTTGGCTCCATGGCTTCCAAACATGGAGCACAGAAAGCCAGACAGCCCCGAGGCCACGGGTTCTAGACAAAACTCCACACGTAGAATGAGGAATGAACACCTAGAGCACTGAAGTGTCTCCTCACTGTCAATGTGTCTCTTAAACACGTCTGGCTGAAGCTGTGTGTTGTGGAGGACACAGTGATGGTGTGTTAGAAGAGATAAGGTTCAGTAATAACTCAGTAATAACTCACATCGAGACAGTTCCACTTTCACAGATGCTCAGGAATTCACTGAGACCCTACAAATGCCTGATTTCTGGAGAGTTTTTAATTCCACATCGAAAAGAAGAAAGTAAAATCAATAAAATTATACTCCCCAAAATCTGCAAAATACCCATAATGCACCAGTATTTCTCAAGAACAGGAAGTGAGACACAATTTTAGGCAACATTTGTAAGCTTCTTCCTCCTCTTCATTATCCTCCTTCTTGTTGTTCTTCTTCTTCACATACGTCTTACATCATCAGACTCTTATGAGCTCGTGAAGTAATATGTGGCAAATAAAAACACGTGACTAATCACCTGATGCAATCACACGTGGAGAAAAGTGAATAGTGTAAAAAGAAAAAAATGGAAAAACGTGAAAAATATGAGAAAAATCACGGTGTCTAAAACTCGTGTGGCTGCACATTTCACGTGACATTTATGACGCGACTTTCTTGATTGATTCGTTTTTTTCTTCCTTTTTTTCTAAGTTGGTTGCCTTTTAGTGGCTTCCTGTGTTTTGTGGGAACATCAGTGTGGCCTCTAAAATCTTCATATGAACACACACACACACACACACACACACACACACACACACACACACACACACACACACACACACACCGCA
>JBCEWE010000263.1:1002183-1042183 GCA_039877035.1 Silurus lanzhouensis | reverse complement strand
TTTTCACTTCTTTTCTTAATTCATGGATTTTATTTTTCCATCCATAGAGAATAATGTAAATATATATATAGATTGAATCTTGGAGAAAAGCCGCTAAATGAGAACATTTTTACTTTAGAAATAAGTTGAACATCAACATGTCTGGTTTTAAACCAAAATAAAAAAAATAGAAAACAGAAGCAAAATAAACAGGATAGACAGATGGGTTACTTTTTTAATCCCAAATGTAAATTATAATGAACAAAAACAAAAACAAAGCAATAATCATGTTACATTCGCGTGAAGACTCGAATTATCTACAGGCTTTAAAATAACACTAATATATCATATAATTCAGTTTCAACACTTCTGCTATGTGAATATTGAATTATAAATCTTAAAAATGTACATCATGTAATACATATGGAATTAATAATAATATTTATTCTGATTAGTCAGATCTTCCTGGTTAATATTATATTATCAGAGTAAACTTCTTTGGTGAAATCGGATTTTTTTCTCAGTCCCACTTGAAATTACAGGTCAAAAGAAATCTATTAAAACCGAATTAAGGTCAATGAGTCTAAATTTGTTTGGTGTTGGGCTTATTAAGGGCGGGAAAAGCTTTACAGTCAACACACACACACACACACACACACACACACACACACACACACACACACACACACACACACACCATCAGCGGCTCTAATAGAGTAACACACCCGGTGTGAAAGAGGTGTAAAGCTTTGTGTTTTTTTTTGTGATTGCCGTTCCCATGTTGTGTGCTTAAGGTCAGAGTGTGTATGAAGGCAACACACACACACACACACACACACACACACACACACACACACACACACACACACACACACACACAGACAGTGGTTTTGGAGGTGGAATACACATTGGGCGTTAGGGAGGAGGAGGAATACACACACTGACAGCTGAAGCTGGACGTGTATTGGGATTTGGGTGAAATGAGACACTGATAAAGAGCAGCTCGGTTATTGAGCAGAAGGAGAAATGAGTGAGTCTATAAATCTCACACCAACAATTCATCTATTTGAGATCTGAACTTTAAAAAGACCAGTGTGGAGGTTTTTTTCTTTCATGGGGCACGCGATCATCTGAACATCAGTCCAAATTCACCAAGCTTTTATAGAATACTTATTTTTTTACAGTGTGTAATTACAGCTAATAAAAAACCTGTGAAATGTCCTCCTGCATACTTATAAAAAACAAATATATAAACAAATCACCTCATCATTAAAATACAATTTTGAACCTGATTTAGCGAAACATCAGCGCACATCTGCAGCAGCATTATGACTGGCATTTTAATGCAAAGTGTTTATTAAATTAAAGGTGTTGAGGAAAGTAAACACTCAGAAATAAACACTATTTTTTATACTATAAAATGATATAATATTTAGATTACATTATATTTTAAACTATAAATATATTTTAAATAATTATTTGAATAAGATAAATGTACACATGTATATGCGCAAAAGTATGGACACAAAACGTGTTTTTGTTGTTAAGTGCGCAGTGATTCTGTAAATTGTTCTATTTCAATAGATTTCATTTGTTTGTTTGTTTAATTATAATTTTTTTGGTTGGTTTGTTTCCAGGTTTGGTTCAAGAACCGTCGCGCCAAATGGCGGAAACGCGAGCGGAACCAGCAGGCCGAACTCTGTAAGAACGGCTTCGGCGCGCAGTTTAACGGCTTGGTGCAGCCCTACGACGACGTGTACCCGAGCTACACGTACAACAACTGGGCTGCGGCGGCTAAAGGGCTCGGTCCGGCCTCGCTCTCGGCCAAGAGCTTCCCGTTCTTCAACTCCATGAACTCCATCAGCCCGCTGTCCTCGCAGGCGATGTTCTCCGCCGCGCCGCCGCCGCCTCCACCGCCTCCCCCTGCGCCGAGCTCCATCTCCTCCATGAGCATGAGCATGAGCTCCGGCATGGCCGTGCCCGCGTCTGGTCTCAACGGCCTCAACGGTCTCAACAACCTCAACAACCTCGGCAACGCGTCTCTCAACTCCCCCGCCACCGCGTGTCCGTACGCCCCGCCGACCCCGCCCTACGTCTACCGGGACACGTGTAACTCCAGCCTGGCGAGTCTGAGACTCAAAGCTAAGCAGCACTCGAGCTTCGGCTACGCGGGAGTCCAGAACGCAGCCACGAACCTCAGCGCGTGTCAGTACGCCGTGGACAGACCCGTCTAGACGCGCAGGATGACGGGAGGGAACAAAACGCGTAATTTACAAATTCTAACAATATTATAATAATAATAATTAAGAACTAAGAACAAATTTCCAGAAACAGACATGTTTTTGATTTTATTTTCCAGTCACAGATAAATAAATAAATAAATAAATAATAAAATAAAATAAATAAAAGCGCACGGAGAAATAAATGACTGGATATCTCGGGAATCCCTGGACTACATCTTTTTTTTTTTTTTTTATTATTAGTAAAATTATTTTCATTTTCTTCCAAATGAAACCTGGCGCTATACAGGCGAAAGATTTAAAGCACCACTGAGGCTCATCATCATCATCATCATCTTCGTCCACCTCTTTGCTCCTCCTAATCGCCGTCCAGATGGAGTTTGTTTTCAACAAGAAGAAGATGGACTTTACACAGAAAAGTGTTGCGCGGCGGCTTGGCTGGAACTCAGACCAAGAAAACAACAACAACATACAAACAACAAACACATCATCATTAAGCTCGATTTTTTTTCACCTTCTAGACTTTCAGTGACTGGACTTCCGGTGTAAATATGTGTCTGAATCCTGAATCTCATCTCCAGGTTTGTAGAGGCTTCCAGGCCTTTGGTTTCAAAAAGAAAAAGTAAAAAATGATCACTTTAACAGCGCATGTGATGAAAATGTCTTGCTTGTAGCTGCAGTTGGAGGGAAAATGTACATAAACTGAGCAGCTGCAGTTCTACTGCTTATACATTTATTATTAAATGTCTGTTGTGAATATAGATTTAGAATAGAAAACAAAAACCCAAAAAATGTTTCTGCGGGGATAAAAATGAATGAATTTAGTTTCTGCTCTGTGTACAGTACTACTATTTGGTACAGATTCTTTTTTTTTTTTTTTTTTTTTTTTTGCAACAGCCAAAAATAATAAACTATTGTGTTTTATTTAATGGAAGTAAACGCGCTGTTTGGTCAGGATTTTGTGTACAGGGCGATGTGTCTGTGTGTGTGTGTGTGTGTGTGTGTGTTTGAATACACACCTTATTACCAAATACACAACATGAAGCGTGTCAGACGTCCAGACCTGATTAGACCTGATTAGACCTGATTAGTGTCCCGGTTCAATATACATGTTGGAGCAGAAGAACTGATCGGTCAGGCGAGAAACAACAAGAACACAAAGCAATTAAAGTCTTAAGTAGAAGGTATTTGATTTATTGTGTTCCCCTGGCACTGCCTAAAGTCTGCTGTTTTACACCATTAAATCGTCTGCAGTTCTTTAATTAAAAGAGAAAAAAACTAATTCTAAAAAGCAGAACATCGCGTTTTTATTGTTTGCCAAATCGCGTCGCCTGCAAATTGTGTTTATTTCTATTATCGGGAAAATAACAAGAACTAAAAGTATTTCAATTCCAAACTCTCATCTGCATGCAGGTCGAGCAAAAGAAAAAAACCGTATAAAATATATGTTATTTGTTTCTTTTTAAAGGGGAATCGATATAAAGGAAATGCGCAAACACACAATTTCTCCTAAACGCTGTGCAAACGAGCCGCGGCGCGTGCGCGCGCATAAACTCAGCAGATTAGCGGGTTAGCATTTAGTAAAAAAAAAAAAGAAAGAAGAAGAAAAGAAGGAGGATTAAAGTATTCAGCATGGTCCACATTTTCTCACGTAAGTAAAAAGTTTTGTTAAAGAATTTACAAATTTGGAATGAAGAAAAAGAAAAAAAAAAAAAACAACGCGACGAAACTCCTTTAACCTTCTACCGAGTCCCGAGTTTTCACAGTGGAGCTGCTTGGAGCTGTTTGGAGCTGCTTGGAGATCAAACTGAGTATTTTACATACTAATAAAACCAATATGGGCAAGTGTTAATATCATGTGTAATAAAGTGATTTAGCTGTGATCAGGTTCATGTCCTGTGTCACATCTTTACATTTATGAAATACTAATAACACACACACACACACACACACACACACACACACACACACACAAAAGCTGAACAAGTTCTTATTCGGGGTGATGTGTAACCTTTATGGTCTACTATTGTTATTATATTATTATTATTTAAAGACCAGTTTCGCTCGTTTGTTTTTTTCGTCCCCACTTTAACCCCCCAAGTCATTTCTCTATTGTTGCTTTAGTCTAGACAGTGTGTGTGTTTGTGTTTGTGAAGTTCTCCAACCCGTCATTACTCTCAGCGTGATGAATACACCTTTATACCTCACTGAAAATATAATTATCTCAAGACTGGGCAGCCACAAAACACACACAGACTCACACAGACCTCCTAGGGCAATAAGACTGTGTGTGTGTGTGGGTGTGTGTGGGTGTGTGTGTGTGTGTGTGTGTGTGTGTGTTTAAATTCACAGCAAAAGACACAAACAGATAAAAAAATATGTGTTATTTCCCATGGAAATAGAAGAGCAGCACAAACACAACTTCGCCGCTTGAAACTGTAGACGCATCTGATGTTAACATTTATAACGTCAACAAAAGAGACGCAGGAAAAGTCCTAAAGTGGAGTCCTCGGTCCACACTGTGCCATGGGACTGGCTGTAAATCACGTGTAATTGCCAATTCATCAGGGTGAAACGTGTTTCCTCGGTAATGTGCTCGGTAAAGACAGATCTGACCCGATACACTGAAGCGACCCACATGCCGTCTGGAGATCAATAAACGTCTCAATAAACAGCCAGACAACAAGCAGCTCTAAAAACAATCCGAGAGCAGAGCAGAGTGAGAAGCTTTCAGTTCTGTCCTGCTGATCTCCAACACCACAGCAGGGGAAAGGCTTTACAGATATAATGATGGAGACGGTTGGAATTATTTTGCATGTCAGGTTCTCACTGGAACACATCCTGCTCATGTTCTGATATTAATTTAATCCTGTAACCTTTTAACCCGGCATACGATATTATCACAATATCAAACAAAAAAAACGTCCAGTGAACAGAATTAAAGAGACCATGTATAATATTTAATAAATCTTTAATTTCATATGATCAGACGCAACGTTTGTCTTCATGCAGGCCTGAAGATCTGACTTTTAATCCATTTTCTTCTGAGAAACAACCAAACCAAAGGGATATTTAGTGCTTGAAGAGATCAGGGTTTTTGAATAATCACTTACTTACATCATAATAATCACTGTGATATATAATTAATGGAATTTCTGGTGTTTCGGAATAAAAGCACAGAAGTTTCCTACACAGGCACCGTTTCGCTCTTATGCTTTTTAGGATGTTGGAATATTGTGGACAATCCTTTTTCAGCAGATTTCTAATTCTTATTCTTTATCACATAATTTACTGTGAGAAAATAAATGTACTTTGCTTTCAGTGATTTAATATTCTATTGCAGCACAAACGAAGGTCAAAATCAGATTTAATTCCCCAAAATATTTTCTATACAGATTTATTTGCAAAATAGAGTTTGAGTATCGGATGGAAATCGGATTAACATTACAACTCAAGCTCGTGTTAGTGTTTGGAACTGTGAGGGACATTTTGTATATAATGTAATAAACCCAGTGGTATAAAAATAAACATTGTGGGACTTTAAAAAGGTGCTGATGGAATAAAGATCAATATTTCTTGCAGCAAAACAGATCTAAACATGCATCACCATACATTATAATATCATCATGAAGGAAGATTCAACTGAAGTCTGCTGTTCCGGTTCCTGTTAAAGTAAATGGTGTTTGTTGGTGTATGTAAGGATTCGTCACACACTTTTTTGTCTTCAGTTCACTACAGTTTAACGATGAGGTCAAAGGGGTCACATGACCTCCTGCATTCTCAGGGTGAGAGTCACCACCTGATGTGAATCCAACGCTACTCCCTCACTCCAATCACAAAACATTCAGAGAGAATTTATTATTTTTTTAAATAAAAGTATTAACACGCCGAGTCAGCGTCACAGGTTGTGTTTGCTTGTGAGTGGTGTGTGTTAGCGTGTCGACACCTGCAACTGTAATTAGCGCTTGGTTAAAAAAAAAATTTCATAACATATACTGAGATGAATATATATATATATAATATTTAATATCACATTCAGTGCAAAATTTAAACCTAGCCTCCAATCGTGTGTGTGTGTCTGTGTGTGTGTGTCTGTGTGCGTGTGTGTGTGTGTGTGTGTGTGTGTGTGTGTCTAGAGTCTGTATGTACCTGTGCACATCTCTGTGCTAAAATGCCCCACTGTGTCTGTCATATGGCGTGTGTGTGTGTGTGTGTGTGTGTGTGTGTGTGTGTGTGTGTGTGTGTGTGTGTGTGTGTGTGTGTGTGTTTAAATATCACATTAATTACACAAGTTGCAGCATGGAGTGTGTATTTGTAAACCCTTAACCTTATCAAGCCTGTCATTACTGTATGTCAGTGTGTGTATCTCCGCACTATAGGTGCACGTACTTACTTGCTTGTGTGTATAATTGTGTGTGTGTGTGTGTGTGTGTGTGTGTGTCTGTGTGTGTGTGTGTCTGTGTGTGTGTGTGTGTGTGTGTGCCAGTAAAGGAAAGATGGAGAAATCGAGAGAGCGGTGGCTTTGATGGGCTGAGTGTGAGGTCAGTGGATGTTGAAGCTCTGGGCGTTGTGTGTGTGAAGTCGGAGAGTGTGTGAATGAGTCAAGCTTGCGTGACTCGCGCACTTCCTGCCGTCTCGACTTTATTAAAAGACATTTGGATGTTTTTGCTCCAAAATCGTTAGAGTTTCACGGCCTGTGCATTATCAGCTGTTGGATCAGTGTGTGTGTTTGGTGTTTTTGTTGTGTGTTTGTGTGTGTGTGTGTGTGTGTGTTGTGTTGTGTTGTGTGTGTGTGTGTCTGTGTGTGTGTGTGTGTGTGTGTGCCAGTAAAGGAAAGATGGAGAAATCGAGAGAGCGGTGGCTTTGATGGGCTGAGTGTGAGGTCAGTGGATGTTGAAGCTCTGGGCGTTGTGTGTGTGAAGTCGGAGAGTGTGTGAATGAGTCAAGCTTGCGTGACTCGCGCACTTCCTGCCGTCTCGACTTATATTAAAAAGAAACATCTTGGATGTTTTTGCTCCAAAATCGATTAGGAGTTTCCACGCAGCCTGTGCATTATCAGCCATGTTGGATCAGGAGTGTGTGTGTGTGTGTGTGTGTGTGTGTGTGTGTGTGTGTGTGTGTGTGTGTGTGTGTGTGTGTGTGTGTGTGTAAGAGATAGCATCAATAAGCAGAGCGACCCAACGTTGCTGAGAGTGTTGTCCCATGAGCTCGACTGACTTTCTACAAATTCTTCACAATTCCATTTTTTATAAACCCACAGCCAGTGTTCAGGAACCAGCGCTCCGGTTCTCAAGGGTTCTCCTGATGTCTCCAGTTGACCCCAGTAACATGAAATAAAAGCTCTCCTACACACTTCTGTTGTTCTGGAGTCAGACTGAGCCACACTTCACACCTTGTTTGCATAGCTGGAACTGTCTCACACTTCTGCTCGCACCGAACACCAGGCAAACGCTGTGAAGATTAAAGGAAAAACTGGGAATGTTCCATCTCTATCAAGCATCGTGTCTATCTGCTACACACGCCAGGCCATGTGGGTGATTAGTACAGACCACGGCTTTGACACGTTTCCCTGCACTGAGGGAAAAAATCTGCAAAACATGTTTACTTGATTTTACTGGAAGTGTAGGGGCGTGTTAAATTAATTTCCCTAAAGTAAATCTGTAGAATTGATTTATTTTATTCTATTTATAGCTATAATTTTTTTATTGTGGTTGCTATGTTTCCCTGATGGTCTATCAGTAATATTCAGGTGAAGGTGTCAGGTGTTGCAGGATGTGGAGGTGAAGAACTTCTCCAGTTCATCTTGTGCCTCAAGCTGTTTATGAAATTTACCGTATTCAACATAGAAGTTCCACCACACACAAAACTGCTCATTGAGGTCATTAGGAAATGTGTACAGTCGCCGTCTCACTCGGGCTCGAACTGGAATTGTATGTTACTATGGTTACTGGTGTTTATAAGCAGCACATTCACTTTACATGAACATTAATTTAGCTGACAAACGCAAACTACTTTTATAAATACAGACAATATAAGCATGTGTAATTTTAGATCTAAAATTGAGAAGAAAATAAAATATTTGATGGAGTTGGTAGTTAATTTTAAGGGAAGGGATATATTTATATATTTATATATATATTTATATACAATTGTATTTTATTTATATATATATATATATATATATATATATATATATATTATATTTTTTTTTTTTTTTTTTTTTTTTATTATTATTATTTATTTATTTTTTTCACTGATGTGAAGAGACTCAATTCAGCACCAAAAGTCGCCATGATGCAAACATCCGGCAATTAAAACCGTCCGTGTAGAAACATAGCAAAAGTTCAGTTTGGAGTCCTGATGACTTCTGTTATTTAAAACACCAAACATGTATTTACTGTATATATATATAAATATGTTATATAGAGACATGGCCTGCATGACACTGTGCACTTTGGCTAACCCGAGTCTGAGATCCGGCGGGTTTAAGTCATCTGAAGCTCTGCTGTAAAGAACTGTAGAGAAAAACTATCTGAACTTCAGAGTGGAACGCTGTGATAGGTTGCCAAACGCACAGTATTTACACCTGTGAGTAACAGGCCTCACTGGAACGACAAATAACCCATTATCTTTCAGTGATTACGGAGGAGCTGAATATGAAGCTAATTTCACCTTTAACATTGTGTACAGATTTCTGCTGTGACTCCGCCCACTTTTACAGCTGCCTCACCTCTGGATATTTCTTTAAAAATCAAAACTACAACTTAAAAGCTCTAAGATAAACTATGTCCAAATATATATCGTTCTCCATTGTGGATGGCTAATGATCTGGCTAGCTAATGATCTCAGTAGGCCACAGTGTACACGGAGATCTTTAAGGGTTCTTATCCTCTTAAAATGATTTTTTTTTTAGAACTTGCTAATGCTTGTGCTGGGAGAGAGAGAGAGAGAGAGAGAGAGAGAGAGAGAGAGAGAGAGAGAGAGAGAGGATGGAGGGGGGGGAGAGAGAGAGAAAGAGAGGAGAGCGAGAGAGAGAGAGAGGAGAGAGAGAGAGAGAGAGAGAGAGAGAGAGAGAGAGAGAGAGAGAGAGAGAGAGAGAGGGATGTTTTATGGATATTTATATTATATATGATAAATATTGTATAATTATGAAAATAATAGGTTATAAATGTAATTGCGAATTACACAATGCATCCAAGTCAAAAGTTTGAATTACGATACAATTTTTTCTCCACATTTATTATTTTTTTTAATTAAAAAGTTTTATTTAGCTTTATTTAATATTAAGTGTTTCCGTTTAAACTATTTGATCACGTTAATTTAATATATTGAATGTAGTTCTGTTTATAGCCACAAGGTGTCGCCGTGGACGACAACCAAGAGATGAATCAGTGTTTGGGAATAAATGAACTTTTTTGCGATATAAAAATGACTGTGTTTATTTAGAGTTTAATCAGATACAGATTAATGACTCATGAATGAAAACATTTATGTATTTATTTATCACCTTTGTTTATTAGGGCTTTATTTTCACAGCTCTGTGACACACAGCAGGATGTGAGATGGATATAATGTGTATAATATGAACATAACAGCCTGTGAAATATTTTATTAAACATTCCCAAATCTTCTATAAAGAATTATGAGTATTAAGTGACCGTATGCGTGTAGGAACTAAGGCATTAAACACTAATTGTTTCAAAAAAAATAAAATGAAATGTATTAAGAAATGAGTTTGGACTTTTATTTCAGTAAAAAGTTTGGTCTTTTTGTTGACAAACAGCTGCACGTGTGTTTGAAACCCAACAGTGAGATGATCACTGTAATGGCATCATGGTGTTAATCCATAGTTTCTTTATTATTCTACACTTCTATATGTATTAATATTGATCTATTTTTTAGGAAATAACTAATAATGCTTATTATATAACTAATAATTTATACCAAATAAAGTGTACTTTTGATTTCTTTTTTCATTCTTTACATTTTACACATTTTTGGTCTGAAGATTTGAATATTTTCATGATATATTTACACATTTCCATGCAGCAGTTTAATTGTGTAAAATGAATCCTTTCTCTGGTGTTTGTTGTCTTTAATCTGTATATCTGTATCAGGATGAGTATCCTGGAGACACTCAGGAGCACAAAAGATCAACATGGACTCGTATTTCCTCTCACACCGACCTCAAATGTCCCGAAAGTGTCTTTAGGTTCACGAGTTCATGTTCCCAGAGTTCAGTGTCGGACCGGTGAAGGTTCAGAACCTCAACATCCTGAGAGCTTAAAAACAACAACCTAGTGAAGATGATGAAATGTTTGATTTGAATGCACATGAATTAGTAATCCAACTCCATTCATAATTAAAGAATGTATTAGAATGTATTTTAGACCAAAAACTGACACATTTTAAAGCATTTTTCTCACACACACTTGTAATGAAGTAATGGGGTCCAAAATGGTTCTGAGGCCGGTGATGGACGAAGTACACAAACCATAAATTACAGTAGAGACACTCAGTAAAACGTGACTCCAGTAAAAGTAAAAGTCACTTTAAACTTTCATGTGAGTGAAAGTACAAAAGTTTTTACCTTTAAATGAACTTCAGTATCCAAAGTAGTGATTTATTATAACTCTAATGTTCCTGTTATCATTTTTATTACAAGATTCTTCACTTAATCACCTCAGTTTATGTGTAAAGACTCGAATGTGACTCTCAGCACACTGATCTATTAATAGAATGATATTAAAGACTCAAACACTGATTGATTTCTAATAAATGATCACGTGTGTTGTGGTGAGTTCGAGTCTGGAGTTTCTTCATCATTTATTCCTCTCTAAATGTTCTGCTTGATGTTGAACTGATGCTGAACTGTATGTTGGTGATCAGTAGATTCACCGAGCGCCGATCAGAACACGTGTAAAACAGAGCGTGCGCTCGATCCTGATTGGTGACTCGCCGCGTGTTTCACCAGTTACGTTTTTATCCTCGTTATTAAAAAGAAAGGACTGATTTCACTAAATGTAGTCGAGTAAAAAGTCAAACATTTGAGTTTGAAATGTCGTGAAGTTTCAATAAAAATCTCCCCGAATACTTCAGTAAAGTACAAATACGTGAAAAAAATGGCTTAAATACAATAATAAATACATTTACTTTCTTACTGTCCAACATGAGACATGCCGAGAACATGAACAGTGTTTGCAGAAAGTGTGTTTGAACATTCCTGTTTTCTAGCCACATCACAGCACTCGCGTTGTCACGAAGCAAATGTATGAGCTCCATGGAACCCCAAACACTCGGAGTATTTCAGTTCAAACCCCTCAGACTGGATCAACCAGACGGAACAGTAAACTCACTGTTGAATGTCACACCTCAGGGAGCTGGTGAGGGAAAAACACAGCTTTACACAGGAATCAGAGAAACATGGATGAATGTTTGAGCTGCAGGTGAAGGATCTCAACGGGATCAAATCTGTTAGATCTCAACTGAGAAACCAAAAAAAAGTCTTAAAATAATAATAATGTTAAATATAAATTAATAATATAAAAGAGTAAAACAACTTTGAAAACACTATAATTATTGTTATAAAACATCAAACTACTGACTTTTAAAACAGATTCATGATCGATAATAAAAAGTTCAAAAGTAAAATGTTAAATTAAATGAGTTAAAAGTGCAGGAACTTTTGAGCAGGAACACCATGTTTTTACATCTAAACACCAATTCATTCATTCATTTATTCATTATTATTTGCCTTAAAATATATATTTTTTTAATTATTCCACAAATTTAAAAAGAAATTTCTGAAAAAAATCTGCTTTAATCTTCATCCTGAGATAAACTTCAACCTGTTCTCCTGCTTTTTTTGCTGTAACAGATACCTTCAGGTCCCACTTTCAGCGTTTGTGTAAATAAATGATTGTGTAATGTGATTGTAGCTGCCATGTTCTGGTGTCCTGATGTAATTGTGGATCTCAGGGTTGTGTGCAACGCTGGAGGACTGATTTACTGATTTACTGATTTACTGATTTACTGATACTGCTGCTTTATCAAAGACAATTTCATAACCAGAATATTTTCAAGGACGTAAAACATCGGCGTGTAGTGTGTACTTTAGTACTGTTTCAACACAAGTTGCGGTTAATAATCTGGATGGAGAAATGATCAGAATAAAGTATTTAATAAACTCCTGATTTTGCCTCTGAAGATTTATTATGTGATCTCCTCCGATATTCTGTGAATTTAGCAAAATTATGAACATAATGAAAACAAGGTTTGATACGTGATGTATTCTATTTTATGTTGATGTGATTGTGATATTTGAGTATATGAATGTGCTATTCTAATTCCACACAAACACAATCGTCTCCCTGACGCTACACAAACGCTACACAAACTCAGTTCAACCTTCAGCTTTCACTTCAGTTAGAATGAAATATAAATGTGGTTTCAGGTTGCAATCACCATGAACATTTTTGCATTAAAGTCTTCATCAGTGAACAGCTGATAAACTTAACAAAGATGAAACTATAATGAACAGACATTCAGAAACTTTTTTTGCCCAAAAAATAATAAACATCAGGAAAATTCTGGCTGCAGAAAAGTGTTTTGAATGTGTTTTTCCACATGGTTACTTCATCAATTTGCCATGAAAGTTATCGCTATTTAGTCGTTACTATCCAAACACATCCTACACAATTGTGTACCTCCAACTTTGAGCAAACAGATAGCAGTTAGAAGAACCACATCTGGCTGGAAAATCAGGTTTAATTCAATGCAGTTTTATTTGTATAGTGATTTAAACAATCAACATTTTCCCAAAGCAGCTTTAGAGCTTAAAGTTTAGTGCCAATACATTTATCCTTAATCAATATACAGTATCTCAATTCTTCTGTGCGTATAGTGTAGCTCTAATTACAGTTATAATTAATAAGGAATGAGAAATGGCAGGTAACGCAGCGGATGTAGCAACTATAAACAGTTATAAACCATCCCATAACACCATGTCTATTTCCGCTTGTCACTTACTTTAGAGCAGCTATAAACCGTCTTTCTATCGCCAGTCTCTCTTTATTCTCTCTCTCGAGGTTAATAGTAGAAAAAACACAGCTTGTTGTGTTATCAAGAAATTACTGAGGTAACAGAGTGTTACAAAGAGCTGACACTGGAGACTCCTTCCATACACACTACACAAACATCTGGCTGTATCAGAAAACGCAGTAGAAACCATTAGCTATAAACACGTTCATTATCAAAGTCTTATTTACGGGTTGTGTATCATTTCCATACTTGTGTTTATTGAAGATGTGTTTCTGTTTAATGGATTTATGTCTGGTGATGTCGTGAATGTTTTCCGCACAACATGTATTTCCTTGGCATCGTTCGTGTTTGAAGCAGCACCACATGCCCTGGTCTGTTATTAGCGTTAGCATTTCACATTTCCACATCCAGTAGTAATACATCAGCCCCAACACGAACGCTGTTTAAAGCAGCGACACAAGCCATGGCTGTGATAATGAGATCAGTGCTGATGGACTTTATTTTTAGCAGGCAGCCTGGTGAATAAGAGGAGATAAAGTATTTACAGGCCACGTCCCAGTGATGTAACAGGCTCCATTTGCTTATTGCATCACAGTGCTGCTGGATGTCTGGACAATCTGCTGCATTGCCACACACTTAGAGCTTCCAGGTTATGAGCAACATGCTGGGATTTGATCAGGTCCAACTTCCAATAAACTTTTGTATTAGATCTGTTGCTCTGCACAAAGTATTGGCACTCCTCAATCCTAACGATCACTCGAAAGGGACCAGAAATGGAAGATCAGTCACTGTGTAAAGAGGGGATCAGTCAGGGAAGACTGCAAGTGTGAACATCTGAGATCAAATGGAGAATCTGTGCACAGTATAATCACAGCTTGAACATTCCACAAAGCTGGGCTTGATGTTTGAACAGTTAATCAGACAAAGTCTAGGTGGGGTTACAAAAAAGTAGACTGTAAGCACGGTGGTGGTGGTTTCGTGAAGCACGGTGGTGGTGGTTTCGTGAAGCACGGTGGTGGTGGTTTCGTGAAGCACGGTGGTGGTGGTTTCATCTTGAGAGTGATGAGTTATCCCCATTTCTCTCAGTCAGTGACTTTGTTCAGATGGTTAGACATGGTGGTATCATATTCTCTCCATTTTAAAAAATAACTTTTGAATTAAAAAAGAAATGCAATAATAATTTTTAAAAAAATTAGCGATCTTTACAGCAGGGAGGCCTGTAACTGCAATAGCTGAAGCTAAACCTGTCATTGAAATATTTAAATATGCAAATATTCAGCTAGCAAGTTAACTGTGTTGCTTCAAAAAAGCCAAAGAGAGAAAATATGAGGAAAAACAAAGTTTATTATGAAGTAACAGACAGTGATGGAGATTTTGTTGAGGGAACGTGGCTGGTACAGTTAGCTCACATCGCTAATTTGTGTGTTCAATGATTTCTATAAAGCGTTACGACAGTTGAATGTTCTTCTGATTTATTCTGCACACCTTCTGCATACAACAGAACAGAAACAACCACACCCACTTCATTCTTCTCTTTCTTCTCACAAAATCACATGCTTCTGTTCTTTCTTTTAAGTAGCACTGATGGATGAAGAGAAAACTGCAAGACTTCAGAGGCAAAGATGTTTAATTATGGTTTGTGTATAAATTAGTTGTTAGTTGATAAATTAAATAAAGAAATAAATAAATAAATAAATGTACATATATTTCACACATTTTTATTGTGAGTTTAAATTCATTAAAGCACAAAGACGAGGGTTTATTAGTGAACTCAGATGTTAATGTTGGACATTAATGAAGGATTATTCACTCTGAACATTTCTGTTCTGGTTGATAGTAAATAAAGCAGGATGTGTTTATAATGCACAGATTCATGATCGATAATAAAAAGTTCAAAAGTAAAATGTTAAATTAAATGAGTTAAAAGTGCAGGAACTTTTGAGCAGGAACACCATGTTTTTACATCTAAACACCAATTCATTCATTCATTTATTCATTATTATTTGCCTTAAAATATATATTTTTTTAATTATTCCACAAATTTAAAAAGAAATTTCTGAAAAAAATCTGCTTTAATCTTCATCCTGAGATAAACTTCAACCTGTTCTCCTGCTTTTTTTGCTGTAACAGATACCTTCAGGTCCCACTTTCAGCGTTTGTGTAAATAAATGATTGTGTAATGTGATTGTAGCTGCCATGTTCTGGTGTCCTGATGTAATTGTGGATCTCAGGGTTGTGTGCAACGCTGGAGGACTGATTTACTGATTTACTGATTTACTGATTTACTGATACTGCTGCTTTATCAAAGACAATTTCATAACCAGATTATTTTCAAGGACGTAAAACATCGGCGTGTAGTGTGTACTTTAGTACTGTTTCAACACAAGTTGCGGTTAATAATCTGGATGGAGAAATGATCAGAATAAAGTATTTAATAAACTCCTGATTTTGCCTCTGAAGATTTATTATGTGATCTCCTCCGATATTCTGTGAATTTAGCAAAATTATGAACATAATGAAAACAAGGTTTGATACGTGATGTATTAAATTTTATGTTGATGTGATTGTGATATTTGATTATATGAATGTGCTATTCTAATTCCACACAAACACACAAACACAATCGTCTCCTCGACTGGAATTTGACAATCTGCTGCATTACCACATAACAAACTCTTCTTCCTCCAGGAACAGACGTCCCTACATTGTGATTACATGCCACTTTATTAACAAACAGCGTGTAGATAGGCTTTATGAGGTGTTTAGCTAAAACCCTCCAGTATCATCCTGACAGGATTAACTTTTTTCTGCAAACATCTTCACTAATAAAGTGATTCAATAGTCAACAGTCTTCACTCATTCCATCTCAGCTAAAGATAAATATCTATATTGGTTTAATAGTCAAGTCAAGAATAAAGCAGGGAGGCCTGTAACTGGAATAGCTGAAGCTAATCTGTCATGAAAATATTAAAATATGCAAATATTCAGATAGAAAGTTAATTGTGTCGCTTCAAAAAATCATTTTAAAGCCGATTTAAAAAACATGCATCTGATAGAAGTTGGCTTTTGTATTTTCATAACAGCATTTATTTATATGTAGGGAGTAAAATTTAAGGTTATGAATGACGTGCTACAACTTTAAATAAAATCTGGAGGTAATACAATGAGAAGAGTGATTTGGAATCGCAGGAAAGAACAGTTTGTGCAGGAGTTGTGAGAGTGTAGAGAGAAAAGGATCATCTGCTGTAGATAAAGTATGAGTTTCACCTCTCGATGTTGAATAAAACAAGTGTTGTGATATAGAGAATAGAGATTAACATGGCAGAGGTAATGCTGCACCTTCCTGGACACAGAACAGGAAAAGAACGTCTGGTTTTATTTAATATTTTATTCGTATCTTTTTCTATGCACTGTGAAGGCCTTTATGTGAAAGGGCCATGTGTTAAAAGTCAGAAGGTCAATATGGACCATATTAAATTGCATAGCATCGTATTTTTTCCATTGCATTGTGTCGAATCCAATCGAACTTGAATCGCATTTCAGTTTAGTTGCACCTCTCAATGATAACGGTCTACAGTACAGTGACCATACCATCATTCAGAGTTACTATTGGACTGCAGATAGATTTCAGTTGTCATGGCAATGTCATAATCCGCACCTCCAGACACGCCCAACGGCACCCAATCTAATTTGCATATTACGGAATTTAATCAGGATAAACGTAAACAATTTGGATATATCAGAGATTCGTTGTAAAGCAGTTTCAGGCTTCTTTAAGGGAAGGATGGAATGATGAAACGGTGAGAAATAACGAAATGCACTATTTGATGGCACCAGTATTGCAAAGCGATCGATCGGTTTTATCGTTCCATCGATCTATATGTCGCACGAGCACCCGAAAATCTGGAAGGATCCATCAGGATCAATATGAGCCAAAGACTGGTGAAGCCTGCAGAGAGGAAGCGTTACAGCATAACCAGAGAGGGCGTGCACACACACACACACACACACACACACACTTCATACCGGTCTGACATCGCAGAACAAGTGAACACACACGCAGAGAGAGAGAGAGAGAGAGAGAGAGAGAGAGAGAGAGAGACACACACACAGAGAGAAAAAGGGATATATATATATATATATATATAGAGAGAGAGAGAGAGAGAGAGAGAGAGAGAGAGATCCACTGTAAAGACGATATAAAGGCGGAAGTGGTGTGTGTGTGTGTGTGTGTGTGTGTGTCGCGCGCGCAGGGATCATGTCGGTGCTCGCGCTACAAGAGTACGAATTTGAGAGGCAGTTCAACGAGGATGAAGCGATCCGATGGATGCAGGAGAACTGGTGAGTGCAAAATGTCCATGCGTTATACCGAGAAATGGGAATAATCTCCATCCTGCTGATGAATGGAGGATGAAGATCAGGGGAATGTATCAGATCCCAGGGTTCTGCGGTTCTCGTATTAATCACACCCTGTCACAGAGATCCACCAGACATTAGTGCATGGTCTGTTTTCCACCATATTTCTGCTTCATGTAGGACCACGGTAAGTATTTAAAAAAAAAGCCTGGGATGAAGCTCCATCTCCTTGACGTGAACGGAACCCCATTACCCTTGAGAACATCAGTAATCTCATTTCAAAGCGTTGCATCACTTCCTTTGTCCTGCCATTGGATTTCCACCCGGATTAGATTAGATTAGATTAGATGAGATTTCTCTACCACCTACATGCATGTGTCTATATATCTTTTAGTTTATTTAACATTTCTGTCCGATTGTCAGGATTCTGCATCAGACCAGGATGAATGTGTCCTCAGGTTCAGCTTCACCTCATGGACTCACATCACCAGGAACGCTATAAAAAGACCTTGTGAAGTGTTGGTGAATAAAGTCAGATGTCTGATCATCACATCTTATGTGACTATTCGATATTTGTCTGGAGTCTAGAGAAGAACATGAGGAGGTTCTGGGGATGGTGTAGGAATCAGAAAACGGAATAATATACATTATGATACTTTTATAACCTCTAAATAAGAGTTTTATTCTGGATCCTCCTCCCTGTCAGCATTATTAAACCTTATTAAGACATTAAGATCACGTGAACAGATTACACTCATTCACATGATTATATTTTATTCTGAATCTCATCCAAATGTTCAAAAAGCACAAATAATAAATAAAACTCAATAATTTGATCAAAAATCTCCCTTTTCTCGGCATTGTTCATTTATTCGTGTGATTACTTCCGGAAATGCAGGGCGTCGATCCCACTTTCCGGCGATGTGATTGGCTGGCTGCTTCTGATTCGCGAGCGCCTGCTGTGATAGGACGGCGCGGCACCGGCGCGAATCTGCCGCGTCCTATCAGAGAGCGAGGCGGGGCGGGAACGTCCGGAATGTGGACGACTCCTATTGCACGTTATTGTCATTTTTTATACGCTTCTCCCACGTGGAGAAGCGGCCCGAAGCGCGTTAAAACGGACCAATCAGAGTCGTCGTGTGATGTCTGCTGTCAGGGCTGTTGACCAATCGCGTTCGTGAAGCTCGCGCCGTTGCCGTGTGGCAAGATGCCGCCTGGAGATGCCGGAAACCTGAAGCAGATCCTCAGTGTAGCGTCTGTTTGTGTTTCTATGTGTGTGAATATGAACGTTATAACGGTTTAATGGTTAAACAGTGTATTTTGGATCACTGTGAGGTTTTGTTTTGGAGTCTGTTGCTACATTTTGTTAGTAAAATACCAAAAATTGCTTGGAAACATTTTCACACATCAGCATTACGAAGGCCATTTTCACCAAACCATCTGAAACATCTAACGTTTACTTTATCGCTCGTCCACACGAGTCTGACTATATAATATACAGTACAGACCAAAAGTTTGGACACACCTTCTCATTCAAAGAGTTTTCTTTATTTTCATGACTATGAAAATTGTAGATTCACACTGAAGGCATCAAAACTATGAATGAACACATGTGGAATTATATATGGAATTATATACATAACAAAAAAGTGTGAAACAACTGAAAAATCTCATATTGTAGGTTCTTCAAAGTAGCCACCTTTTGCTTTGATTACTGCTTTGCACACTCTTGGCATTCTCTTGATGAGCTTCAAGAGGTAGTCACCTGAAATGGTCTTCCAACAGTCTTGAAGGAGTTCCCCGAGAGATGCTTGGCACTTGTTGGCCCTTTTGCCTTCACTCTGCGGTCCAGCTCACCCCTAAACAATCTCGATTGGGTTCAGGTCCGGTGACTGTGGAGGCCAGGTCATCTGGCGCAGCACCTCATCACTCTCCTTCTTGCTCAAATAGCCCTTGATGCCTTCAGTGTGACTCTACAATTTTCATAGTCATGAAAATAAAGAAAACTCCTAGAATGAGAAGGTGTGTCCAAACTTTTGGTCTGTACTGTATATACGTCTCAATTCGAGCCATAATTTTCTCAGCACACATCTAACAACCATTCATCTCTGAACGTACCATAATAACTAAACACCCAGTCAACTTTCTGGTGACCACTGCATCCTCTAATAACGTATCATTTCCAGACTTTACGGTCATTAAACGTATTTTGTGACGTCAAAAACGTCCCTGAATCTGTATTATTAATCACATGATACCATCTGACAGACAATCGAACATAAAAATGACCCATGCTACATTCAGGGGTTTAATATGGCACGATGTGAAACCAGTTATAACCACATGGTCCTGAACGTGTTAATCCACGTATTCCAGCGTGAGGATCCAGTCGTCATCCTCACAATATTAAGAGTTATAGATAAGTGTTGTGAAACATCCATGAGACAAGTTAGTTCCTGTTAATGCTCGATTTATATCTTTCTTTCTTTCTTTCTTTCTTTCTTTCTTTCTTTCTTTCTTTCTTTCTTGCATGTAGTTTTTATATAGAAATCAGAGATCAGTTTCCTCCATGCTGAAGACGTTTTCTTGCTTTAAAAACAGCACCAATACTGTGAGAAAGAATTGAGACTCTTTATAAAGCGTATATAAATGTTTCGTAACGTCTCATAAACTGTTAAATGGTTTTCTTTGTTAAAACGTATTTCTAATTTTATATCATGCGGCGTGTCCCACTTACAAGGCAGCTGTTACTATGGAAACAATAACGCAGTAGAATCAGTGCATTACTGTAAACCTGTTGTTGAAAAACTCTGAGGTTGGAAAGTAAGAACTCAACATTCATCTGGTGTGTATGTAGTTTCTTAATCCTGGTAAAGTATTAATAATATGTATGTCATGTCGTGTAGGTGCAATTTGTTTTTTTTAACAGCCACTATACCAGTGTGACAGGTTGAGCTATTTAACATGAAGTTTATTTAAGGCGAGTGATAAATTCCTGAAGTTGAAATCATATACAAGTGTTCTGAAAATCTAGTGCCTCGTGTCAGATAAAAACAAGGTACGGCATTTATTTGGAAATACTGTTCCAGGAAGTACTTCAACTCGAAATAATTGTTTTGATGGAATGTAAGATAGTTCAGTAGAGTCTGCCCTACCCTCGAAAGTTGTTTGGATTCCTGCTTTCTCAGAACGTTGTCTGGATCTTTAATCAGTGTTAATAATAAAACCAATTCCAGATCAGTTATTGATGTGTGGAAATCTTGGTTAGCTATTACCTCACTGAGCTCCTTAGAAGACCGTAGCTTTTCAAAGCATGAGCACATTTAGATTTTTTTCTGTTTAATTGCATGATAGGGAGAAGTTTGTTTTCTGCAGTGTTCAAAATTAACTTTAGTGCTTGGTAAAGTTTTAAAACCAGATTTTCGCAGGTGAAAACATTAGATTTTTCCCAGTTTCCAGCTCAACCTAAATTAAATGTTCACCCACACACTCGTGGTCCGGGACGCCTTTCCATCTTTACGTCCACCTGTCTCACTCGTGGATCAGCACGCTTTCTCTCTTTAGCGCCCGCCTGAGTTTCCTCACGGACCGACACGCCTTTTCTTTGCGCCACTCGGTCACTGTTCGGCAACCTTTCTGCTCATCTCCGCTTGGTGTCTCTCTCTGAGGCTGGTGTTTCTCTCTGAGGCTGGTGTTTCTCTCTGAGGCTGGTGTTTCTCTCTGAGGCTGGTGTTTCTCTCTGAGGCTGGTGTCTCTCTCTGAGGCTGGTGTCTCTCTCTGAGGCTGGTGTTTCTCTCTGAGGCTTGTGTTTCTCTCTGAGGCTGGTGTTTCTCTCGCTCTGAGGTTGGTGTCTCTCTCACTCTAAGGCTGGTGTCTTTCTCTGAGGTTGGTGTTTCTCTCTGAGGCTTGTGTTTCTCTCTGAGGCTGGTGTTTCTCTCGCTCTGAGGCTGGTCTCTCTCTCTCTGAGGCTGGTGTCTCTCTCTGAGGCTGGTGTTTCTCTCTGAGGCTGGTGTTTCTCTCGCTCTGAGGCTGGTGTCTCTCTCTGAGGCTGGTGTCTCTCTCTGAGGCTGGTGTTTCTCTCTGAGGCTGGTGTTTCTCTTGCTCTGAGGTTGGTGTCTCTCTCACTCTAAGGCTGGTGTCTTTCTCTGAGGCTGGTATCTTTCTCTCTGAGGTTGGTTTCTCTCTCTGAGGCTGGTGTCTTTCTCAGAGGCTGGTGTCTCTCTCTCTGAGGACGGTGTTTCTCTCTGAGGCTGGTGTTTCTCTCGCTCTGAGGCTGGTGTCTCTCTCTGAGGCTGGTGTCTCTCTCTGAGGCTGGTGTTTCTCTCTGAGGCTGGTGTTTCTCTCTGAGGCTGGTGTTTCTCTCGCTCTAAAGGTTGGTGTCTCTCTCACTCTAAGGCTGGTGTCTTTCTCTGAGGCTGGTATCTTTCTCTCTGAGGTTGGTGTCTCTCTCTGAGGCTGGTGTCTTTCTCTGAGGCTGGTGTCTCTCTCTCTGAGAATGGTGTCTGTCTCTCTCTGAGGCTGGCATTTCTCATTGAGGCTGGTGTCTCTCTTTCTGAGGCTGTTGTCTCTCTCTGAGGCTGGTGTCTCTCTCTCTCTGAGGCTGGTGCCTCTCTCCTGTTTATTGGCGTCACCGGGGTGAAAGAAGCGCACACTGTTAAACTCTCATCAGCTGCAGGTGTTTCTAACAGCTGGCACATTCATTACCACTGATTTTTCTGTAACCCCAATGTTATTGTGCTTGTGTTTTGTAAAATGAACACAGCAGCTTTTTCTACTAACTTCACATTTTTTCTCAAAATTCTAAAACTCTAAAAATTTGTAATCCTTGATTTTACTCAGAAATTGTCACCTTAATAGTTTTAAATAGAAATTTATTTTTAAATGTAATGAATTTTGTAATGAAATCTAGCTGCGCAAGACGGTGATATATTAGGATTGAATGTTTCACCTGATTTTTCATCTAATTGTGTGTCATAGAAATGATCCTGATATATTTTTTATCACTTACGTTTACTAAATATGACATATTTTACATTTATTATTAGCATGTAATTACAGCCATGTAATGAATAATTACTCTGAAGAATTGGCACATGTGACGCTTTAATGGATTTCTTTTGGGAAATGAAGTAGCTAGTGTTGTTTTTTTGTGCTGTAAACAAATCTAAAAGCTAAATTGCTTCCGGGTTCCGGTGGGATGTCAGAGTCGCTCCCTGCAGAGTGTTTGGGGTCACAGCCGGAAAAAACAGATCTTTCATTCCGTTGTTGTTTGTCTAATAATAAAACTTAATTATTGCACTGGCTGGCTGGAAACTCACATTGTGCAGGGAGAATTTGCCTACGATGCAAAAGACACGTCAACCATTTTTTTTGCTTTGCATTGAAGAACAGGCCGCATGCCTCCACAGGGTCTGGTGTGGTGATGTGTTGTGGAGAACAGGAGTGAGTTTCTATCTGCAGAATGCTGCTTCACAAGTTTTAAAAAAGGCTTTGCTTATCATGCGACTTCACTGAGGTGTTTAAATCCTCTCATCACCTATTCGTGTTATCAGATCAGTTATCAGATGACACAGGACAAGAAAAGTTCATGCATGGTTTACAGAATTCACTCTTCAGATCATCAGAATGTGATGTTTGATCAAACAGAGATCACACAAGCTGGTATCTCATCTGATGCATCATATTCTGAGTTTATATCTCAGATTTACATGTCAGAGTAACAGCCCTGCTCCTGGATGTTCCTGACTCTAGGGTAAAAATAGAGATCTAAAGCTGTCTTTGACAGACCTGAACGCACAGCTGCTGAGCTCAGCCCATTCACTCGAGATCTTCTGAAAACCTTCTCAGACAAAGCCAACAGCTGTCAAATCACTAACATACAGCATTCTAAAGATCGTATCATTTCCAGAACAGCATTTCGGTTTAACACAGAGGTCATGATTAATGTTCTGACTGCAGCTCTGACAGGAGTCCAGCTGCAGTTCTGAGGTGTCCACCAACAGCTATCGATGTGAAGTGAGTAGCACTGATTATCTCTTTACTGAGGGGTGGAATTTATTAGGCACCAAAACTGGAAATATATTCAGTCCTAAGGATCTGAATCACTTAGACAAGGTCCAAGTTGTGATGTTTAGATGACCGCGACAGAGCATCTCCTAAACTGCAGATCTTGTGGGGTGTTTATGGTATGCAGGGGTTAGAACCTACCAAAAGGTGACCAAGGAAGGTGAACTGGTGCCGAGGTCATGAGCACTTAAGTCTCACTGAAGTGTGTGAGGAACCCTGCAGAAGAGATAGTGTAGTGCAGAATGCTGGAAAAGTTGGTGTTGGCTCTAATGAACCCTGAACAAAGCTCACGTGGGTTCTTCAGCATGGGTTACCCTCTGAACATCAGCAGAAAGTTGATGGAAACATGAGTAGCAAATGAAATTCTGATAGACGAAATGTAGAATTTGGAGATTTATTGAGATTTTTGTAGAGTTTTGAAAGTTTTGAGAGCATTTTATTTGAGATATTTAATAGTTAAGGATTTTTTAGATGTGTAGCATCAATTTTAAAAGTTTAAAAATATTAGATTAGATTCGATTAGATTAGATTAGATACATCATCTAGGGTTTTGTGTCCTCTGGTGAAACAGAACACATGCTGGAATCTTGGCAGAGCAGATCTAAAGCGAGGATAAAGGCTCCATCAGGACGCAGTTTGTTGAGAGCAGAGCTCAGATCTTTCATGGCTGTGCTAAAGCTAGCATCTGGGGGGCCATACACTGTTATCACCACAACACGTGAACTCACGTGGCAAATAAAAAGGGTCTGCACTTAATGATCAGGTATTCATGATCAGCAGAGCAGTGAGAAGAAACAGAGACAGTGCACCATGTTTACAGAAACGCATATTCCTCCTCCTCTGCTCTTAGCCGTGCATGCTGCTGCTCTATCAGCCCTGAAACTGCTGCGCCCCTGCAGCTCCATCACGCTGTTTGGGATGCCGATGTTGAGCCAAGTTTCCGAGAAGACCATGATGTTGCAGTCCGTAATCAATCTGAGTTCATCCAGTTTGTTCGACAGGGACTGAACATTTGCGAGAAGAATACTAGGAAGCTTTGGATGATGTGAGTTCAGCCTTCGCTCTGCCTGAAGTTCACCTCGTTTCTGTTTACCGTCTTTAAACAGAGAGACGCTGAGCCTCGCAGTGTGTACGCGCCGCCATCTTGGTCTCCTTTTACACTTCAGACCATATGATTGGTATGTGCTTTTTGAACATCCAGTCCCCATTTGCCCGTAAAATGAGCTCCACATTTCTGGGCAGATGTTCCACTAGATTTTGTGGAGATTAATTCAGCTACCAGGGTGTTAGTAAAGTCAGGTGCTGATGGAGGTGTGAAGGTAAGGAGGTTCCTGGGGTGCAGTCAGCGTTCAGGTTTGTGTTGTCCAATAAATGTTTAATTGTATCATGTGTAATTAATTAACCGTTCGCTTTGATCTTTCTGAAAGAGAAAAAAGGGAAACCGGCCTAAAAAAAGATCATATATCACCATCATCTGCCCTGATTTCTGAATACCAGCATCAGCCAGAGAAGAAGCCATATTGGTCGACCTCTACATGTCGATGTATATTTAACTAGATATCACAATTAAATTACTATGTGAAGAATAAATCAACACAATCAATCAGATATTTTGAGTCTTTATCAGTCACATGCACTTTACAGCACAGTGAAATTCTTCCTCACAGCTTGTTAGGAAGCTGGGGTCAGAGCGCAGGTCAGCCATGATACAGCAGCCCTGGAGCTCAAAGGGTTAAGGGCCTTGCTCAGGGGCCCAAGACTGGCAGCTTGGTGATCACTACTCCAACACCTTAACCACTGAGCTTCTTCTCACTCAGCACAGATATCATAATAACGTTGAGAGATTCTCAGTGTGTTTTTTTGGTCGATTTGATTTGTATTGAAATGTCAACACAAATTCCATCGTTAATTTCCCTCAGAGAGAAGAAACACAGGAATGCACTCATTTCATCAGTCGCCTTGTTTTGTGCCTGAATTCAGCAGCTTGGGAAGGAACAGAGTTAAACACGGCCATTTTATTCTTTTCCCCTTCATAAAGCATCATCATCCTCAGCTTCAGCACACACACACACACACACACACACACACACACTTATACTCATACTTACACACACACCTATACTCACACACACACACACACACACCCACACACTCACATACACACATTCACACACACTCTCACACACACACACACACACACATTCTTACACACACTCACACACACACACTCAAACACACTCTCTCACACACTCAGTGCTTTACACATCACGTCATATTTCAAGGTCGATGTGCGTAACGATCTGTAACATGGTGCTATACAGAGCAGGATTACGAGGTTCTCGAGATGATCGGATCGTCAGCGAAAACGAACCCTGGAGGCACGTGTGCTGATTTCCTGCCCTTTTTTCCCCGCCATTGTGCAGCGTTCACTAAAACCACGCCAGCTGTTCAGCTCGTTCTGCTAACGCCACTTTTCTCAAACTGCCAGCGGATTTATCCTGTGGATTATTTTGTGCCTCGTGCACATTGTTTGCTTTTCAAATTAACCTGAGATGCAGTTGGAGTGAAAAAGCCTAAGGCTTTGTTCCAGATGTTCGGTATTGAAGGTGGAGCCATCGCTATCCAGCGTCTGCTCTGGGTTTGCTCAACTCAAACAGACGGCAACGAAATGAAGGAATAATCATAAAAAGAAAAGAAAAAAAAGCAGTAAAAAATCACATTTATTGTCACATGACAAACTTGTGTTACAAAAATTGCTGTTGTTTTTATATCAAGCCACGCCCCTTTTTCAAGAATCACTTAAAAATGTGATCTATAAATGTTTTATTTTATTTTTTAAAACATATATATAGTCTTTATCTACGTGGATGAACCCCAGAGAAAAACCCGCAGCCCTCAGGACTGAATTCAGCAAGCAAAAGTGTCTCGCTGCAGACTCTTTACCCCTCGTCCCCCCCGTCTCAGGACGGTGTGAAGTCCTCACGCTGTGGAATCTATTAGGAGAGACGTGTGAAAAGACACACTGGTTTTTAGTTATGATCATACACACATTCCAAGGACACGACACACACGTCCATATACTGGATCTGTTTTTATTCCATATTTAAACAATATTTAATATAAATGTTACTATTATTCAACAATTTATTATTAGAAAACGTCCCAAATCAGTGCTAGCTAGCTAACAACAGAACTGTCCCAAAACAAAGCTAACAGCAGAACTGTCCTAAAACAAAGCTAACAGCAGAACTGTCCTAAAACAAAGCTAACAACAGAACTGTCCTAAAACAAAGCTAACAGCAGAACTGTCCTAAAACAAAGCTAACAGCAGAACTGTCCTAAAACAAAGCTAACAGCAGAACTGTCCTAAAACAAAGCTAACAGCAGAACTGTCCTAAAACAAAGCTAACAGCAGAACTGTCCTAAAACAAAGCTAACAGCAGAACTGTCCTAAAACAAAGCTAACAACAGAACTGTCCCAAAACAAAGCTAACAAGAGAACTGTCCCAAAACAAAGCTAACAGCAGAACTGTCCTAAAACAAAGCTAACAACAGAACTGTCCCAAAACAAAGCTAACAACAGAACTGTCCCAAAACAAAGCTAACAACAGAACTGTCCCAAAACAAAGCTAACAACAGAACTGTCCCAAAACAAAGCTAACAACAGAACTGTCCCAAAACAAAGCTAACAACAGAACTGTCCCAAAACAAAGCTAACAACAGAACTGTCCTAAAACAAAGCTAACAGCAGAACTGTCCTAAAACAAAGCCAGGATGCTAAGAATTAAAAAGTCACCCTAGTGTGCAACAGCTTATACTAAAAATGTCCAAAAATAATTACTAGGCAATAAAGCTAACAAGCTAAAGCTCCTTCGCTAATATCTCAAACAGCTGTATTTGTAATACACATTTCAAATATAAAATAGGATTTTCGTCATTTACATTGAAATCGTTGATTAAAACGGCTTCAGTTTTTGTGTGGAAATACTTTAGTGTTTCGTATTAGAGTTTTAAAATAGAAGTTCTACACGATGACATCATAAAAATGCGGCCTCTGATTGGTGCTACTCAGTATTTTGCTCAGATTTGTTGAGATCAGAACAGGAAATTGATCATAAGGAAGAAGGTGGTGAAGGTAAAAATCCTGCAGGCTGCCAACTTTCAAATAGACGTCTAATGATCGATAAATAAATATCTGATATCTGCTGAATATCGTACCATAAATGAAGGAGCTGTTTAGTAGATCACGATTTTGACACAAAATATATTATATTAATGATTAACATTCAAATGATTAATAAGTTAGAATCTAGTTGTTATAAATGCAGGTTCCATCAGTCGTGTTCTTCTAAATGACTCTGTGTTTCTGATGTAAAGCAGCACTTTGTTACTAAACACCTAATAACTAAATTAGGAGACATTTTATCAGCCCTAGGATAGAGAGCGAACACTAGGAAACATCTGAAAACTTCACCAGCGTGCTGCCGCCATGCAGGACCACAATTCAGTGCACAGACACTAGAAAACGTCAATGCTCTGAAGTGAAACTCGCTGGTTATTAGGAGAATATTCTTATCTAACGTTCACCATGTATGACTTCAGGACGGCGTGAAGGAGAGAGAGATCTTCTCCATACACAGATCTGTGAGGTGTTGCAATGCTGCCATTCTCTTTTTCCTTAACAAAAGGCAGTGCTATGAGGGACAGAACATCAAGAACATCATTGTCTTCACTTGAGAAATGAAGCAGGCGGAGACACACAGCGATGTTTACTGTCCTTGTCTCACTTTTCCCTTGAAGTCATCGGAGTTAAAAGACGATCTGGACGATCTGCTCGAGCACCTCAGAGGCTTTTATTCAATTCACTGATCCAATCCTTTTCTGCTTTTTGCTCAAAGTCCTGAAACGCACGTTCTCCTTGGATTGTTTTCCACAGAACACACATTGTAGTTCCTGGAAAGAGTGAATGAAACGTCTCAGTGTTTGGGGACGAGGACGTTGGCATGAAAGACTGCTTCAGTTTACTCCCATAATTCCTGCTGTCAGGATTTTCACATTCTGGCACCAAGTGACTGAAACACAGTGATGCCAAGATCTCGATTACATCACACACACACACACACGCTGGTCTCCATGCAGCTCTGAAACGCCTCAATCGTTTAGTCCTCATTTCTGCCTTCTTTCCATAACTGCTGGCTTTCTTTCATGTTCATTAACAGCATCTCTGAAAGTAGCGCAGGTTTATTACCTTTAACGTATCTACCAAAGGATGAAGAGCATGAAGTCATTCTGTAATACAGACTACAGACGCATAGTGATTTTATTAGATGTGTTTAAGAGAATAACGTTTAATCAAACGATTTTGTTCCTGAATTAGTTCCAGAATTAAAATATTGTGTGTGTGTGTGTGTGTGTGTGTGTGTGTGTGTGTGTGTGTGTGTGTGTGTGTGTGTGTCTTTAAAGTAGCAGTGTGTTGGATTGCAGCCATATTTCTGACTTGCTCTCAAAACAGCATTTCATCTATTTTCAGACACTAAACACACAAACTGTGGCATTTCCAGTCCAAGATTTAGTATGAACTCAAAGTCTGGGTGAAGCACAGAGTCTCAGTCATGCAGGAACGAGGGAATGAACTGCAAAAAAGTCTGAATCCTGCATGCTGTACTCCTGATTACACCAAATTATAAATGACTTCATTATAAAAATAGAAAGAGAATGAAATCTGCACACTTTAGTGGTTTTATTGTGAAAAAATTTGCATTTAATAATATGAGGCAAATGTAGCAATAAAAAACATAAAACTGCTTGTCGTCGTTTATTAACTTGGTTATTTTTAGTAACATTTCTGAACATTAACAGTGTTAAGAAGTTATGATAACTGGACTTTTATTTGGTAGATCAAAATGTTCTCCTATTTATCTGAGCAGCTGAGAAACAGATGAGTAGTGAAACATCTCACCAGGTAGAGTTTTAAATTGACTCGACTTCCAGATAAATATGCTGAAGGGTTTTATTTTCATGTAATGTGTTTCTTTCTGTCACAAAGAAGATCTTTATTTCTGAGCTGGTGTTTGTTCCTGTGTGCAGGAAGAAATCCTTCCTGTTCTCGGCGCTCTACGCAGCCTGCATTCTGGGCGGCCGGCATTTGATGAAGCAGAGGGAGAAGTTCGAACTGAGGAAACCTCTGGTACTCTGGTCGTTAACACTCGCCGTGTTCAGGTAACCGCTAATGCTAGCTGGGTAAATATGGGCGGGGCTGGATGCAATCTTTATCAGAGTACATCATTACAGTATTTCAAATAATATTAGCCAAATATACCAAATAATTGTTAGCTTCATCTTAGCTAGCTCGCTACTGCACTTTCTTTTCACCACCATTTCTGTAGCACTTGAAGAGATGAAGAAGTGAAGGAGAAAAAAAACGGAATATAAGCATATAATAATTTCCAAAAAGAAAATTTCAGTAAATATTATGACAGAAAATTTCACCCTGTATAACATAAAGTGAGAAACAAAACCAAAACATCTCGATCAGTATGTGAACCACAAGAGTGGAGAAATAAGTACATTTATTATAAACATGATGATTTTGCACTAATAAGGTTTTATATTTTAGAGGACTATAAATGATAACAGAATTTGTCCAGCTGCTAGTTTATGATTTTTTTCTCCAAAGCTCTCTTTTTTGGGTTGTAATGCTCTGATGAACACGTCTGCATGCTGATGTCTCAGTAACACACTGCTGTCTCTTTTTTATCAGTATATTCGGCGCTATTCGCACGGGGAGCTACATGACGTACATCCTGATGAGTAAAGGCCTGAAGCAGAGTGTGTGTGATCAGAGTTTCTATAACGGACCAGTCAGCAAGTTCTGGGCGTACGCCTTCGTGCTGAGTAAAGCGCCGGAGCTCGGTGAGGCCTTCAACAATCCCAAACGTCCATCGTCACTCATCGATTTTAGATTACGCTTTGTGAAACGATCCCTTTTTTGCAGAACGCTTCATAATTGCAGTAGTAAAAACAGTATAAAATTTAAGGTTTCACCTGAAAATGCTAACAGGAATCAACAGCTCTATGAAAAATGATGATGGGAACAGTTCATTTAGGATCCACTCTGGTGGAAGAGTAACTTCAGACAATAATGCTAACAGCTCGTTAGTGCAGGACAAATGAAAAATGCTAAATGGTTAAACGTTTGGTTTTATTCAGAATCTATTCTGATAAAGAAAGTGTTCACCTCAGACCTTAACACTAGCCGAATAAAACATGCTAACTGATAACATCTATTCATATTCTGATAAAGAAACTACCTCAGACAAATGCTAAACAATGATAAATGCTAACAGGTGAAGGTTATTCTAAAGGTTTTACCTCACAAAATCAATGCTAATTGGGTAAAACATGCTAACGGGTAACTTTTTACCTCACGTATTACCTCACAAAAAAATGCTAACCAACTCAACCCTGCTAACGGTAACGATTTTGATTCCTCGAAAATAGCTCTCAATTAATACTTTGACGCTTCTCTGAGGACAACTTGGCCGCTTGTTAGCGTTAGACGAACGAGAAAGACGAGACTGAAAACGAGACGTAGGAGCTGTTGTACAGAAATGCAGCGTGTCCACATTCTCACATTACACGTCACACACACGTCTCATTAATAAATCCTACTGATAAACACGTAGAACAGCTCGGTCCTCATTCACACGGAGCATAATTAACCTACATGTTCACCTGTTTCACACTTACACACACACACCCACATCGCACACGTCACACACACGTCACACACGTCTCTAACAAAACCTAGAGTACTGATAAATACATAGATCCTCATTTACACAGAGCATAATTAGCATACATGTACACCTGTCTCTCTCTCTCTCTCACACACACACACACACACACACACACACACACACACACACACACACACACACACACACACATGTCTCACACACGTCTCACTATCCTACTATCCTGGTTTATTTGATCATTTGTCTCACACAGTAAAACACTCTCAGTGCTAACAGTGTGCGTGTGTGTGTGTGTGTGTGTGTGTGTGTGTGTGTGTGTGTGTGTGTGTGTGTGTGTGTTTTGTCTGCAAGAATATACATCAACAAATAGAGCTCTTCACCTCACTTGTAGGATCATGTTTTGCTTAAACATTTATTCAATGTCAGTGATCCATTGACTAAAAGCGCACAGACACACACACACACACACACACACACACACACACACACACACACACACACACACACACACACACACACATGTCTCACACACGTCTCACTATCCTACTATCCTGGTTTATTTGATCATTTGTCTCACACAGTAAAACACTCTCAGTGCTAACAGTGTGCGTGTGTGTGTGTGTGTGTGTGTGTGTGTGTGTGTGTGTGTGTGTGTGTGTGTGTGTGTGTGTGTTTTGTCTGCAAGAATATACATCAACAAATAGAGCTCTTCACCTCACTTGTAGGATCATGTTTTGCTTAAACATTTATTCAATGTCAGTGATCCATTGACTAAAAGCGCACAGACACACACACACACACACACACACACACACACACACACACACACACACACACACACACACACACACACATCTACATTACATGTCAGATTGACAGAACATCTACAAGTATCCACAATAAATCCAGAACTGTTCCTGTGCTGATCAGCAGGTTTTCTAATCATCTAAAGTCAATTTAATGTTTAAGCACCATGACCTTGTCATGACCTTGATCTACATTGTGATGCACGTTTTAGGTGCATCGTATTTCGCTGGAGTTGTGTAGCTCTTGGGTCTGTTTTGGTTACCATGCGTTTACGCTGTCAAGTGAAAGAACAACAGGAGAGCGTTTATTTTACCTACATGTTTGGGGAAATTGTTTCATGATCCAAATCCCCCCCCAGTCCTCTTCATCAGCCTCTTCATCAGCCTCTTCATCAGGTTCTTCATCAGGTTCTTCATCAGCCTCTTTCAAACCATATACCTGCATGTCACAATTTATCCATGAAATAAGATCAATAAGAACAGCTGTTCAATCAGGATGAAAGTATTGGCGCCCATGGAGGGGAGCAGACTTTTTTTTTTTTTATTTGCACATCAGGATCAGCTTGTGACTGGATGTCAGATATGATTATTGACTTTTGGACTGCTTCTGTATCCAGCAATTACATTCATGTGTTTAAAACTCAGTTATAACGGATAGATTATATCTATTATACCAAGATTATTATTATAAGATTATAGCAAGGACACAGAATATAGTCAGTGTCACTGCTGTACTGAGAATAAACCACCACAAACACACACATGTAGGAGAACCAAACCTTTCTCCTGAAGACGTTATAAAACCCTGCTGCTGTGTTTCAGCCCTGATTGAGCTCCTCAGCACTCCTCCCTTTAAACCCACATCAATCTCACTCCCTGCATCGGGTTACACAATACTCAGTACCGGTTCTGATACAGGTGGTGGCCATGACATGGCACCTGAATGATATGGCAATAAAAGATTTCTCAGAGGAACTGTTTGCTTTTGAGAGGCATTTTGTTCTCTTTATCGATCTTATCTACGATCCTGTTTGCATTCAAAACCATTTAGCATTTCATGCATTGCGCAAACTACAAGCACTGCCAGGCCTTTTACCTGGTGACAGGTTTTACTGAGAATATACAGATAAAAAACGCCGAGATTAAGACTTTGTCGCGTCTATGTGATTAAGCAGATGTGTTATCGGCTTCACAGAGCGTTACGTATAAAATTAATCCTTTAATTTCTGCTTCAGCTGTATGGAAACTAACTTACCTACTAGTCTTTATGTCTAATATAACATCCTAAACACACCTAAGTGCACTTTTATACACATCAGATTTACATAAACACGCCCAACTTTACGATCATAATCACTTTATTTGTACAACCACACCAAAATTTACCATCAAATCCTACTTTACATTAAACACACCAACATTTACGATCATACACTAATGATCACCTAATTTACATAATATGAATCCATAAGTTTGTCATGTCCGACTTGAAGCCGTTGTTTGCTTTAGTTGTGTAAAAACAAGCCCCGCCTACTCGAATCTGTTTAACATGCCTAAACCCACCAAAATGATTTTTATATGCATCACATTCACGATCATAATCAACTAATTCACATAAACACGCCCAAATTTACATTCAGAGCTTAATTTACACAAACATGCCCCGATTTACGATCAAAAAATTACTAAATTTACAGTACATAAAACACCCTAATTTACATAAAGATGCCCTAATTTAAAATCACAATCACCTAATTTACATAATTCCCAAATTTGCTGTAATATAGATATATTTTTTGCGATACATGACGTACATGAATGATAGTAGAGCTGTACTGTCTCATATCAGGCACTAGGGTTTTGTACTAATATAGAACTGTATGAAACGAGGCCCTCATAAGCTCCGCCCCTTCCACTGTCTAGTAGGGAAAAATGTGAGAACAATTTCACTTCTAATATGTATAAAAGCACTAAAAGTATGCAAATCTCATCAGTGAAGTAGCCTCTGTCTCACATCTCGTTCTTCTCTCTCTTTCACAGGTGACACCTTGTTCATCGTCCTGCGTAAGCAGAAGCTGATCTTCTTGCACTGGTACCACCACATCACCGTGCTGCTCTACTCCTGGTACTCGTATAAAGACATGGTGGCAGGCGGCGGCTGGTTCATGACCATGAACTACCTGGTTCACGCCGTCATGTACTCGTACTACGCGCTGAAAGCCGCGGGATTCAGAGTGTCACGCAAGTACGCCATGTTCATCACCATCACTCAGATCACGCAGATGCTCATGGGCTGCGTGGTGAATTATCTGGTGTACCAGTGGATGCAGCAGGGGCACGAGTGTCCATCACACTTCCAGAACATCATCTGGTCCTCGCTCATGTACCTCAGCTACTTTGTGCTCTTCTGCCAGTTCTTCTTCGAGGCTTACATCAACAAAACCAAATCCAAGCACAACACCAAGAAGATCCAGTAAAATAAGTACCAAAAGATGGAGGAAGAAGGAGGAGTTAAGGAAGTAAAAAAAAAGAGGACCAACGTAATGGGGTTCACAGAACATAAGTTGATCTGAAGTTGATCTACGCTTGTGCATACTGTACTACTAACACAGATTACACCTCCCTTCCACTGGGGGGGGCTCTACTGAGCTGCACTGAAAAATTACTATTATTATTACTATTATTATTATTATTATTATTATTATTATTATTATGATGATGATGATGATGATAAATGAAAAAGTGTCTATGTGATGTTTATGTGCCCAGCACTATTCCCTAAACTATATTAAAGTGTCTAAATATAAATATATAGAAGGGAGAAGATTTAAAACGAGATTAAGGGATCGTGAGTTGAGGGAACATTCTAGATTCGTTGTCTAAATGATTCGTCTCTGAAGTTAATGTTAATTCCGTTACTGTTCTGTTTATTTTTTTAACAGGTTAGACGATAGCGTGAACGTAGCATAGTTTTGTACAATAGACGCATCAACGCCGCAGTGTGATCGTGTGTCCCGTGTTTTTGGCATCGCATCCCCAAAATTCTCTCAGGCTGTCGCGAAGTGTTTAACTCCATATGCATATCATTTAGGGACGAAAAGATGAAATCCTAAAAGATAAAAGATTAGCGAGTCGAACTAATGATGCAAAGCTGACGTTTCAATGCCGATGATCAAATCCAATGAAATCGCGATTAAAAAAATTCATCTTGGAATTACAAAGACATTTTGGGTCTCGATCGCTCATCCATGCAGCCATCTAGCCATTTATCCGAGCCCTTACTGCCCATTAGGGGCCATGACGTATTATTCCCGTGGCTGAAGGTCAGTGTCCATCATCCTCTGTTGTGGAAATTGAGTGCAGAAGATGGCTGTGGACTTGAGTGTGTGTAAACCTGCACCTTGTCTGTAATAAACCTGATGTTGAATATTGTCCATTTGTCTTTCTGTTCTTCAAGTTTATATAAAACTTCACATTCACACAAAATTATTTTATATACTGTAATTTCCGGACTATTAAACGCACCCATATATAAGCCACACCCACTGAATTTGAAAAAGATGTCTATAAGCCGCAGGTGTCTACACTGAAACTAATGAACTTTACACAGGCTTTAATGAAAGACAGTGTCTGTTACACGGCTTGTATCTAAACAGTAGCTACCAAGAAAGTCATTGTTCACTGTCTTCCTCCTTCCTTTCACAACTATTTCTCTCGAGAGTTTATCTTTTGTCATCGTCGTGCGTTTAAAAATCACCATCGGTGAATCTTTTCTCCCGATGCTGTGCAGCTCAGAACACAGGTGAAGTGTGTTTTCATGCCCGGTTGTTTTCAGCGTGACGAATGATTCACATTTCCTGTAGACAGTCCGAGTGAGCGGCAGGTCAAACGTCAGAGGAACATCATCCATATTTATGATGTGGTGCGGCCCGATTCAGTGGGAGCGCATCTGATTTAATATAAAGAGTTTCATTGGTTCACCTGAACCCGTTCTGCAATTTCATTGGTCTAATGTTATGGGGTTCAGTTTTTTAGCCTGAAGTTTGTGAAACCGGGAAAAACCCAGGAAAAAATCCATAAATTAGCCGATTCGCTGTTTAAGCCGCGGAGTTCAAAGCATGGGGAAAAAAGTAGCGGCTTATAGTCCGGAAAATACGGTAATTATATACAGTGTTTATATATATATATATATATCTCGCTGCTACAGCTGCTTTACAAATCCATATTATGTCAAGAAACAGTTGATTTAAGAGAAAATATCCGTCATTACTTTAAGAAATGAAAGTCAGTCAATACGAAAAAAAATCTCAAGAAGTCTCCAACACCATCAAACGCTATCATGAATCAGGCTCTCGTGAAGCCCATCCCAGGACAGAAAGACCAAGAGCTTTTCCAGGATACGTTTATTCAAATGACCAGAAACCGAAAGCATTGATTTACATCAATTCTTCTCATAGTTTAAGTAGCAGACATATTTTGTCATAAAGGAGACTGTGAGTCAGGCCTTCAGAGTTGAACTGTGGCATTACTTCAAAAAAACAACAAGCAGAAGAGACTCGTTTGGGCCAAGAAACACAAGGAATAGACAATAGATCGCTTTTCTTTGTCCAAAATAACCGCTATGTCATTGTTCGATGTTCAGAAGGTGAAGGACGGATCCTGAACGTGTTCTGACTGTGGACGTGGAGGAGGAGGTGTGATGGTGTGGAGGTGCTTTGCTGGTGACACTGTTGGTGATTGAATTAAAATTGAGGGCACATTTAACCAGTATGGCCACCACAACATTTTGCAGCCCTTCTATCTGGTTTGCATTTAGTGACAACGACCCCACACACACCTCTAGGTTCTGTAAGAGATATTCGTTCATGAAGGAGAGTGATGAAGTGCTGCATCAGATCTACAGCCAGTTAGATGATTTGGGATTGAGTTGGAATGGAGAGTGAAGGAAAAGCAGCCAACAGGCACCCAACACCTCTGGGAACTCCTCAAGATTGTTGGAAAACCATTCCAGGTGATGACGTCATGAGGCTGACTGAGAACATGACAAGAGCATGCGAATCATAAATATTAAACATATAAATATTTTAACACTTTTCTTTGTTTACTGCATGATTTCATACACACATTTCAGGGTTTGGATTCAGAAATAATGTACAATGTTAAAAGCAGTAAATAACAACAACAACAACAAAAGAACCTGAAGGAGAAGGTGTGTCTACACTTTTAACTGGTATTGTATATATATAATAAATATAATTATTTATATTTAATACTTTTTACTCTTATGGTAAATTATTATTTATAAAAACTCATCTGTTATTTTTCTACACAGATTCTCTGCTCAGTGGTTAAAGATCGCCCCCTGGTGGCGGCCGAAGCGCGTTTACATTTATTTCATAATTACTTGTGACAGAAAAAAACAAAAACAGAAGGTCATTATTTTACACCATGTATATATATATATATATATAATATATATATATATATATATATATATATATATATATATATATATATATTTTATTAATTAAATGTCTACACATACATAGATAGCTTAAGAGTGATGGAGCTACTTTTCTTTTGCTAACAAGCGAATGTCACTTTTAGGTGATTGTGAGTGCAAAATTATTGGCACTGCAAAGACAAATATTTTTAAGAAGGACATTTTTGTCTCCAGAACAGTGACCTTTAAACTTTTACAGTTTTCCATTACTGACCAGCATCACTTTTAAATACCAACCCACTACATCCTTCATCTCGTTATTGTAGATGTACACGATTGTAGAAATTTCTAATTCATTACGTTCTCAGGTTTAGGATAAATATGGACATTCTCTTAGTTTCATACTAAAGGCTTTGAAAAACGTGTTTAACATTTCTTGTCACATGTGATCTTTCTGTGTTGATGTAAACGATGGTTTGGGATCATCATCATCATCATCATCATCATCATCATTATCATGAGTTTTAACCTCATGGCAGAGGCAACTATGTTTTAGTCAGAAATTTACTCACCATTAATCACCAAATTAAAGATTTTACACACATGTTGAATTTTTTCTAAGACTTTTCAAAGGTATGCAAATAATTCTACATAAAAACATATTAATGTGACTCAGTTCTGTTTCAGACTATAGGAAAAGGTACTGAATCGATTGATATCACTAAAGAAAAACCCATATGAACTACAAGCCTCATTGAACTGTGTGTTCTTCTTCTCAGGAACCTGATAGAAACACAGGAAACCTGACAGGGTGATGGAGCAAATACGATGCTGATGATTTCATCATTTCTTTCTTTGAACTGAATGTTATGTCTATAAAATACAAGGGATACAAATGATTATGGACATCATTAGAGACACTGAGGCATGTTGGGAAAGTAAGAGAACTTTTTTCATTTATTTCATGTAAATGTGGTAATTACCCCGAGGCTCTGCGTCACAACTGCACATCTGCATTTGTCATAATTCACCTTAATGAGTTAAAATTATTCACGACCGAACGAACAAAAACGTTCCTGCATTTGTCTGATTAGGTACCAGTGTCACTGACATTTCTATCAGAATCTATTTCTCTCTCTCTCTCTCTCTCTCTCTCTCTCTCTCTCTCTCTCTCTCTCTCTCTCTCTGAAGTTAATGAAAGAACAAATGGCAGTTAAACAGCGCAGATGGATTCATCATGAGCAAACACGGCCTCTTACACATCAGCTCACAATGAATATTAATAATTCCAGGCCGAAACCCAATTTTCGGAAGTAATGAGTGTGTGGTGCAGCAGTCGGAGTGTTTGCACTGGCGAAAACGCAGCTTGTCAGACACATGAATCATTCATTCGCAGCACTTTTTCATCTGCATGTTAGACAAACTCACGGACGCTGACTTGCTCGTTCACGTCTGTTTAATCACTTTACGGATTTATAACTTCACTGCCGTGGCATGCGAAATCACGAGTCGGATGTTGGAGCACAAAACACGTAGTGAAAACGTGACAGAGAGTCTGATACACACAGAGCAAAGCTAATCCAGAGTGATGCTAGTCCAGATGCTAATCCAGAGTGATGCTAGTCCAGATGCTAGTCCAGAGTGATGCTAGTCTAGAGTGATGCTAGTCCAGAGTGATGCTAGTTTAGAGTGATGCTAGTCCAGAGTGATGCTAGTCTAGAGTGATGCTAGTCCAGAGTGATGCTAGTCCAGAGTGATGCTAGTCTAGAGTGATGCTATTCTAGAATGATGCTAGTCTAGAGTGATGCTAGACCAGAGTGAGGCTAGTTTAGAGTAATGCCAGTCTAGAGTAAAGCTAGTTTAGAGTAAAGCTAGTTCAGAGCGATGCTAGTTTAGAGTAAAGCTAGTTCATAGCGATGCTAGTTTAGAGTAAAGCTAGTTCAGAGCGATGCTAGTTTAGAGTAATGATAGTTCAGAACGATGCTAGTTTAGAGTAATGATAGTTCAGAGCAATGCTAGTTTAGAGTATTGCTAGTTAAGCTAGATCAGAAAACAGCTAGTTAACGCCAGTGAACAAACGTCTGCAAATTGACTCTAAAAACGAGCAAATGGTTGGAATCTGGAGAAGGACAACATGCAGCTCTGATCCTTTTCTCATGTCTGTATTATTGAATATCAGGTTTGTAAGAACATTTCAACACCATATGAAGAATCCTGAAGTATTTTGAAATAAGACAGAAATTTGGGCTGAATTGAAGTGAAGAAAACAGCAGTAAAGATGTAAAGATGTAGAAGTGACAGTAGTAAAGATGT
>JBCEWE010000263.1:974683-987183 GCA_039877035.1 Silurus lanzhouensis | reverse complement strand
CTTATGTGGAGTTCAGATGTGAACACAGAGACACATGGACACAGTTACTGACAGGTAGGTGTTTAGACTGCATCTATTAATACATTTTTCAATTTATCCAAATTAAAGGATTACACTAATAAATTTACAATAATTTCATTCTTTAAATAAATTAATTGATCATTTACAACCTTAAATTATATTGAATTACTGGGATTATTGTAAAGTTCACAAAACATGGGTTTTTCTTTAACATTTTATTTTATTTGCAATCAATAATCTGTTGAATTTTTAATATTATTAATAATTTATTTTCACAAAAAATAAAAATTTTATAATAGTAATATTTATTTTACATATATAATGAATGTTGCATATATAATGAATAATGGAATGTTGCAGACTTTAAAATATTTAAATACTTATTCTTTTATATTTATGTACTTAATAACTGTCGGATATTATACCTAATAAGCACAAGTGTTTTTTTTTATGATTTATATTCGTGAACACGTCTTGTGACTCAGACATTTTGACCTGAATGTTCTGATCTGATTAAATGATTAACTTCAGTACTGGAGTCTCACCGTAATCTCTGGTTGATGACGTTAACGAGGTTGCCGTTATAATCGCAGGAGCCGAGAGAGCTGAGTTCACTCCCAACATCCTGAATCCAGAACAGCTTCTTCTCCACAACATCCACAGCCAAACATAACAACCTGTCTGGGATTTCCAGCAGCGTGATTATCAGATCTCCTATCAGATCTGAGCGCTGGATACCAGACATCACGCCGTCCGATAACCAGAACACAAACCTATAATAATCACACATTCACTTATTAACACAGCAAACTCAGTTCTGATAACATCATTCTTCCACCAATAGCAAATCAGGATTCCCTGTGATCTTATTGGCTAAGAGAAATATAGATTATTATTATTATTATTACTATTCGATTTGTGATAGAAGAGTATCTGTGAGAGTGAAAGGGAAAGTTTATAGGACTGTGGTGAGACCTGCGATGTTGTATGGATTAGAGACAGTGGCATTGAGTAAAAGACAGGAGGTGGAGCTGGAGGGAGCAGAGCTGAAGATGTTGAGATGTTCGTTGGGAGTGACGACGATGGACAGGATTAAAAATGAGTTTATTAGAGGGACAGTGCATGTAGGACGTTTTGGAGACGAGGTGAGGGAGGTGAGATTGAGATGGTTTGGACATGTGCAGAGGAGGAACATGGGGTATATCAGTAGGAGAATGATGAGGATGGAGACACCAGGAAGGAGGAAAAGAGGAAGACCAAGGAGGAGGTTTATGGATGTGGTGAGGGAAGACATGCAGGTAGTTGGTATGAAAGAGGCAGATGTAGAGGACAGGGGGTATGGAGACAGAGGATCCACTGTGGAGACCCCTAATGACCAAAAGACAAAGATTATTATTATTATTATTATTATTATTATTATTATTATTATTATTATTATTACCATCATTGGTGTTTATTCTACACATTTAATTACAAAAATAAGCACAAAACATTTGAATAAAAAATTAATAAAAATGAGAAGCATTGAGGAAAATAAATGATAAAAGAAGAGGTTTTAAATAACATCTGAAATAAAATAAATAAGAAATCGTTCAGTACAGGGGTTTCTGCTTCACATCTCCACATCATCCAGCCTGCAGTGCATTCATTTATAATGCTGCCTGCATCACCATCAAAATCCTGTCATAGATGCCGAGCCTGCAAACATCCCGGACCCTCTACAGACGTACCTGCACCATCTGAATTCCGCCTCATGTGGAGTTTAGACACTGGACCTCTTTGAGTGTTTAAAGGCTCTGGCGTGGAGAAGCTGGTGTTGGATCTGTGATGATCTCAAATGTTGAGCTATTTTATGAGTTGCTCAGTAGCTCCTGGTTGCTCATGTTAGTTCTCACTCTTCAGTGTTCTGTAGTGTTTAAAGACTATAATCACACTCTTGATGTCACCTAAATGAGGATGAGGCTCTTTTAAATCTGGTTCCTCTCAAGGTTTCTTTTACATTCATCTAAGGGAGTTTTTTTCTTCTTCTTTTGTGTGTTTTTGAAAGTATCTAAGTTACTCCATGGAATTCATCTTGGCTTTTTTTTAGCCTAGCGGCTAGAACCCAAATCATTTGTCATTTTGTTTAGCAATAGATGATCAGGACATTGATGGATATCACTGAGCACTGAGAAAGCGCAGTGTGTGAGATTGTGTGTCAGGTTTTACACCTATATGATGACCACGTCTGGAAAACAATCTGAATTTCCAACACTCGCCATCATACTAGCATGCTAACTTCTTAGCCCTTTGGTTATCAGATGATTTAGCAATTCGTCCTTTGCAATTAAGTCTTGTAAACATGTGGATGTGAAGTGGGATGAGTTTGATTAGCTGGGTATGCTAACTGACCTGACAAACTATGTTTATTCTTTTGTTATATATTAAAAAGCCAAGCTAGCTGGTCATGCTAACTCGCGTTATTAAGTAAAATTGCAGTATAACAAATATCATTATTAGTTTTTCTTTTCTTTTAATATTCAGTATATACACACATTTTTCTCCTTAACTAGCTGGAAATCAATCAATCAATTCTATCTATCTATCTATCTATCTATCTATCTATCTATCTATCTATCTATCTATCTATCTATCTATCTATCTATCTATCTATCTATCTATCTATCTATCTCGTTTTTAAGAAGGTTGTGTTTAATACACACTCATGTTTAGTAGAAAAAGGAAAATAAAATGCACCTGTTCAGTGAGGATAAAAGACGGAGAAGTGAAAAAACAACTGTATGACTCTTTCTCCATTTATTTTCTGCCCTCCAGGATTTTATTTTTTTTAAGGTTTAAACAAACTTTGTGGTATTTACTTTGACCTTTTGGCTTTCCTTCTTTGACAAGATGGATATGCAAACACTCAGGAGTGTGTGGTTTTGGCTTTAACACACACACACACACACACACACACACACACACACACACACACACACACACACACACAGAGACTAAACCACTGTGTGTTTAGCAATTAGAGTAAAATAATCAGTGACCGCGTGGCGAGTTCACCCTTGTTACTGCAACTAACCTGCAATTATTTTACATTTTAATATTGACACATAAAACCTTTTATCCATTTGAATTTACATTTATTGTTTTAGAACTTTCACTAAGCACATAGTTACTGTTCACATGTTATCGAGAAAGGTTGAAATATAAACTGCTCTGAGATGGTTGCAAATCGCTGACACTGGAGACTCCTTCCATAAAATGTTACATGAACACTGCATGAACCTGCACCTGCTGAACAAATCCCTGTAAATAATCTGTTGCTATAGAAACGAGAAATGATGCATCAGTTTCATTGCAGCGAATACGGCAGCAACCAGATATGACGTCATGGAGTAACATTAAAATGTACCTGTTCCTGTACGCAGCAACACAAACGCAACCCAAGCACTTTTTAAAAATATTATATATTATATTTTAAAGCTGTAAAATAGGAAGCCTATAATCAGCACTACCTCCATCTCATCTTGGACCTCCTGAGAAAGTCGTGGCATGATCTATCAGTCAAATGACTTCTAAACATACAATTTTGCAGGTCAGTGAATCTACGCTGTTTCTCCAGCATTTGCACGAATATGAGCAAAAGCCAATGAAACAACGTTAATTATAAATACAAGTTAGAAATTTAATAGAAAATAACTCAACACCAGTGTGGTCTGAAATAAGTAAAGAACAGAAACTGGAGATGTTTGTTTTTTTACCGTGCGTTTGGGTCAATCACGACGTCACTTGGTCGACTCAGGTCTCTCAGGAAGGTTTTCACCTCGTGTCCATCCACAGCTGCTCTCTGGATCGTCCCTGTTTTCCTGCTGCTCCAGTACACAGAGTTTCCTCTCCAGTCAACAGCCAGGCCTGAGATTCCTTTCCCCAGTGATAGAAGTTTCTAGAAACAGGTCACAAACTCTCTAAGGATCTAATAAATAAATCCTAACTGAATGTCTGGAGCTGTACAAGTGATGGGAAAAACGGATCAAACGACTCGTAAAGAACAAACGACTCGGACCAGAAAAGTCGAGAGATGAACTACACAATTCTGTTTCCTGTACATAAATGACTGAGATTTTGCGATGCTTTGCTCATGAACATGAACAATGTGCTTTATAGTAGTGATGATGCAGGTGAAGGTGTGAGGTGTTACAGGATGTCGGTGCACGATGTGGAGGTGAAGAACGACCCGAGATGAAGTGGAGAAAATTATGAGAACATAAAGGTGTGTGTGGATTATGTGCATATACAATCCACTACATTTTGCACAAATTCCGTAATGAAATTCCGCAATGAAATTCCGTAATGAAATTCCGTAGCTCTTCACTGTAGTAAAAATGTTTTCCATCACCTTAGTGTGTGTTCCGTCCAGCTGGATCCGACTCAGGATGCCCGTGTGTGTGTCGACCCAATACACTCTTCCTTCCCTGTAGTGAAAGTCCATCAGAATGTCGTTTCCCAAGCCAGATGCAAGCCTTTTTGGACTGGTTCTGTCCAGGTCCATCTGGAGAATGAGGTTCTTGAGACCAACGAGCAGATACGGCCTGGGATCTTCAAACAAAACCACATCAGAGTTATTTCATCAATAACATTTACAGTTATTTACATTACAAACACAACATGCATAGCATACATAAACATCTAGACACCACAAGCCATAAACATCTAACTGTAAAAATTTACACAAGTCCTCAAGTTTCTAGTCTTCTTATTCTGAGGTCCACAAGCTTCTAGTTTTTTTCATTCTGAGGTCCTCAACTTTATATTCTTCACATTTTAAGGGTCCACAAGCTTCTAGTTGTCTTGTTCTGAGGTTCACAAGCTTCTAGTCTTCTCATTCTGATGTCTACAATTGTCCATTCTTCAATAGTGAGATCTAAAATCGATTACTATTCTTATGATGAGGCCTACAATGCTGATCTTCAGTAATACTCCACTGAAGATAAGGAGTTGCTTTGTGTTGAAAGACATAAGAACATGAGTAAATGAAAGGCTTTTTGGTGAAGAACAGGACGGCTGATGGCTTTGTTGAGGGAGATTATATGAGATTATGAGATTATCTATCTATCTATCTATCTATCTATCTATCTATCTATCTATCTATCTATCTATCTATCTATCTATCTATCTATCTATCTATCTATCTATTTATCTGTTTATACATATGCAAACAAATTAGTTGTCGTCAGTTAAACTTCATTTCCCAGAAAACACTTTGGCCTATAAACATGGCTGCCATGGACTACACTTCATCAAACATACACACTCATTATCACACTCACACACACCTGTCTCCAATCTCACCTGACGATATATAACACCCTCACAAACTCTGTAACAGTCACATGATGTGTATGTTCTCTGTGGCACATGAAGCACTGCTGGGTTTTAGTTCATTTAGTGATGTATTAGTTTTCTGAGGTATATGTTGATATTTTAGACAGATTTTGTGTTTTTACAGTATTAACAGTGTTTTACTGTTTCACACACTTTATACTAACCAGTCTGATGATTAGCATCAGTATTAGCTGTTTGATTGAAATTGTACACCTCTATACATTTCTCTAATGGGTTCACGTTTTACTCTGTAGTTGTGTTTTTTTCTGGTCAGTCAGTCGGCGTGTCAGAAACGTGGTGTTTCTAGTAATGCTAAATAGATTCTAGTATACATTCTAATATGCTATTAGCATATTATGCTAATATGCTAATAGAATTACTGTAATTTTAGCCATGCAAAGTGCTTTATTAACAATCTACCAACACTTCTGAAGGAAATACTGATGTACCCCTATAGTTTTATGTTGTTTTCACTGTCATTGTCCTGCACGTTTCTTAACAGCTATCAGATAACAAAGCTAGAAGTGTGCATTGCTAACAGTTGCCTAGCAATAGTGTGTTAGCATGCGGTGTGAGGTAAATGAAATGTGAAGTAAATTCATGTGATTAAATAGTTTGTATAAATGTGGAAAAATTTGGTTTTATTCAGGAAATTTTGTTGTTCAAATTTTGTCAAAAAATGTACACTTTTAAATAAATAATTAAATATTTCTCCACATTTTGGTCTAAATAGAATGTTTTTTTATTATTTATTTATTTTATTTTTTAAATCCATTATTAAATTACATTTTACACAATTTGCAACCTGAAGAAAATATATATATATATTTGCATATTTGAAAATCTTTAAATGCCAGGATTCTTCTTCAGTACCACCTGCCTATGTGACATATTCTTTTTAGTTATTTTAATAACATAATAGCATAAATAGCATCACATTGCAGTTTTACAGAGTCTCAGATGTGGATTTAGATCCCAGAGATGAGCAGGTGAAGAAAACTCCCTGAGACGATATGAAGGAAAACCCTCAACAGATTTCTGCTTGACCAAAATAAAATCTTGTAAAAGATTAACCAGAAGACTGAGGAGGACACTGACTCACCCGTACAGCTCCGGTTTCCTGCCGTCCTGCATGATGTGGACGTATCGGTGTGGATGTTCTTCACCCAGAGAATCAGGTTCAAAATGACTGTTAATCTCCCCAAAACCATAATCCTGCTTCAGCGATCACTGGTCCCCTGGGAACAGATCCCGGGCATGACCTCCACACATGTCTGGTCCACCAGGTCAGGAGAGTGTGAAAGGCAGTGAAGGGACGCAAGAGCGAGTCTCTAGTGACCTGACCGAGAATTTACATTTTACATCCCTGACCTGGGGAGAATAGTCAAGAGAGAATGGCAGAGCATTCAGAACAAGACTTCAACCAGCACCAGGATCTCAACACTCCGTTGTCTCTCTGCACTCGCTCGCATCAGCGTCTCATTGGTTCCTCTGGCTGTTTTGGAAGCAAAGTATGAAATTCCTGACAGCCCCGTGGTGAATGTGACACATGCCGGGGTTCGTCTGCAGGCCGGGTTTTGATATCAGGCACATACTCTCTTTTCTTACACCATGGAAGTTTGTCAAAATTCACTACTAATAAATAAAAAAGAATAAATAAATAATACATATTATAAACACTTGTTCTCAGCTCAAACACTGTAGTGAACTAAACTGTAGAAGTTCAGACCACAGCACTTTATCACACCGGGCCATGATGCTGTTTTTCACTCAATCATCTGAATGCATTATTGTTAATCACATCAACATCGCTGCTCATGCTGCCAGACAAATACGATGGCATGTGTATACACACACACACACACACACACACACACACACACACACACACACACACACACACACACACACACAACAGCAGCCCTGTATTCCCATTTAAACCAGACAGAAAAAAATGCATGACTTTGCAGCTCTGTTCTGAAGGAATCAAACAAGAAATGTGGAAAATTCTGCGTTCAATTACAGATATATATATATATTTTTGTTGTTGTTGTTGTTGTTGTTGTTTTTGTTATATGTATTATATATTATTTTATCATATTTAAATATAATTGTTATCTATAAATATATACCACAATGCAGAAATATGTAAATATAAAATAATGAAATGTATGATTTTAAGATAGAACATTTACCATTTCTTGTTTGACATGTAATTTAACATCTGTACTGTTTTTTATTTTATATTTAAAAGTTTACAATAAATGTACATGGAATGTAAATGTCATAAAGTACATATTCATGAGCTCAGCTCCAGATGGTTATTTTGGACTAAACTGGACCTACGCTCCTAAAAATATTCCACTGGAACAGGAGCAGAGGACAATCATCATGAGACCTACAGATACTCCAAAAGCACCAAGCAAAGTATATAAAAATATTGTGTTTCAGTGCATCAAACATCTATTTATTAATGAATTAAAAATTATTTACAAGAACAAATACAGATAGGCTAAACACTTATGGTACAAAAACACATCACACAATGTTCTAAAGATCTCACATAGCACTTCATCCAGAAGTCTGTCAATAAAAACATTAGAAAAATATATTTAATTATATTTTAATTAATTTATAACCTTTTGTGATTCTTTGGGTTTATGTTTGACTCAAGAGAAACATGCAGGACCTACATGAAGTACATGAAGTTACATGAAGAACCAACAGAGAACCTAGAACCTGTCATGCATTTATTAGTCAATTATTAGGAAAATAAAGGTTCTTTAGTGGTATTTTATTCACTCTTAAATACTTTCTACTTAAAGATTTCTGAGATTACTTGAGTTTCTATCCAAGAAATATTTTTTACTGGACCAGTTTATAAAAGTACCCTTAAAAAACAAACAACAAAAAAAAAAACCCAGCTGTTCTTCATAGGTTCTGCAGATAGTTACAGTTCTTTTATACAGGAGCACTTTAATACTTTGAACTCCTTAAAGCGTTCAAATAAACCTGAAAGAACTTTTATTAATATTTTGTTTGTTAAATCCTTATAGGTTCTTTTGAGAGTATATCATAGGATTTAACAGTCTGCTACACATCCAGAAGATGCTTGCTGTCAGTGAGGTAGATGTCAAAGTCAGAATGCTATAAGTTGTGGAGATTCGATTTTTTCCATTAGATAAATTTTAGTAGGTGTGAACTAATGAGGTGATGAAAGAAACCACAGTCCTGCCGACTTGTTGCAGGCTCATTAAGCAGAAGCTCCTCACCGTTCCTGGTCAGTTTTGGTCACACAGAGCTAGCAGAGGAACTCGGACCGTGAATTATCACTTTTGTAAGTCATTTGTGAGTCCATACTGGACCGAGAACAGAGGAGCATCCTTTCTGATTCCTGCGTCAGTCGTCGGGTCCAGAGATCGCTCGCCTGTCCGTTCAGTGTCCTCTGCTGCATCGCCAGAGTCTCGAATTTCACATACGTCTCTTTCGAAAGATCTTCATCCATCTCAGGGTTTTTGCTGCTTCTTTTACAGTACAGTGATGAGATCTTGTAAAGAAGGAGAGCAATGAGAGGAATAACAAAAACACAAGCAAGTCCAGTGACGATCAACAGCCACCCGTTTGATGTGTCGTCTATAACATTGTCCAGAGTGCTGAAATTCCTACATTGCTCTTCTCCACTTTTGGGAACCAAGCAGACCGTGTACACCTGGTTGGGAAACAAGTTCTCAAGAAGAAGCTTACCATTTCCAACCTCAGTGTCCACAGTCTCCTTTATTTCCTTTGCATCATATGGAAAGTACTCCACTGACAGTGGAAAGTCATTTGGAAACCCCTCAGTTATCCACAACACAACGGCACTGTCTTCGGTTTCCTCCACCACCTCAATATCTCTGATGTACAGGCTGCTCTTTTTCCTAAATTTATCCTTGGGGGCAATTTTGCGCTGCTTCATCTTGGCTGTATTTCCAGTGGGTGGAGATCTCTGGATTCCACCACCTGGGCTTAAGTTCAACCTGTTAGCTATAGACTGAAGTGTAGCTGGAGATGGTTTGGATGTGCTGGTGCTAGTGGTGGGTGTCGAGTTGGTGGTGGTGGAAGAAAAGGAAATCACAGCCTCTGTAACAGCAGGCAAAGTTTTGTCAAAGGGAGAAGAAGTTGTAAAGTCCTTCTCAGCCAGTAATAGTGTGATGGAGGCTTCTGCAATTCCAGCAACGTTCTTTGCCCTGCAGCCGTAAACACCAGCGTCCTTCAACACAATTTGTTGCAGACTAAGGATGGACCATCGAACACCTTCACCTGGGGATTCCTGCACAACTAAAGCATGCAAGAAGAAACCAAACTTCAATAAATGCTTGATGCTTCATGATGGAATTTTGTTATTGTTTTGAAAATGATAGGTTACTACAGTCCTACAAGAGCTCACAGATTTCTTCAGAAACATTCATAAAATTCAGTTCAGAAGATATAAGTAGCAAAGGGGTTCAGTCTGTTAATGGCACTAAAGGGTTTTGGTTTGGAGATGTGGAGGAATTCTTCTAAAAGTGAAACATTTTATAATGACTTGCCAATTTGAAGCTTGTAAAGTCTGGTAAAACGTAGCTGGTTAATGGCAGCTTATAAAATTCCTTGGCAGATGTTTATTAAGACAATCAAGTCAATCAGGCAGTTACCTGGATTGCTGAGTGGATATCCATCCTCTCTGCTCCACATCAGGGTTGGAGTTGGATATCCTGTAGCATCGCAGCGCAAGAGCACATTACTGCCGAGAGAAGACGTGATCTTTGTGGCTGAAGTCATCACCGCTGGTTTAACACACTGATCCAGCTCTGCTCGTTTAAACAGAACCCCCGCCAGGTTCTCCGGACCACTGCAGGTCACCAACGGGTCCATCAGCACCACAAGACCTTCTGCCATCTTGGACATCTCAATTAGTTTGGATATGCGACAATCGCAATACCAAATGTTGTCCTGAAGACCTAGCAACATGGAAGGTGTTTTAGCAATGCTAATGTATTGTTTTATAATGTTTTTGCTATGTATTTTATGTAATGCTACTTTTTTATTAATTAAATGCAACTTTTAAAACTTTTTGAAACACTTTTTGTTTGCAGACATTTTAAAATCACTTTGATTGTGATTTCTATTGAGCTAGGTTCAATTAATTTTATTTTAGGAAGCTATTATCCAGCTAATTATTTTCAACATGATTAGCTATTATGCTACAATAACAGCCCAATACTATTAGTCAATTAATCACCACCAGGTTACTGTCATTAATTGCTAAATATTCGAACATAGAAATAAAGCAGGTTGATTCTGTGTGTTCAGCAACAAACATCCTACAATATATTTTTATATAAATAAAGCTGGTGAACATGTTTGCTAGCAAGGCAGCGGAGAAAAACCTGAGCACTAATGTTGTAAAAGTAATATTTTATAAAAAAGAAAGATAAACCTTTATTCGTCCCACAGTGGGGAAATTTCTATGTTACAGCAGCAAGACAAAGAAATAAAAATAGATGCAAATATATAAAAAAGAATATACAAAAAAATAAAAACAGAAATAAAAACAAATAATAATAATAATAATAATAATAATAATAATAATAATAATAACAAAGAAATAAAAATAAATGCAAATATATGAGAAATAATATACATATACTACAATAACAGTATATACACAGTACAATGTAACAATACAAATAGGGAAAAAAACTAAAGTACGCTTTTCAAGTCATATTTTAAGGTGGTATTGCACGTAATTGTGGGTAATATTGCACATAATATTGTACCTGATTCGTGTAATATCGCACACAGATAAAGTTATTGCACAGCTTAAAAAGTAATAGCAGTGTTGTATGGTGATGACTGGTTTTACTGGGAATAGCAGCAGGGAGAAAAGACCTTCTGTATCGCTCCTTCAGACACTTAGGATGTATATTCGTATTTTATTCTATTCAGTATTAGTATTTAAATCGCAGGCGTCTAAACCTAAGACTGTAGATTCTGAAACCAGGGTTGGTCATCTGAGACGCCGCATGTTTAACATCCTGAAGTGTTTCCAACACAAGCAGCAAAACATCAGGTGCTGAACTTCAGCCGCACATCCTTCATAACTGTCTTCAGCCAGACCTCTGGTTTCTTTACTGTAAACATAAAATAAGTCGTTTCCCAGATGAACAGGAACATCTGTATGGAGAAGAACGGCTGATGATACATTCTGTAATCCTTTACTCACAGTTCCTCATACACAGTTCAGTATTAAGGCGTTCAGTTCCAGTCCTGCTTCAGAATTCAGAACAGATCTGGTGCTGTGATGAGCCGTTTCCTATATATAGAATTCCAAAAGGTTCTGCTGATGCTGATCATAACCTACTTGTTCTAAGATAACGAGAACAAACTACAGTGAAGTACATGATGTTTAGAAGCTTAAACCACACTTCACTGCTAAATTCAGATTTTTTTTAAAGTTCCTGCATGGGTTCTTTAAGGAGTTTTAATGGTTATAGTCTCCATACAGGATTGTTCTTGGAACTTTCTAATAGAGTTTCTTAAGGGGTTTTCTTTGTTAATGGAGAGATGTTCTGCTATACATATCTAAAGGTTCCTCCAGATGAACACATGAGGAGCTCTGGAGGGAGACTCAATGTTTTAAACATGTAACATAGGTGTGGCAGTGTTGTTGTTGAAAATCTCTAACAGTTCAGTTGATGATGGACACAGAGCTAGAAAACTTTTTGTTTTAATAATATTTTACTCTCTTTGTTCTTCAGGTTCTGCCAGTGCTCATGATTAAGTACTTGTCCTGAGTTAACAAGCAACAAATGAAGCTTGCAGATCAACTTAAACCCCACTTCACATGTGGAAACCGAATTAGCAGATTAAAGCTGTACTTAAGTGTGGTATAGCATGAACATGCAGATGCTCCAGTTATCTTTAGACACCACAAATCTTCTGCAGATATGGTTATATTAAAGCTATAAGATCAGATATGTTAATCCTGTTGATATAAGATGGTATCAAAAAGTTTCTTCGACATGAAGGACGGCTCGTCCATGGCACGCTGATGGAGTTCTTAGCAGACTTCGAATCTGTGT
>JBCEWE010000263.1:954683-969683 GCA_039877035.1 Silurus lanzhouensis | reverse complement strand
AAAAGGGCAGTAATTGATCTTTAGGAATGTCTCAGGCTCTGATATGTACATCTGAAATTGTTTTCAAAAAATTTCTTTTTTTTTTTAAACCTTAAGCCTCTCTTCATCCAACTATTCCTTTTTTCCATCTGTAACATGGAATGTAATTGAATATGAATTCACCTGAAATCGAAGTGCTTCCATACAGTACATGTGGACATTTACAGAATGGCTATATACAAAACAAAGCAAAAAAAAGGAAAGAAAATGAATTGAAAATGATGGTCTACTTATCATCTGCAGGAAAATCAAAAAGGGGTAAAAACACTGTAGGCTGTGAAACTGCTAGGAAAGAACTCATAACCTTTTTTTTTGTCTGAATACATTTTGTAATGATATCTGTAGAAAAATAATAAATAAAGCCTTTGTTACATCATTTCTAATTTTTGTCTGTCTTTTCTTTTTTTCTTTTTCTTTATATATATATTTCCAAAATAGTGCAGAATGTACAAGCAATCTGCTGTGTCTGGGCCCAAAATCTCACAGAATAAAAACAAACCAACAAAAAATATTACTTCATCCATTCGTGTGAAATTCTTAGAAAAAGAAATTAAGTAAAAAACAAACAAACACATGAAATATGTGCTTTTTTTAACCCTACAACCGACCCGTTAATCACCAACGCTTCAAATTAAATTAAAAAAAAAAGCTCAACAATCTTGTGTAAGTGTGAGGGAAAAACTACATCACTGGACAAACATAACTGTAATCATAATAATAATAATAATAATAATAATAATAATAATAATCATTGGGTTGGCCATGGGGTTGGTCATGTGACACACCACTGGTCATTTAAATGGCACCAGCCAGTGCCTTGAGGCTCCTCCCCCTTTTGGTGCTACTTCCTGCTTTATGTGTAGGCGTTGAGTCGCTCTTTGGAGCGTGTGGAGTGGATGTCGTGAAGCTCCTGCTCCTCTTTGGACTTGCAGTCTTCGTATTTCTGCATCTTACACGCATCCTTCACGTAGGCCCAGTTAGCCGACAGAACCATCAGGTAGTGGATCTGAAATCAGAGATGTCATAAACGTATCAAGAGCATTTGCTTCACTGTGACGTGACGTGTGATGAGTTTAACTTCTTCCAGCTGTCAACTTCTGTCTTTCAGACTGAAGTGTGTAGTGACTAATTACTGACGAGCATGTGATGACGGACAGATAAGCCTCGCCCCTTTCTTCATGCACAGTGTTCATTTCCTGTCATTTTGTTTGCCACCTGTTTCAGTGCTGGTGCTCGGTGAGGACTTGATGATGTCACAGGGATCAGAGATAAATTTAACTCCAACACCAACAGGAGGCAGTGTCTGATCACAGCAGGGTATTTCCACTGCATGCCCTGTGTGTGTGTGTGTGTGTGTGTGTGTGTGTGTGTGTGTGTGTGTGTGTGTGTGTGTGTGTGTGTGTGTGTGAGAGGAGGTAATGTGTGTTTAATGTGTTAATGTGTGTATATGTACCTTGATTATGTACTTGTTTCTAAATTAGTCTTTGTGTGTTGTGTCTGTATTTGTATTTGTTTGTTTTGCTGTTTGTGTTTGAGACATGATTGGTTACATGATGTGTGTGTGTGTGTGTGTGTGTGTGTGTGTGTGTGTGTGTGCGCGTGCACGTGCGCAAGTTCATTATTCATTATTAACACATCGGCAGCTGAGAGTGTTTTGCATATTTGCATATTTATGTAACAATATTATGTAAAATGAATGAAGTCTCACAAACACACACAAACACACACACATATACACAATCATGGCTCATATAAATTGATAAATTATTATTATGCAAACATATGCAAATGATCTATGCTCGATTTGACAAAGCCACACCCCCTTGGCTTCCTGACTGACTGGTTTGTGTCTTATCCTATAAAATTAGCCATATGCAAATTTCTCATAAAGGCCACACCTATTTCCTTTCTATACATTGTAATTATTACGGTTGTTATTTGTAGTGAGAGTATGAAGCAGGTGCAGAAGATCCTGGAGAGGTGGAGGTACATGCTGGAGAGAAGAGGAATGAAAGTCAGTAGGAGTAAGACAGAGTACATGTGTGTGAATGAGAGGGAGGGCAGTGGAGGGGTGCGGTTGCAGGGAGAAGAGGTGGAGAAGGTGGAGGAGTTCAGGTACCTGGGGTCAACAGTGCAGAGTAATGGAGAGTGTGTTAGAGAAGTGAAGAAAAGAGTGCAGGCAGGGTGGAGTGGGTGGAGAAGAGTGATAGCAGGAGTGATTTGTGATAGAAGAGTATCTGTGAGAGTGAAAGGGAAAGTTTATAGGACTGTGGTGAGACCTGAGATGTTGTATGGATCAGAGACAGTGGCACTGAGTAAAAGACAGGAGGTGGAGCTGGAGGTAGCAGAGCTGAAGATGTTGAGATGTTTGTTGGGAGTGACGACAATGGACAGGATTAGAAATGAGTTTATTAGAAGGACAGTTTATTATTGGAGACAAGGTGAGGGAGGTGAGATTGAGATGGTTTGGACATGTGCAGAGGAGGGACATGGGGTATATCAGTAGGAGAATGCTGAGGATGGAGACACCAGGAAGGAGGAAAAGAGGAAGACCAAGGAGGAGGTTTATGGATGTGGTGAAGGAAGACATGCAGGTAGTTTGGGTGTAAAAGATGTGTAGATGTAGAGGACATGGGGGTATGATGACGGATGATCCGCTGTGGCGCCCCCTAATGGGAGCAGTCGAAAGAAGAAGAAGGAGACATTTTAATTATTACAGCTATATAGATACAAAATGATTATGCAAATTATTGTGCTGCTCATAATATATGAAGCCTGGTGGCATTTTAGTTTTTGACATTAAGCAAGTTCATTATCATCATCATCCTCCTCCTCCTCCTCCCTCTGTCTCTGGTTCTTAGAAAATGGTCGCCAACAAATGACTGAGCGAATGTTTGCAACAAGCTCACATGCCCTTTCTTCTTCTCTTAGTTTCCATAGCAACTCCGTGACAGACCCCACGTGCATGAGCGAGAGAGAGAGAGAGAGAGAGAATGAGAGAGAGAGAGAATAAGAAAAAAAGACAGAATCATCTTGAAAGAATGAAAACTCAGATGAAGAGCCTGAAAATGGAAAGGAACCTGAACACTGATGCTCCTCTCACTCTCACTGCTTGTTCAACCCTGACGAGCATGAACTCGATTTCCCATGATGCACAGCAAAAGCAGGAATGAGTCATGGCCCTGTTCTGGTATTTACATGCAGAGCAGCACAGAGGGGATGAAGTAAGTGATGTAATTCAGCCATTTTGGTGCAGTCGAACCCGACAGTGTGCAAATACATGAATCTAAATAAATCACATGAATGAAAAAATGAAATAGAAACTAATTTGGCACTGAAAATGTTTTTCTCAGTTTCTTAAATCCCTGATGCAGACATGGTTAAGATACCATCCCCATCCCTCTGTCTTATTTTTGTATATAAGTTTATAGTGTGTGTGTGTGTGTGTGTGTGTGTGTGTGTGTGTGTGTGTGTGTGTGTGTGTGTGTGTGTGTGTGTGTGTGTATAATCGATCGATCACTCAGCCTGTCCTACTACAGTGCACTGTAAAGTGATTTATATTTTTCTTACTTATTAATATTCAAACCATTTAATGTAGGAACAATTTCCTGTTTATTTACTGCACATTACAGCAGCTATAAACGCTCCTTCCCCCACCGGCTCTACTGAGAAACTCCTCCGCCCTGAAAATGTCTGAAAACTTACAGCATTACCTCTGACTGTTACAAAGATCTGACACTGGAGACTCCTTCCATCCACTCCATTAGTCGCAAACGTTTTGAATAAAGCGTTACTATGGAAACAATACTGTATCTAAACGAACACATTAATATAAAAATAACACCATCAATACCTTCTGACCAATCAGAATCCAGACCTGAACTGGTGTACAGATATTAATTGGCACCGCATCGCGCAGGTGACTGTGTATGTGATGTTTTATGTATTATTCGCTGTTGTGCGGATCGGCAGTGAACTCACCATGGCAATGACGGCAGCTCCGGCTCCGGCCAGCGCACACACAAACAGGTGAAAGGTCATATCCAGCTGAGGACACACCCCATATTTCACTTACATTAAAGACTGTTGGATTTTAACTTCTTAAATAATAAATGAAAAAGTGGTCGAGTTTGAAACGGACCTCTTTAGATGAGCACATTTTGAAGAATTTTTCAGAATTAGTGACACACAACGACTTCTCCTCTCTGATCGTCACAACACCTAAAACATGGGAACAACAAAAATATTCATATTAAGATTAATACTAATACTAATACTAATACTAAAAATATTTAAAGCAAAATTGTACAACAACCTTCGGAAGAAATCACCAGTGATTGTTTTTCTGCTTAATTAATGTTTAATTAAATAATGTCCAAATTTTTTTTTATTGATATTTAATCACATTTTTAATACATGCTTTTTTATAATCTGAATTTGATCATTTTATACATCGTAAAATATTAGAATTTAAAAAAAGGTAATTGTGTAAATTGTATGTTTGTAAAAATGTAACATTTAAAAAAATTTATCAATAAGAATAATTGATCACCTGCGCATTAATTAATTAAAGAAAAAAAACATTTTATGATTTAACTTTTTTAAACCATGTTTTTGTGAAATGAACAGATGTTCAGGGTCGAAGCACGAAATCCCGCTGTCAAAAAAAGGCTTTATATGTGACTACAAAAGCAGGAAATGCCTTTATGATGTAATTGTACGTGTAATGACTTTTTTTTCCTGAATCGCGCCAGTGATTGTTTTTTGTTTGTTTGTTTTCGCGGGGGGTCAAGTTCATGTTCCTTTCTGTATAATTCTGCTCTCGTCCTGGTGAGTAGCTCGATTTACCGAACTGGCGTGGGTCCACACAGAGCTTCAAACCCTCCAGTACAGTGGTGTTCTGGCACATAGTCCAGATGTTGAAGTAGACGAAAACTGGCAGAGCAGTGAAGGCCGTGACTGCCAGCCAGGCCAGCATGAAAATATACGTCAGCATGATGAACTGTGAGAAAACAGTGTGTCAGAAATTTTAGATCAGATCTTTCAGTATTACAGATAAAAGAATGAGAGATCTGAAATGTATTTATGTAAAATGTATAAATCGAATAAAGTTAAAGTTAAATGGCTTAGTTTCTGTCTCAAAATATAAAATTACCAGATTTTATCCAAAAATCAAGATATTTGAATTCTGATTAGTTGGTTTCACACTTGATACAATACATGAGATCTGAATTGAAACAGTGAACATATCTGATCTAAATGATTGAAATCTATTCTGATATATTTGCTTGTGATCCCGTTTATTTAAATTCAATTTGATTTATTTATCAGCTGATTTGTTCCTATCTGATCCGATTTATTCACCTTGTCTGATTTCATTGTCTGTATGGTTTCTCTGCATGTGTTCCTCAGGGATCTGTGGATTGACCACTTTGTCTTCTATTCTCTAAAATGTAAAAGTAAAGTTTGATGTTCCTCAAGCTTCTCTTCTAGATCCGCTGCATGTTTCTCTTTTATTATCAGTTCTACATCTTGCTGCGGTTGTCCTGAAGACACACTGCTGGCAGTGAACTTGTGTTTGAGCTTCATGCACTACGCTGTCGCTGGTTAACTGTGTGAAAACATGTATAAATATGTGAGTAAACTTCAGCGGGACTCCGTACCCACGCACTGACGCAGCGCCCGCAGGCGGTGATCTTAAAGTCTCCATACAGATCTTTAATGGCTCCACTTGTAAAAAAGCCCTCAACCATCAGCAGGATCCCGTAGACGAAGAAAGCCGAGGCGATGCCGTAGATCACGTATTTGATGATGTCGATGCTGGAAAGAGAAGCAGAGTCACACTGTAGTGCACAGGAGAGATATAAATGTGATTAAACACTAATCAGCGAGATTGAAATGGAAACACACACACTCCTAACACACAGTGTAAAGTTGTGGGCGTGGCCTATTACAACGCTTTTGTGACATAATAAAATGCTTTTTATACATTTTGCACATCTTTTGTTGTAAGTACATGTTTTTCTGAAGTGCACTAAAACCTATAAAATGATAAAACCTTTTGAAAGTAAACAGTTTGGGCCACATCGCGTTTTTCCTGCATCCAGCTAATTTGCATAATAAACAATTTACATTTCTTGCCCACAATGACTGTGTCACAGTCATGCATTGGACTGTGGACTGTGTTGTGTTCTGTGTTTTATGAGCTCACATGGTGAAGACATTCAGCGAGTCGGCAAGAGTCCTGTTCACATCAAAGTAGTTCTGTAGGATGGTGTCGGTGCCGGAGAGAGCCTCGTGACCACACCCACAGAACAGAGCCACGCCCGCGTACAGCAGGATGGTGGCGATCAGAGACGGGTACGGGATCCCACGAAGACACTTCAGACAGCACTCCATACATCCTGAAAGAGAGAGAGAGAGAGAAAGAGAGAGAGAGAGAGAGAGAGAGAGAGAGAGATAGAGAGAGAGAGAGAGAGAGAGAGAGAGAGAGAGAGAGAGAGAGAGAGAGAGAGAGAAAATATATTAAACCAGACTCAGATAAATAGATAGTTTATGGAGATTACTGTTTGTTTTTTCTCCACACCATCCTATCTATCTATCTATCTATCTATCTATCTATCTATCTATCTATCTATCTATCTATCTATCTATCTATCTATCTATCTATCTATCTATCTATCTATCTATCTATCTATCTATCTATCTATCTATCTATCTATCTATCTGTCTGTCTGTCTGTCTGTCTGTCTGTCTGTTGTCTGTCTGTCTGTCTGTCTGTCTGGAGTTTTGTCTGGACATGTTTCAGCTGTTAGTTACTGCAGTTCATAAGTTACAACTGACAGAGGAACAATACAGATCACACATATTAAACCTTTAACCTCACACACACACACACACACACACACACACACACACACACACACACACACACACACACACACACTGTAAAGGTCCGTAATTGAAGCATGTTCAGTGTGCAGTGATGGGACAGAAGCTCTATCTGCTATATTTAAACAGGACCTTCATCAGCTGTTTGGAATTTTACCTCTCACATCTGGTTTATGTTTGTAAATATTTCAGGTTCAGGTTCAAATCTGGGAAGCGTCTGATCAACGTTTATTCCAGTGTGAGGCGTTTTAATACCTCGCCTGCTCACAGCCATAAATAACGTGATGTAACGAGGTTTTCCAACACAAACTCAAGAAAAGTCAGCAGAGAAAGTGGAGAGGTTTCGAAAAAAGGAATCTTAATATGTGAGAAGATTGGATTTATGTCTGAGCTTCAAAATAGTTTAAATAAAGGTATATTGTTATATACTTCTCTTTGTTTTATATTTTATTGAGAAACAATTTACAAAAATATTCATAATTGGAATGAACATAGGGTCCTTCTAACACACTTAAATATAAACGCATTTAAATAAAATTAGCATCATTTTTTTTTATATAAAAGATAAATACATTTTTTACATGAAAATACATGATTTGCTTTGAAAAAAAATTGGTAAAAAGAAAATTGGTTTTTAAAAATTCTATTGATTAGAATAATTAAAGTTATTACTAGTACTAACCCTAACCCTAGTACTACTACCAATTATTAAAATGTTTATTAAATCTAATGTAAATAAAAAATTATAATTATTGTGAAAACTTCTGAACTGATGAGCTTTAATACAAAATATTAGTGATAATGTGCAGTAAAATTGGAACTCTCACAGCAGGATGCAGAGTCGAGCGCTCAACATGCTGAACAAAAGCCCCAACAACCCCAAAAACCCTGCTAAACACCCCTCCCCCGACTCACTCCTGCCCCTAGACCCATCTGTCAGTCTGACACCTCGTCCTGCCCCAAATTACCCCGACTGCACCAATGCTTTCCAGAGTGTTCCCCAGAGTGTTCCTCAGAAACAATCTACTCCCTTCGTGGATCAGTTTGAGAAAATGGATGTAGTGAAATAATGAAGTTCTTTGAGAGAAATGCATTCGTTTAACATTCATGGAAGGAGTCTCCAGTGTGAGCAGAGGGAATTGAGGTGGAATCTTCCAGACAGAGGAGTTCACTGCTGCTCTAAAATAATATCAGTGAGAACAGGAATGAAATCATCTCATGATGATAAATGCAGTTATAAAGGGATAAAAAGTATATTATGTCCTTTAATCAATAAGAATTGGAATCTCTTCCAGATGTCTGTGGTATAAGAGGAATGAAAGTCTTTGGGATGTGTAGGTGTGGTCAGGATTGTTCTAGATTACTCAACACTCCCAATGATTTTGTTTGTTTTTTTCCTCATTTTCACACAGGACGCATTTTTCCTGTTCAGAAGAGAGGAACTGAGTCTCCATTTGCTCTTCAGCTCTCAGTGACCCATTTACACTGTGCATGTCACTGCATGCTTTTATATGAGATAAAATAGAACCTGTTGCTGTGAGAACCTCATGGTGTAAGAACCTGTTGCTGTAAGAAGTTCATGGTGAAAGAACCCAATGGTGCGAGAACCTTATGGTGGGAGATCTTCATGGTGAAAGAACCTAATGGTGCGAGAACGTGGTGTGAGAACCCAATGGTGTGAGAACCTCATAGTGCAACAAAAAACACATGATGTAAGAACCTCATGGTAAAAGAACCCGATAGTGTGAGAACTTGATAGTGTGAGAACCTCATTGTGCAAGAAACTCATGGTGTGAGTACCCAATGGTGCAAGAAACCGATGGTGTGGGAACCTCATGGTTAGAGAACTCTATGGTACCAGACCCTGAACGTGTAAGAACCCGTGGTGTGAGAACCTGATCATCTGAAAACACTTTGGATTGAGATGTTTCCAGAACCCTCTCAGTAAAGTTCAACAACAGTTCAACAGATTCCTCAAATCGCTCCTTCTGATGCATTTCTGTTTACACTAAAACATGTCTATACGAATTATTCGTTCAGTAGTTTGTTTATATCTGATCTGATTTGTTTATATCTGATCTGATTTGTTTATATCAGATCTGATTCATACATATACATACACTTACATAGGAATTCATTTAAATCTGATTTGATTCATTTAAGCTGGATCTGAATTAATCTGATTAATTTATGTTCACACTTGAAAAGATTGTATTATATCTGATCTCACTCGTTAATATAAACTCTGCTTAATTTAGATATGATTTAATTAATTTACCCTCTAACGGATTCTCATCTGATTGAGTTTTATCTGATCGGATTAGTTTCTATTTGATCAGATTTATTCAAATCTGATCTGATTCGCTTATATTCACACTTAATACGATTCATGCGAAAGTATTTAGAATCAGTTATAGCTATTCTAATTTATTCACATCTCAACTGATTTTTTCTACCTGATCTGATCTCAAAACAGTGTGTGTGTGTGTGTGTGTGTGTGTGTGTGTGTGTGTGTGTGTGTGTGTGTGTGTGTGTGTGTGTGTGTGTGTTGTAACACACTCCATCTGTGTTTCCAGTTATAATATAATGCGTGTAGGCACCTGCTCCACACCCTGACATTTTGTTCATTATTTTGTTGTGAAACAAAAACCTGAACAATGAGCTTTTCTCCTCACATGCTAAACTGAGCTTGAGAGACAATCGGTGGAACCAGTGCAGTGTGTGTGTATGTGTGTGTGTGTGTGTGTGTGTGGGTGTGTGTTTATAGGGAAAGAAGTTAGGAGAAGAGCAAACAATAGCACAGAGGTCTGGGTAGAAAGTATGGAATAATAATTAGCATGTGTGTGTGTGTGTGTGTGTGTGTGTGTGTGTGTGTGTGTGTGTGTGTGTGTGTGTGTGTGTGTGTGTGTGTGTGCGTGTGTGCATAAAGGTTCAAGGTCCTACCAGTCCACAGTCATTTATCACACGCTTGTTTATTTTTTTCTCTATGTTGTACACGTGATTCTGCAGGAAGCGGTTTCCAAAAAAAACCTCTAAAAAACACGTCATAACCTTCTTATCTCTTGACCTGGGCACAAGCTGCAAGAAAAAAACAATAATGGAGGAGTTGGTGTGTGTGTTTTAGTGAAAACGAGTCTTTGTGACTCTTCATTAAGAGAATATGATGGTAAATGAAAATTTCCCAATCGAAAGTCTAAATAACAGCATGTGTGTGTTTTTGGAGGTTCGGGGCTACGTGATGTTTCATCCCATTCTACAATCGAGTTACTGCTCAAATTCTCTTGATTTTGTTGTCTTCAAGATGAAGCTGAAGATAAAGATATTTATAAAAAGAAATGTTAATCTAAAACCAAACCAGCATCAGGTTATTGTTTAAAAAATTGTATTCTTACAAGAAATCTACATTATTATTATTATTATTATTATTATTATTATTATTATTATTATTATTATTATTATTAAATAAGATTATATAAAAAATTAAAAAAATAAAACATCAGGAAACGTTTTATTGTTACGAAAGGAGAATAATATATAATTTCTTGCAGGCTCTCTTGAGGAAACTCTATATTTGGTGTTTTCCTTCGTTATCTTCGTGTGTGTGTGTGTGTGTGTGTGTGTGTGTGTGTGTGTGCGTGTTGTGTGTGTGTGTGTGTGTGTGTGGTGTGTGTGTGTGTGTGTGTGTGTGTTGTGTGTGTGTGTATGTGTGTGTGTGTGTGTGTGTGTGTGTGTGTGTGTGTGTGTGCGTGTTGTGTGTGTGTGTGTGTGTGTGTGTGTGTGTGTGTGTGTGTGTGTGTGTGTGTGTGTGTTTTGGGGGTTCAGATGCATTTCCACACTCTGCACATTCATGGCACTGAATGGAAAAAACTTCAGTCCAGAAAGACAATTTATCAATACGGTAGGAGAATCGTCTCTGCAGTGAAACTCTAATGGCCTAATGCTCTCTAACGCAATAAAGATGAGTGCTAATGAAAAGCCTGCTCTCCCATGAGGCTGTTCTCCTTCATCACTCTCTCCCTCGTTCCACTCATCTGCTCTGTAGTGGACACATTGAGTTCCCTGAGCTACGAAAACATTCGCTTTCCTTATCGCATCATCTTAAAATTCTAATGGCAGATTTTTATGATCAGATTAACTTTATGGTTGAGTTTATTTTAGATAGAACACTTATAGTGAATGTTTCAGACTCTAAATAAAACATGTGTAAATGTTTTTCAACGAGTTTCAGTAGAATCCAGTTTATGAAAACAGAGTAAACAGTACACATGAATCTGAGACCCGTGTGTGTGTGGGGTAAATGTAACATAATACTGAAATTAGTCATTTTTTAATAGTTAAATAAAGTTAAATAAAGAAAATGTAAATGAAAAACAGTGAAAAAGACATAAAATCTGTGTAATCATTACTTCATTAGATTTATACATGTAGGTGAATTTCTAGTGCAAGAATTTCGACACAAAGCAGGAAACAAGTACAGCCACATTATCTCAAAAAGTCTGAGAACAAAAATCAGAAATGAGAAATGTGGTTTTGTTGCAAAAAAATCCAACTAGAGAGCGGAGTACCGCATTACTCACACTGTAGTACCGCATTACTCACACTGTAGTACCGCATTACTCACACTGTAGTACCGCATTACTCACACTGTAGTACCACATTACTCACACTGTAATACCACGTTACTCACACTGTATTACCACATTACTCACACTGTAGTACCACATTACTCACACTGTAGTACCACATTACTCACACTGTAGTACCACATTACTCACACTGTAATACCACGTTACTCACACTGTAGTACCACATTACTCACACTGTAGTACCGCGTTACTCACACTGTAGTACCACATTACTCACACTGTAATACCACGTTACTCACACTGTAATACCACGTTACTCACACTGTAATACCACATTACTCACACTGTAGTACCGCGTTACTCACACTGTAGTACCACATTACTCACACTGTAATACCACGTTACTCACACTGTAATACCACGTTACTCACACTGTAATACCACATTACTCACACTGTAATACCACGTTACTCACACTGTAATACCACATTACTCACACTTTAATACCACGTTACTCACAACTTAGTACCACGTTACTCACAACTTAGTATTACGTTACTCACACTGTAATTCCACATTACTCGCACTGTAATACCACATTACTCACAGTGTAGTACCACATTACTCACACTGTATTTCCACATTACTCACAGTGTAGTACCACATTACTCACACTGTAGAACCACATTACTCATACTGTTCTACAGTGTAGTACCACATTACTCACACTGTAGAACCACATTACTCATACTGTTGTAACACATTACTAACACTGTAGTACCACATTACTCACACTGTATTTCCACATTACTTACAGTGTAGTACCACATTACTCACAGTGTAGTACCACGTTACTCACACTGTAATACCACGTTACTCACACTGTAATACCAGGTTACTTACACTGTAATACCACGTTACTTACACTGTAATACCACGTTACTCGCACTGTAATACCACATTGCTCGCACTGTAATACCACATTGCTCACACTGTAGTACCACATTACTCACACTGTAGTACCACATTACTCACACTGTACTACCACATTACTCACACTGTAATACCACATTACTCACAGTGTAGTACCACATTACTCACACTGTAATTCCACATTACTCACACTGTAATACCACATTACTTACAGTGTGGTACCACATTACTCACACTGTAGAACCACATTACTCATACTGTTGTACCACATTACTCATACTGTAGTACCACATTACTCACACTGTATTTCCACATTACTCATACTGTTGTACCACGTTACTTACACTGTAATACCACATTACTCATACTGTAGTACCACATTATTCACACTGTAATACCACATTACTCACACTTTAGTACCACATTACTCACACTGTGGTACCACATTACTAACACTGTAGTACCACATTTCTCACACTGTAATACCACATTACTCACACTGTAGTACCACATTTCTCACACTGTAATACCACATTACTCACACTGTAGTACCACATTACTAACACTGTAGTACCACATTACTAACACTGTAGTACCACATTACTCACAGTGTACACTGTTACCCACACTCTATTATACTCAGTAAACATGTCATTATATTGTAGAAATATTTTCCTGCATGGATTATATGTCATATTGTAGTACACACTGTAGTTCACTATCACAACACCATAACATTTTACTCACGCTGTAGTGTGCTGTAGTGCATCAGTAAACAAGCTGTGACCAAATGACATCACAACAAGTGAAATAATGCTTATGTTTATTACAGCATGACAGTCGTTTTATTTATTCTCAGACAAAATGCTGAAACGCTGAAACGCTTAAAGGAAAGACGACATACATGACCACTGTCATGGCAACAGGCGGTTCTGCTGCCCATCATTTCAAAGGGAGAGAGGGAATAGAAAAACAGCACACATGAAGAGCTGCCATGGAGATGGAGGGAAAAAAGGAGGAGGAGGCAAAGGAGAGAGAAAAAAGGGATAGAGCAGAAAAAGAAGAAGAAAGAGAGGAAATATGTAATGAGTAATATCTATCTATCTATCTATCTATCTATCTATCTATCTATCTATCTATCTATCTATCTATCTATCTATCTATCTATCTATCTATCTATCTATCTATCTATCTATCTATCTATCTATCTATCTATCCAAAAACATCATATATATATATATATATTAACAAAAATATAAACAGAAATATTCTCCATCTTCATCCAGCACCTAAATGTAAACATGCCCATATAAGGTGTTTGGTAAATTTCAGTCTGCAGACAATCTGTTTCTGTTGTTATAAACATATTATAACCCTCAGCCCTCCAGTGAGTGCATGACATTAAATATACAGGTGACGTCTGCAAAGGAAAAATATCAGGACTGAAATGCGCAGCAAACAAAGACAAGCCTCTCGAACCCTTTACACACACACACACACACACACACACACACACACACACACACACACACACACACACACACACACACACACACACACACACAAACAATCCACTGCCTGCACATACACACCTCTTTACCAAACCATCGTTCATTTTCACACCATTTGTGTTGCATTTCTGGAGCAAATCCCAGCCGAGTGAGTTATGCATGCAAATCATTTGATGCTGTTACAGCAGAGAAATTACATTTCTTTTTTTTTTATTGCACATCATTAAAAAAAACAATTCAATGCAACATTTTGTGCAGAAATCTAAAGTGGAGTCTCGTGAGGTCATGATGTTGATTTATGATCTATGAGACACAAAAGTGCAGGATGCAGGGGGATTAGACCTAAAGGTAAACAACCACACGAGACAGATGGATGATGGACAGATGAGTGAGATTAAGAGTGAGAGAACGAAAAGAGGTGCATTTCAATACCTTTCTGGCTCTGTCCCTCGTCCATGTCCTCCTCCATGTTTTGTCTTTTATTTTTTCCCTGATTTGGGTACGACTCGAATCGGCTCGAAGACAGTTTGTGTGTGGCTGCAAAAAATCTCGCTCCTCTTTCTCACAATAGAGACTGAGACTGGGGCTCTGAGCTCACCCCCTCCCGCTCTCCCTCTTTCTTTCTCTCTCTCTCTCACTTTCTCTCAGTCCCCCCTCCCTCATTCACTCTCATTCTCTCACACAGGGACGCGACTGTCAGCGCAGATTCTTTTCAGTCTGTTTCCCTTTCAGCACCAAGAGGCTTTTTAGGCCAATGCTACACACAGCCTGATATCGCTCTTCAGGAGTTGGTATGTAAATGAGGGGAAAAAAGAAAGAAGGAAAATGGACACACACACACACACACACACACACACACACACACACACACACACACACACACACACACACACTGCAAAACACAAACTGCACCCAAAATAATCAGATCAAATAATCAAATAGTACATTAATTTATTTAAACCCTCACAATAATCACCCACAATAATCACGCAGCATAATAATTATTTATAATTTATTTATATATTTATATAATTATATAT
>JBCEWE010000263.1:942183-944683 GCA_039877035.1 Silurus lanzhouensis | reverse complement strand
TTTTATTTTTGACCAAATATACAATAAACAACACTTTATTATAATAATAATACCTGATGAGCTGATAAAGTCTGTAGTAATACTGCTGCATGTACTCATAATGGTGCTTTCTTTCTTTCTTTCTTTCTTTCTTTCTTTCTTTCTTTCTTTCTTTCTTTCTTTCTTTCTTTTCATTCCACCCTTTGTTTCCATAAAATAAAATATAAAAAATAAATGTGTAATAATTTGTAATCTTTATCATGAAAATGTAAGTTGATTAATTTTTTCAGTGTTTATTTTATGGTGTATTATTATTATTATTATTATTATTATTATTATTATTATTATTATTATTGATGATGATGATGATGATGATGATGATGGTAATATTCTTTATTCTTCCGAAAGCTTTTTCAAATTTCTCCCTCACCTCCACATGATGGCAGTGTGTGCTTGCTGTAATTCCACTGACACAGTTGGACACACACACACACACACACACACACACACACACACACACACACACACACACACACACACACACACACACACTTTTGCATGGATTGCATATTTCTACACACACACTCTTTTGAATGGATTGCACATTTCTACACACACACACACACACACACACACACACACACACACACACACACACACTTTTGCATGGATTGCATATTTCTACACACACACTCTTTTGCATGGATTGCACATTTCTACACACACACACACACACACACACACACACACACACACACACACACACACACACACACACACACACAGTCAGTGATAAATGACGTATGAGACTCTGTGATTCAGTCTGGATTCCTGTGAAAGTAATTAAAAAAGACAAAACTTGATTATAATAATTATAATATAAATAAATGTCTAACGATAGGATTTGATAATAATTTGATTTAACACAGAAATTTTTTTCGTAACTTTTTATTAGAATTTCTTTTCATAAATCCATTGTTATGCCGGGTGCCAATAGTTTTGCAGCTGATTGTTAATGGAAAGTCCTGGCCGTTCGCCTGTTCAGCTGTTTTCGAGCTCGTTCTTTATCCAGGCGATCCTAATTATCGCGTAAAATCGAAGCGGCTTGCGATTCGATTCAGAGTGTCTCGTTTACGCCGGTGTATTTATGGCTCCACACGCTGTTCAGCCGTCTTTTAACATAGAGCTGAATCATACGGAGGAGCAGAGCCACTGTAATTGGCAATAATTCTATCGGCTCTTAAAAAGCTCCTTCATTGTTCGCATTGTAATAAATTAAAATCACGAATCTATTTCTTGCGAGTAATAAGGTGCTGTCAAAGGCATATAGAGGAGAAGGAGGAGGAGGAAAACGTGGGTTCTTCAGGATCTGACAGGAACTCAGAACGTTTATACTCTGAGGAATATCTAACCTTTTAAAATTGTGCTAACACTTTCAGGTGAACCGCCAGGAAAATGTAATTGCTATTCATTGCTATTGAAATAAAACATTACTTACTCTTGCATATGGCATGTGGTTGGTGTGTAAAACAAATAATTAGTCTAGGTTAATAACTAGAGGTCTACCGATAGTGGATTTTACAGATGGATACTTGATAAAAAAAAATACAAACAAATACAAACAAATATAACACTATGTAAAATAGTACTGAATTTTATTACCAACAAATAAAACAGTACTGAATCATGAAAATGTGCAAAATGAAATAAATATGAATATATTCATTATTAAATATAATTAAATAATTCATAAATTATAAATAAATATAATATAGCGCTCTCCGTGCAGCGCACAGTCTCAGGTGTAAAAACAAACATTCGCCTCTAGAGGGCGCTCACGTAACGACAGCAGACTGGAAGCTATGAGCTAAAAAACTACTGGTATGGATTTTTGCTGATAATTACAGCACAATCGACCTCTAATTTAAAACATAAAGACATTTTAGTTTGAAAGCGAATCTTTATCATTAAATACGGATATGGTCTTAGTAAAACGTTTCAAATGACATTTTTATTTAGTTACCAGGAATTTAGGGAACGCTGACGTTCTGGAATGAGCTGTCAGAGCTGCTGTTATCGCAAATCTATCAGCGCCTTATGACCAATCAGAACACAGACTGCACCATGTGACAGCTTCATCACTTTGTTCTACGTAGCGAGCTTCAAACGAAATGACTTTCAAAAGCCGCTTGAAGAATTTCAGTCTGGTGTTTGATTTATTGTCAGAGTAACCATAGTAACTACACAGAATCCAGACCCTGAATTAATTTCTCTTTCTGCATGTTTTCCCTCGACACGTTTCAGAGCCGTGTGTCACATTCCATTGTAAAAAACCTGATTTTATCACATCTGTAAGTGTTTTATACTTCACATCATATTCACATCACCTTCAACCGTACAACCGCCAGGCTGTAAAGAACCATCATAAACCATAGACACTGACTCACCATGAAGGAGAAGAAGAAAAGAGGAGGATGAGAAGGAGAAGGGTGTATGATGTAATGCTGTAAGATGAGGATCG
>JBCEWE010000263.1:927183-937183 GCA_039877035.1 Silurus lanzhouensis | reverse complement strand
AGTCGCTAGTAGGGATGTCTTGTTAGCAAAGCATAATTTAGCACTTTATTCCATAGCTAGTTCAAATAAAACACAAGAGAACACACTATCAGCGGTTTAGCTCAGAAAGTGAAGGAGGCGTGGCTTTGTATCTGTCACTCACAGACAGTAAAGAAGGCGTGGCCTCTGTATCTGTCAATCACAGTGAAGGAGGCGTGACCTTTGCAACCACCTGGTCCAGTGAAAGAGGTGTGGCCTTGAACATTGGATATTGGGGGCGTTTCATATTTGCATATTTATGTTGGTATATGGTGAAAAAGAAAATAATAAAATAAAATAAAATAAAATAAAATAAAATAAAATAAAATAAAATAAAATAAAATAAAATAAAATATAGAAGGTGTAGAGATGATCTTAGTCCATACATATTTGTTTAGAAGATCCTCACAGGTTAGTCTTAACCTCCTGCACATCTACACACACACACACACACACACACACACACACACACACACACACACACACACACACACACACACACACACACAAACTCATTAATGGATGTTTAAGGATGGAAGAATATGATGCACTTAAAGCTTTAGACACACAAGAATCACACAGCACTGCATCTCTGAGACCTGCCACTTAACGCACTGTGTGTGTGTGTGTGTGTGTGTGTGTGTGTGTGTGTGTGTGTGTGTGTGTGTGTGTGTGTGTGAGGAAAAAGCATGAACATTGCTGCACTACACTTCGCCCACTTCTCCACTCTGATCATTTAACGTTCTGTAAGTTCTCCTCGAGGTGTTGGTGTCGAAATAACTGCTGACGGTTTTCGAGCGATTCGGCTGGAAAATAAACTCACAGCGGGCGTGAAAGTGAATTTCAGACCTAAAGGGAATTCTTTTACTTCTTCTTCTTGTTTTATTGATTGTTCAAACAATTCAGAACAAACGAGTATGTTTTCTCCAACGTACAGTTTTCAGCAGAACTGCTTGTTGCAATATGTTTTTAATGAACCAATCAGGAGCTCACGTTTCCAAAGACTAACATGAGCGTGTAATATCTGTGTTTACTTTCAGCAGCAACACAATTCTTTATAATCTGTAATAAAATATAGAAGTATTAATAAAATTACTGATAATAAACATGTTCATGTTGTCAGTTAGTTTCTTTAAATATATTTAGTTCTGTGTGAAATCTCAAGATTTTTTTTATGGTGTTGTTTTGTTCTTATCTGTCCGTTTATTAATTGTGTAGACTCCGCCCTTATGTTTATTTCTCAGAAATGGTTAAACAACAACAACAACAAAATCTATAAGAAAAAAACAATATGCTGGCAGGAAAAAAATCATAATGACAAAATATAAATAAAGAAATTCATGAAATAATAATTAATTGTTAACCCATTGTAATTGTATATACATTTTATATTATAATTTTATTGTAATATTCTATGCACAATATTTTTGTTTTTTGTTTTTATTTTTTTTACAACTTAACTGTGCTAAACTTTGAGCCACAAGGGTTAGGAATATGATATGATATGATATGATGTAATACATTATATGCCACATGTGGTGATGTATGTATTTATTTGTGAATAATTAACAATTTGAATGCTGTATAATAAAAACAACAACAACAACAATAATAATAATAATAATAATAATAATAATAATAATAATAATAATATTAATAATACACGTACGATCACATGATTGAGAAGTCTCTGATGCTCACTAAAGGCAGACATGGTTTCTATGGTAACTGTGAGTTGAACTTTTCGTTTAATGATCCTTTCTTTCTCGCTTTTTTTTTTTTTTTTTAGCTAAACACGATTATTATGCAACTGTACTGTACTGGAAATGTGCTGATGGTCTGTGAGCGCGACGTGCGAATGACAAAATGACACCGAACAGATTTGCCAAGTCGCACTTTCCCGAGCACAGCGCTGTTCCCCCGCGCACTGCCGATGCTGTTTCCATGACAACACATCCCATGCTATTTTATCCCTTATCACCTCTGTTCACAATAACATTTTCCTCTGCCTGTATGTCTGTCTGTATGTCTGTCTGTCTGTCTGTTTGTCTGTCTGTCTGTCTGCCTACCTACCTACCTGTCTGTCTGCCTACCTACCTACCTGTCTGTCTGTCTGTCTGTCTGTCTGTCTGTCTGTTTGTCTGTCTGTCTGTCTGTCTGTCTGTCTGTCTGTCTGTCTGTCTGTCTGTCTGATTTAGGGATGGAACAAAAATGTTAATCAAACAACAACAACAAAAACTAGTACAATCCCTCTACTGTTGAATTCTTTAGTTATTTGTCTATTTATTTGAACCAATAAATACATAGATGTTTTAGTTCTAGCCCAAACCCTTGGGTGTTGATCAAATTGGTTTAATCAATCAACCAATCAATTAGACATTACTAATTTTACCCTAATCCTCCTACACATCACAGCTATTTATTTAAATAATTATTTATAAATAAATAAATAAATAAATAAATAAATAAATAAATAAATAAATTGATTAATTGATTAATTAATTAATTAATTAATTTGTTTGTTTCCTTATAAATAAAAATGTCAATTAATGAAGATAAATAATAAAAATAAATAAATATAATAAGGATAAAACTAATTATTTTACTATAAAATAGAATGAAATAATTTTAAACCTTTTGACATTTAAATGAGGTCTGGAAGCCTGTAAAGATTGTGTGTGTGTGTGTGTGTGTGTGTGTGTGTGTGTGTGTGTGTGTGTGTGTGTGTGTGTGTATGGGTGTGTGATGAAGCGAGGCACTCGGTGAGGTCTCCTCTCTAGTGTTAATGAATGTCACACTTGCGTTCCTCTCAGTGCTCCTGTAAGATTATCCTCACTTCCTGTTTTGTGTTAATTACAGGATATTGATGTCGTGTCGTTCCTCTCCCACCTGAACCACAGATAATTACAGCTAAATAAACACTCTGTGTGGGAGGAAAACAAATTAGGTAAGAAAATAAGTCGAATATATCAGTACAGAAGTGAAGTGAGGAGCGAGATGCTGGACTTTGTGCTGGTCCAGGGGATAGGAGATGATTCTACTCAGGTGCTTTATTCACCTGTGTTTTTCTGGTGGTCCTGTGATGTAGATTTTTGTATCTGAAACATGCTAATGGCTTGTTGTAAAGGAATGTAGTACAGTACAGTACAGTACACTCATTAGTCCCTTTAAGCCTGTTTACGTGCTGGTTCAGGGTTTAGGTGATGCTCAGGATCATGTCTAAGATCCTTTTTTGCTAGACACATACTGTACCTAACCTACCACACTATCTACTCAAAACACAGCAGTGTGTTACTAATAGCTTCCTGTTCGTCCAAATTGCGCAACTTGTGTTATCATGCCATTAGGAGACAGAGCCAAGCTGCAATGCATTTATTCAATTCAATTCATTTTTATTAGCAGTGTTTTTTAAAATGAACATTGTCCTTAATCAGCTTTACAGATAAATCAGTAATAAAAGAATGTATATGTTCGTTCCTTATAATTGTCAGTTTCTGCCTAATGAGTGAGAAAGTGGTGACTGTGGTGAAGGAAAAACTTTTGAATCCTTGAGAGAAACCAAACTCCAAAAGGAACCTCATCCTCATCCTCAACACCGAATATCCATTTATTACAGTTCCATCATTGTTACGGTCTACAGTGATGTTGATTAAATGCAACCTGTGGTCCTGAGCACATTGTAGCAGACTGTTGACATGAATTACAGTCCAAATCCATCCTCAAAGCTCCTGTGTTGCTCCTTAATTTCATGGATCCCCAGGGCATTGATGCGAAACCATCCCCAGCTGTGCAGAGTGGCCTTCACTGTTTATGGGGTCCAAAAGATGGTGTTTATTTATTTATTTATTTATTTATTTATTTATTTATTTATTTATTTTTGTGTTTGTTTATCTGCATTCATTTATCAGGACCAATTTATTAATTTATTTATTTGCATTTATTTATCAGGAGCAATTTATTTATTTATTTATACTTTATATATTAATTTATCCGTATTTGTTTAATAATGACCAATTAATTAGACTGATAAATTACTTACTTTCTTATTTAATATGTTTCACCAAGCCACCACTCTTGGGGCCCCTGAACAAGGCCCTTAACCCATTGTGCCACAGGGGTGCTGTATTATATCTGATCCTGTGCTCTGACCTCTGCATTTTAACATCACTGGGATATAAGAAGGAATAATTTCCCGGTTCAGTAAAGTACGCGTGACAAATATCTCTCTATTTACACTAACTATATTTCCTCCTATTAAACCCTGTTACATGACTAGCACTGAGTTTCGAGTGAATTACACGATCTTTCCTTGCTAGCGTTTACTTTTCCCAGCAGCAGATTAATTCTGCATGGAACATTTTATTTCCATCTAACATCCAGTGCCAGCAAAATGAGAGATGAAACGAAGGCACTGAAGTGTCAGAAAGCAGGCGGGTGGTCGAGCAAAACCCAGCCAAGTGCGGCGTGTGAGAAAAACATGGCCGCCGTGCTGTTAAGTCCCGAGACAGCGAGAAAACCGGTGCAGTGATTAAAGCGAGAGAACAGCGGGACTGACCTGAATATGCCAAATCACATTGCAGCAAACATTAGTGAAAAAAACAGCCGTCATGTTTATAGGATCGAGATCAGCCAATCGGAAAAAATCAGCCGTTTAACGTTTCCCACCGGCCTGCTGTTTACGCACAAAACCTCATTCACTTCACATCATAAACATCTCACAGACTTCTTTGTATTTATGTCACATGAGCTCACGTTTTCACGTAAAAAAAACCCCGAAAAATTTCTTCAGCACTCGAATGATACAAATCACGCAGCATTATTAGTCACGTTTTTATTCAGAAAGAGTTCCAAAAAATGAAACAAGTCAGCACACGTTCAATTAGAAAGTAAAAGAACATTATTTTTATCATGAGAAAAGTACGAATGATTGAACTGGAAATTTTATTCAAAATTCAGACATGAACCATAAAATGTGCAAATGTACGGATTGTGTTTTTATAATAAACTTATAATAATTTATTATTGTTTGGCATGAAACAGATAAATAACCCAAGGGTTACACATTATTATTATTATTAATGTTCTAGGTCAAATGAAAGATTAAAGCAGGTCTACTGTGATGCTTCTCTTCTTCAACATGAGCGTATAAATGTTGCAAAAGTAAAAGTATACGGATAAAAAAAAGTGACAGAATATAATTAAATGTGATGTGGTGGCATTCAAATGATCAATTTTAAGCCCTGCCTTTGTTCTTCTCTCTCCAAGTGTGACTTTACTACATATTCTGCTTAAAATGTCTCAGCTGCCAATCAGATCACAGATCAATATCACTATAACCAATCACAGTGCAATAATTGTTTACAATCCCACTTTAACCAATCGGAACACAGTTCCTGCCCATAATGCCATTACAACCAATCAGAGCACAGTTCCTGCTTATAACGTCATTACAACCAATCAGAGCACAGTTCCTGCCCATAATGCCATTACAACCAATCAGAGCACAGTTCCTGTTTATAACGTCATTACAACCAATCAGAGCACAGTTCCTGCCCATAATGGCATTACAACCAATCAGAACACAGTTCCTGCCCATAATAGCATCATAACCAATTAGAACACAGTTCCTGTTCATAACGCCATTACAACCAATCAGAACACAGTTCCTGCTCATAACGTCATTACAACCAATCAGAGCACAGTTCCTGCTTATAACATCATTACAACCAATCAGAGCACAGTTCCTGCCCATAATGGCATTATACCCAATCAGAACACACTTCCTTCCCATAACACCAGTACAACCAATCAGAACACAGTTCCTGCTCATAACATCATTACAACCAATCAGAACACAGTTCCTGCCCATAATAGCATTATAACCAATCAGAACACAGTTCCTGCTCATTATGCAACTGCAATTAGACAAATAGCAGAAAACGTAAAAGCACAATCTTCTTTAATCTTCCTTCTTGTTTTGATTGTATCTGTGTGTTAAAGTAATTAATTGTCAATTATTTTGTCAACTTTACGCATAACACAAGCTCCGCCCTCAGTTTCTTCCATTCCTGAGTGAACCAAACATGTGGGCGCTGCTTAGAATCAGTCAATTAGTGTAAACAAATAAAAACAAAATGTACAAAACAAATTTATTTAGAAAGAAATCCATCGTTATAATAGTCGAATTACTGCGTAGGCCATGGAACAGTACAGAGTTACAGAAACGTAGAGATCATGAATCGACTGCATTCACAATGAGGACAGATTCAGTTCCCACTATATTCAGAAATAAATTCGGCACACTCACTTATTTGGCATTTGAAACAGACGAGCGTGTCGATGTGTAATACGTCTACTGAATTCACAGCGAAACATCAGGCAATAATACAGTAAGGTACTTGTTTTTTTTCCCTTTTTCTCACATTCCTATTTTCATTTATTCGTATTTTTTTAAAACATGTAACGTACCGTAAGATAACAGAACCTCTGCCCTGATTATCGGTGAAAATACAAATAAAACATGATTCAGATGAACAGAAAAGAATCTGCGGCACCACGGTCAAAAAAACGAACAAGCGTTGCTAAATATCTCCATAGAAACACCGAAATGTTAATATTATACACCCATAAATTACATAAGCAATAGATTTGGCGGCTTTTTTTTTTTTTTTTTTTAAAAAGTATGAAACTAAGAGCTGAGCTTGAAAAGTATGCAGTACTGAGATGATGTTGTTCTACACACAACCGGTATGTAAGCAGATTTATTTAAAAGCATTTCATATGTGAAAATACATAGAAAATATTTTTTCTGTGTTTTTCATTGTGGTTTTATTAATAAAAGAACGCAGTGTGCTCGAGCCGACATGGACGACGAACTAGGCATGTGCCGATATTCATAAGGAAACAAATCTGAATCGCGATATCGGTCTGATATTTAATAGCGGGGGTTATAATCGTATCGCGATTTATAAACGTATAAAAATAATTTGAACTCCAGTGCTGCCTAGAAAGGCTGCCTATCTGGGGAAAGTGACAAAACAGTGATAAAACAATGATATTTAGTATTGAACGTGTGATTATCTGCACATGCCTAGACAAGAAGCACTGACGCTGCTGAGATTTCACGCTCGTCAGAAAACCCACCCGTGACCAGGGGAAGTGACCTCATCACCTCTTCGGGTGTGTTTTTTAGAGGCGAAGATCACTGTGGTGTATAGGTGTGTGTATGTGTGTGTGTGTGTGTGTGTGACATAAATGTCTTTTCGCTATTAAAACATGGCCTCTGTCTCTCACCCGGGATATTAATACAAATAGAAGGAGAGAGAGAAATAAACAGAAGGAGAGAGAAAAAGGACGGGATAAACCATTTTAAGGCACTCGGCAGGGGGTTTTTCCCTCACGAAAGGTCTGTTAAACTGACGTTCATGCCAACGTCGGGCCCTACATAGGGTACAGGGTGGACGCCTTTAGGGAACTCGGGACTCATGACACGGCCGTTCTCCCCTGTGCTCCCAGTGACAGATAACCTGGCCTTGTTCCTCATCGCATCCGAAAAGGTCACCTGGGAAACACACACACACACACACACACCACACACACACACACACACACACACACACACAAATATAGTGTTGAGTTTTAAAAAAATTCCGTATGTACATTATCACGAACGCCAGAGGTGGAACGATATGACTTGTCCATCACATTATCACGACTCTCTGATAAGATTAGGATTCGTTTCAACTCTTTTCAGCAAACATGTGATTGAAAAATTACTATTTGAATCGTTCATTACAGGATAGAAACATTATAAGGACAAAAGTTTGGGGACACCTGATAAAATCAATATGTGCTACTTTTTGGGCATCCAATTCCACATCTAGTCTTCTTTTGTTGTTGTAATGAGTTTCAGTCCACTGGGAAGATGTTCCACTGGATTCTGTGTAGATTTGATTCAGGTGTTCAGGTGAAGTCAGGTAGTGATGGAGGTGAGGTGAAGAGGCCTGGGGTGCAGTCTATAGGGTTGGAGATCATATAGCAGGGAATCTTCCAATATTTCCACCCCATGTAAAGCAGATCTTGATGGAGCTGCTTTGAGCACAGGGGCTTTGACATGTTGGAACAGGTTTGGATCTCCTAGTTCATGGAACATTTCATGCCACGGCATCCAAAGACATCTGATACAATTGTGTGATGCAAACAGTTTGGTGAAGTAAAACATATGGCTGGAAAAGTCAGGTGTCCCAATACTTTTGTTATTATAGTGTATTTCAGTCAATGTATCATTGTTAATAAACGAATCCTGGTTGTCATGGCAACATAATATTACAGTATTTTTTTATACGATTGAAATACATTTTCTTTTTTTAATCAACATTTTTTGTACATTTTGCACTTCAAATTAAGATCATGTGACAGTTTGATGAGCTATATTTAGTTTATAGTGCATGCATGTAACTGATATAACCCATATAAATTCAGTTATCACGATACACACTCATACTGATAAATCGTTCCACCCCTGTTGGTGATGTGGATGTAAACCAGATACAGTATGAAGTTGAGAAACGTTCAAAATGGAAACGGAAACAAATACATCATGACCTAGACTACTGTAAATACACACGATCAGTTAATCACAGTAATAACACTCACAGGCATCATGGTAACCCTGCGTCACCTAGCTAGTGACAAACCCCTCGTGACCCATTTACTTCCTTTTATTTCACAGATTTCCTTATATGGTCAGTTTCCTGTTCTAGTTTGTGGTTTTCATGTCAATTATCTCGGTTGCTTGTTAAGTCTGATTATATTTTTTGTGTTTCTTATTGTATTTAGTGAGTAATCTTAGAAGAAAACGTTTCCTCAGTGGTTCCGTGGATAGTCAGCCATTCATCACGTTCTGAAGATGAAGTTCTGCTGAGAACCTGCTGTAGGGTTCTACATAAACCTCCTGGAGATGCTAAACTGTTGATTGCTGCTACAACTTAAAAGACAACAGCGAGTTTCTTTCACTTGTAGATTGTTAAATTTTGCACAAATCAAACGTTAGCTTTATTAGATTAGCAAAGCATGCTAACCGTACTAGATAAACACCCTCACCAGAGACCCCAGAGATCTCTGATACTGAAGATGATATTTTGGAGAAGATGCACATTATAGTGTGATAATTAAAAAGGTTCATAAACAGAAAATGAGCATTGCCTGCTGCTTTGTCACTTGCTAGCGTGAAAACAGGGTAGTAACTTTGTTGATGATGATGATGATAATGTTGATGATGATGAGGATCAACTGGACGCACACACACACACACACACAGACACACACACGCACGCACGCACGCACGCACGCACGCACGCACGCGCACACACACACACACACACACACACACACACACACACACACACACACACACACACACACATCAAACCAAACAAAAGATGAGGGAAGGAAAGTGTTTAATGTTTCACTCATTACGGGAGACGTAATGAGGCTTGGGAAGGGAAAATAAGACGTTACTGCATTACATATGATCCACCTACGTCCAAAATCTCCTCATTCACTATCACACTGAGGGGAAATGGGGGTAGATGGAAAGCGTGCACTGGGGGAAGGGGGAGAAACGATAGCACAGATTCGACGGCCGCGTATCCTACCCCCTTAAATTTTTACACTTTCGATCCCATATACGTTGTACCCTTCCTTATAAGTGGCAAAATTCTGAGAATTCTGCGAGGAAGTGGGATTAATATTCTGTGCACTCTTTGCCACCTTCATGCGCTTGGCCTCAGCGCGCGACTTGTAACAGAACTCGACCAGAGCCACCAGCATGGCCAGGCCCAAACCGCCAACCAGGATGTAGAAAACACCAGCCACGTTGCTCAGGCTAAGCGCACTCGTCTTTTCCTGAAAGAATGTACACAAATTGGACGTAAGAATTCGGAAATCGTGGAGCAAAGACACTCACAATAAACAGCAACCA
>JBCEWE010000263.1:907183-922183 GCA_039877035.1 Silurus lanzhouensis | reverse complement strand
ATATACTTACGTTCCCCAAAATATTTCATTATTTAGTCATGAAAACGTTTTATAAAGTTTAAGGTGACTTTATATTAAAACCAACCTGGATGAATTCATATGAATGCAGTTTTTTTTATCTGTTGGGAAAAAAACTTTATTAACCTGATGCTCCTGTGGTTTTCATTCTGTTTGGTGAATTTGCCATTAAATTAAATATTCAACAAATTAGAAACCTGTCAGATCAGATCATATTGAGAGTCAACTTCTTTTCTTAATCACTGTCTGATCCTTTTTTTTTTTTTTTTTTTTGACAAATTTGAATAATGAATCTATTTATTAATGAATAAATTAATTAATTTATTTCTATTTTTTTTATTGCCTGGACTAGATCTTTCTTATACCAACCAGGTGACATGAGCACAGCTGCATCAGGGTAGGTGGGATACTATAACAACATTGGGCACATTGTTATACTATTCCACCCACCTTAATGAGGATCCTTTGGGCGTGGCGATGCCGTAACCCTTGGAGTCGAGGTTCCCGCCGACCTTCATGGTGTCGCAGGGCTTCCGCTGCTCGATGTACTCGTTCATGGTGGACTCCAGCAGGTAGGCGTACTTCCCTTTCGACTTGCGCACTCGCATCACTCCCTCCGCCGTGGTCTTCACAAAGACGGAGGGCTCGGCGCTGCGCATGTACGCCCACATCTTCTCAAACAGAGCGATTTTCGACCGCTGAGGGGAAAAAACAGAGACACTGTTTCCGTTTTCCGCAGAAAAGAAGAAAAAATGACATTATACTGAAAACTAAGTTTGCTATTTGCTTCTTTTGGAACATCTCATCCCACATTTAGTCTCCATTTGCTCCAGACACAAGGGTGTTAGTAAAGTCAGGTAGTGATGTAAGTGAGAAGGTGAGAAGGTTCCTGGGGTGCAGTCAGTGTTCACATTCATCCCAGAGTTCTTCAGTAGGGTTGGAGCTCTGTAGCAGGAGATTTCCAAACCATGTAAAGCAGATCTTCATGGAGCACTAAGGCACAGCCATGCTGGAACAGGTTCATGTCTCCTAGTTCAAGTGAAGGGAAAATTTCATGCAGAATCCAAAGACGTCTTTTGGTTTGTTTCTTATTTGGTGAAGTTTAATTTTATATTGAACAAACAAACAAACAAGCAAACAAACAAACAAACAACACAATCTCTATAGTGATTTAACACACACACACACACACACACACACACACACACACACACACACACACACACACACACACACTATGTAATCCTTCATGCTAATTACACACACACACACACACACACACACACACACACACACACACACACACACACACACACACACTATGTTACCCTTCATGCTAATTACACACACACATACACACACACACACACACACACACACATACACACACACACACTGTTACCCTTCATGCTAATTACACACACACATAAACACACACACACACACACACACACATACACACACACACACACACACTATGTTACCCTTCATGCTAATTACACACACACATATACACACACACACACACACACACACATACACACACACACATACACACACACACTGTTACCCTTCATGCTAATTGCACACACATATATACACACACATACACACACACACACACACACACACACACACACAAACACACACACAAACACACACACACTTCTGATCCTAATCACAGTATGTAATGACTCTGATTCCTCTCGCTCTGTGTGACGCAGACAGTCTGGTTTAAACCAGTCGTTACCGAGGCTCGTATTTATCGTGGCCTTTCTGCTTTTCAGATATTTGCTCTTTGTCACGCTCAGTGTGTCCTGTTTGTCCATCTGCCGACCATCACCAGCTGTCTGACCGTCACCAAGCTGTTCTTTGTTTTTCTTGGGAGGAAAAAACTCTAAAACTTTACCTGGAAGTGTTGGTTCACACCATCCAGAGTTTCTCTTCTTGCTTTGTTCTGTTCTAAATCTCCAGAATCGCGTGTACAGAATCTCAAATAAATTCAAAAGATTTCTCTCAACAGATGCGTCAGGATCAAAAATCTTTCCTAACACTCTAATGAAGCTCCGCAAGCTTCCTGCTGGAACGCTTAAATCGACGTACCATGAAAAACTCTTTGGTGGACCCGGAGTCCAGCGTCCCGTAAGCGATCTCGGTTTGCTTGGCCAGATCCTCTGCGCTCTCGATGGGCGACACCATCCTCTCCACGGTGAGAAACGCAGCCAGGTTGGCCGTGTACGAGGAGATGATGATCAGAGTGAAGAACCACCACACGCCGCCCACAATCCGGCCCGAGAGAGACCTGAGAGAGGGTTTACATCCTGTTAGATCTTCATCCAGTTCTTATAGATTATTTCTGCTGTGAGAAACACTAACAACACCAACAAGCAACATCTGCCTGAACAGCGTTTCTCTTCCTAGAAGAACTGAGTGGTGAAGTGAAGCTCGTGCTGCAGGTCTTGTGTAACGATTGTATAATAATTAGGTGTAAAACTTTTGATTTAGAAATAAATAATATATACAATTTCTCTCTTTTTGTGATTGGTCGAAGTGATTGATTTAGTTTTTTTTTTTTTTTTTTTATAACTTAGTGTTTGTGAATAGTAAAAATAAAATGTCAATAAATCAGATAAAGATGTTTATGTCATGTGTCTGTTAGAGTTTCTCTGGTGTCAGGACGGAGCATTTTACACTTCTCCATGTTGAGGTGCGTTAAAAACTCTCTGATTAACTTTTATTATTAATCAACATTATGCTAATGAATTTACAAATCCATATTTCCATAATAACAATCAGAATGTCATGTTCTGTTTATAAACTCACCTACACTGTATGGGCAAAAGTATTAGGACACCTGACAGCCATATAACGGCTCTTCAATTCACACACGCTATATGGGCAAAAGTATTAGAACACCTGGATTGCCCAGCTACATGTGGTTTTCCACCAAACTGTTACCAAAAGGTTGGAGCCACACAATTATATTAGACGTCTTTAGATGAAGTAGCATTGAATTTTGTGGAAGATCTTCTGCTATAGAGCTCCAACTCTATTGAACACCTATGGGGTGGACGTGAACGCTGACTGAACCCCAGATACCTCCTCACCTCCATCACTCTACTAACACCTTTCTTGTGGCTGAATGAATCTCCACAAACATCTAGTGCAACATCTTTCCAGAGCTCATTATAACAATAAATAGGAAATAAATGTGGAATAGGATGTTTAAAATTCTCATTCTCAGGTGTCCACAAACCTTTATAGTATCAACCCTATAGTGTAAATCCTCAACTCTTCTATTCAGTAAAGCTTCTGGCCAGGTCAGACCTAAGCCTTGTGGGTAATCTGCTTCAGATGTCTATAGTGAAGTCATCTTCATCCTTTATCTTTGCTTCTTCATTCCATATGCTAATTCATTTAAATTGATTCAGGATGGAATTGGATGCTGTAAAGACCAACGTGGTGTAAAATCTAATTTTGAAAGTATGATGAGGCTTTAAAGCGAATTTATTATAATATTAATAATAATAATAACAGTGAGGTTTGGGAATGTAGATGCTCTTGTATAACTTTCCCTTTACAAAGGAATAAATTATGTAACTTTTAATATCTACCTTTTTTTTTATAAATGCTGTTTGACTAATAAAAGGCGCTGTGGCAGAAAAGCTTTTACGCTAGTACGCTCTGGGTCTCAGAAGTTCCTGCTACAGATCTTTTCTACCCATTTATGATAATTAGCAGGATTTAAATATGTAAGAAATTTTGGTCTAAAAATAAATCGATGCTTATTCCTGACTCGGTTATCTATCTTATAAACCAGCTAGTCATCGATCTGTTAGCAAACTGGAGCCAAACACAAAAACAAGGTGGTATCAAAATAGTTTCGAGACTAGTTTTCTAATACACCAACAGCACAAGGCTGCACGCACAGTCACAGGTAGCACCGACCTTCTTAAGTCAGTTTGCTAAGATAATGTCGAAACGTAGATAAATAAAGTACTTTCTTTTAAACAGAACGAGTCTTGAAACTTTTTAATACCACCTCATATGTGACATTGAATGGATAGGATAATTCTGGATTCTGATTGGTCTAAATTGGTCTGATTGGTTGTTATGCAGATCATGGTTATATTACTGTGTTTTATTTCTGGAGCAACTGCTCATTCACAGGGACTTGGAACATAAAGATTTATGGAATCTCCAATGTCAAGGCTTCGTACAGTCGGAGGTAAAGCTGTAGCTTCCAGTGGTATTTTCTCTCTTAGTAACTATAAGAGAGATATTTAGGAGAAAATGGTGAGGGAATGAGAGGTGGTAGATCAGATTTTAAGGCAATGAACTCTGGATCAGAAGGTCACAAGAATAAATCCCAGCACCACCAAGCCGAATAAGACCCACCAGTGATCAGTTATAAGTCAGGCTTCTACTAAATGCCATAAATGTATATAAGAGTTTATAGCTGTTGTAACATAAGCGACAACAGAAACTGAAGTTTTGGCAAATTTCTTGTATAAAAGAAATAAAACACTTTTGGAACGCACAGTTAAAACGAAATAATCATCAGCTTTGTTTCAGCTAATTAGCAATTGTTTTACCATTAATTACATTTACTGTATAATTTCTATATATTTGTGCTGCACATGGCCCCTCCCCCAATCAGCTATTGGTTGTCCTTTGTCGAGTGTCAGTGTAATGCTGCAGGATTTCTTTTAGTTTGCGTTCCCTTGGTTTCCTCGTCCACTTGTTTTTAACCTTACAGCTTAATTCATGCCCTGATTTTATCATGCAATTAATAAAAGCCTGCACACTCACATCACATCCATCTGAACGAAAACAGAATGCAACCAATCAGGGACCAACCTCGGGGAAATGTCGCATCCTTGCCTCATAAAGGCCCCGAGTGAGAACCAGAGGCTGTTAAATATCCCAAACTCATTGGTAGACTCGCTGGTCTGGATCTGCCCATCCTCGTATTCCTCCGTGTGCCATTCGTACGGGCTGAAACGGCTGACCAGGAAGAGCACCACGCTCACGCCAATGTAGGCGAACACGATACACATCCAGATCTCGTAGGCCAGAGGGTCCAGGAAAGAAAATACACCTGGCTTGGACTTCTGTGGCTTTTTGATCATGATGGAGATGCCGAGGCTCATGAAGGGCTTAGAGAAGTCGATCACTTCCTCCCTGACCAGCGTGATGGTCAACGGCGCTACGGCGATATCGGCTTTCTGTGGAGTAAGCGTGTAAAAGAAAAGGGGTTTTAAAACTAGAGGCGATGTTTTATCATTGCACAGTCACTGAAACTCAAATTATTAACAATGATTATTGTTCAATAATAATTGATTATTATTAGTAGTCTTCTTCTTCTTCTTCTTTCGGCTGCTCCCATTAGGGGTCGCCACAGCGGATCATCCGTCTCCATACCACCCTGTCCTCTACATCTGCCTCTCCCACACCAACCACCTGCATGTCTTCCCTCACCACATCCATGAACCTCCTTCTTGGCCTTCCTCTTTTCCTCCTACCTGGTGGCTCCATCCTCAGCATTCTTCTACCAATATAATTCATGTCCCTCCTCTGCACATGTCCAAACCATCTCAATCTCGCCTCCCTCACCTTGTCACCAAAACATCCTACATGCGCTGTCCCTCTAATAAACTCATTTCTAATCTTATCCATCCTCGTCACTCCCAACGAAAACCTCAACATCTTCAGCTCTGCTACCTCCAGCTCCACCTCCTGTCTTTTACTCAATGCCACTGTCTCTAAACCATACAACATCGCAGGTCTCACCACAGTCCTATAAACCTTCCCTTTCAATTTTGCAGATACCCTACTATCACAAATCACTCCTGTCACTCTTCTCCACCCACTCCACCCTGCCTGCACTCTTTTCTTCACTTCTCTAACACACTCTCCATTACTTTGCACTGTTGACCCCAGGTACCTGAATTCCTCCACCTTCTGAAGCTCTTCTCCCTGCAACCGGACCACTCCACTGCCCTCCCTCTCATTCACACACATGTATTCTGTCTTACTCCTACTGAGTTTCATTCCCCTTCTCTCCAGCGCATATCTCCACCTCTCCAGGCTCTTCTCAACCTGCTCTCTACTCTCACAACAAATCACAATATCATCCGCAAACATCATAGTCCAGGGAGACTCCTGTCTGACCTCGTCCGTCAACCTGTCCATCACCACTGCAAACAGGAAAGGGCTCAGGGCCGATCCTTGATGCAGTCCAACCTTCACTCTAAACCAGTCTGTCGTACCTACTGCACACTTCACTGCCGTCACACTGTCCTCATACATGTCCTGCACCACCCTCACATACTTCTCTGACACACCTGACTTCCTCATACAATACCACAACTCTTCTCTTGGCACCCTGTCGTACGCCTTCTCTAAATCCACAAATACACAATGCAATTCCTTCTGTCCTTCTCTATACTTCTCTATCAACATTCTCAAAGCAAATAAGGCATCTGTGGTGCTCTTCCTCGGCATGAAACCATACTGTTGCTCACAGATGGTCACCTCTTCTCTCAGCCTGGCTTCCACTACTCTTTCCCATAACTTCATGGTGTGACTGATCAACTTAATACCCCTGTAGTTACTGCAGGTCTGCACATCTCCTTTATGCTTAAAGATTGGTACCAGCACACTTCTTCTCCATTCCTCAGGCATCTTCTCACCTTCCAAAATCCTGTTAAACAATCTGGTCAAAAACTCCACTGCCATCTCTCCTAAACATCTCCACGCTTCTACCGGTATGTCATCTGGTCCAACCGACTTTCCACTCTTCATCCTCTTAATCGCTGCTCTCACTTCCTCCTTACTAATCCTATCTACATCCTGCTTCACCAACTCCACATCATCCAACCTTCTCTCTCTCTGATTTTCCTCATTCATCAGCTGCTCAAAATACTCCCTCCACCTTCTCAACACACTCTCCTCACTAGTCAACACATTTTCCTCTCCATCCTTTACTGCTCTAACTTGCAGTACATCCTTTCCAGCTCGGTCCCTCTGCCTGGCCAATCGGTACAAATCCTTTTCTCCTTCCTTAGTGTCCAACCTCTCATACAGCTCCTCATATGCCTTTTCCTTGGCATTCGCCACATCCCTCTTAACCTGCTGCCGCATCTCCTTGTACTCCTGCCTACTTTTCTCATCACTCTGTCTATCCCACTTCTGTTTTGCCAACCTCTTTCTCCTTATGCTCTCCTGCACTTCCTCATTCCACCACCACGTCTCCTTGTCTTCCTTTCTATTTCCAGATGTCACACCAAGTACTTTTCTTGCTGCCTCCCTCATCACTCCTGCAGTATTTGCCCAATCATCCAACACCTCCTTAACACCACTGAGCCTCTCTCTGACCTCTTCCCTGAACCTCACACTACACTCTTCCTCCTTCAGTTTCCACCATCTTATTCTTCTTTCAGTCCTCACTCTCCTCCTCTTCTTCTTCGCCTCCAAAACCATCCTACAGACCACCATCCTATGCTGTCTAGCTACACTGTCCCCTGCCAACACCTTACAGTCGCCAATCTCCTTCAGGTTGCATCTCCTGCATAGCACATAGTCCACCTGTGTGCACCTTTCTCCACTCTTATAAGTCACCTTATGATCCTCCTTCTTCTTAAAATAAGTGTTCACCACTGCCATTTCCATCCTTTTAGCAAAATCTACCACCATCTGCCCTTCCACATTCCTCTCCTTAAAACCATACCTACCCATCACCTCCTCGTCACCTCTGTTCCCTTCACCTACATGCCCATTAAAGTCCGCCCCAATCACCAACCGTTCTTTCCTAGGTACACCATCTACCACTTCATCTAATTCACTCCAGAATCTTTCCTTCTCCTCCATCTCACAGCCAACTTGTGGAGCATAGGCACTGATGACATTTATCATCATCCCTTCAACTTCCACCTTCACGATCATCACCCTATCAGAAACTCTCTTCACCTCCACTACACTCTTACTGTACTCTTCCTTCAGAATCACCCCTACACCATTTCTCTTTCCATCCACACCATGATAAAACAGTTTAAATCCACCTCCAATGTTCCTGGCCTTACTCCCTTTCCACTTGGTCTCCTGAACACACAGCATATCTACCTTTCTCCTCTCCATCATATCAGCTACTTCTCTCCCTTTACCCGTCATAGTACCAACATTTAAAGTACCAACCCTAACCTCCACTCTCCTACACTGCTCCTTTCCCTGCCGTCTCTGTAGACGTCTTCCTCCTCTCCTTTTCCTCCTTCGGCCAACAGTAGCCCAATTTCCACCGGTACCCTGTCGGCTAACGATACCTGTGGCGGTCGTTGTTAATCCGGGCCTCGACCGATCCGGTATGAAATTCTCATTTGTGATCCGCATATTTGATTTGGCACATGTTTTACGCTGGATGCCCTTCCTAACGCAACCCTCCCCATTTACCCGGGCTTGGGACCGGCACTAAGAATGCACTGGCTTGTGCCTCCCTAATGGCTGGGTTGATTATTATTAGTAGTAGTTCACGATAAATAAATAGTAGTGAAACTTCTCCAAATTTCTCCATCGTCTTTACTTTCAGGTTTTTGAACATTTCGCAAAAACACAAATAAGAAATGTTCTTCTGATGAACAATTGGAATGACTTCATTACTTTGTCAGTTATTCCACACTCTCAGTTATTAGGTTACAATCTAATCTAAAGTCATTAAATCATCATTATTTTCCACTCACCCCATAAACCAACTCTCCGACCATCCCGTTCCAGATCTTGGTCTCTGCGTCTCGAGCTCCATATTTACCGTCTCCTACTATTTTCAGACGATATTTAAAACCACAGTGTTTGGCGATTTCAGCTGCCAGGTCGACGCAGTAACCCTCGTACCGCTCGTTATCCAAAAACAGGTCTGCGTTCTTCTTCAGCATCACGTACGGCGCTTCCTGTAACAGAGCGAGCACTTTGTCACGCCATGCTCTACACTCAAATAAGAACTGCTCTTTTACTGTTTATCAACAAAACTAATAACTATAGCAGTAAAAAAAAAATTTAAGTGGGTGTGTCCTAAAACAAGACACTTACAGAACCATTTAAACATATAAATTTAATGATACAAATTATTAGACAATATTTACATCATGTTCAGAAAGTAATAAAAGGTGGCCATTTAGATTTTTGTGTTATTTATATCCAGCATAAACAATTAAAATTTTTTTAAATGGCCTACTGTATTTTGCTCAAGGGGGCACAAACTTTTTCACTCGAGTACACATATGTCTGATTCCAATTCTGAGATTTATTTATTTTAATAAATTAATAATAAATATTTTATCTTGTGATTTTTACAATGTAGTTTGTGTTAGGGCATGTGTAACTTCATTTGCATAAATTATGACATCACAACTATTCCTAAATAATAATGTGAACAGGGAAATTTTCACTATGAAATGCGTAAAGTTTTTAATGATTGTTTCTTAAAAATTAAGGAATATTTCTCATTGTAATAGGGTTTAATAACTTTGAGACCCAACTAAAGCTTTGTTCATTAAAGTGCTGTAAGTTCTCACCAGGATGGTGGTTACTATCACAGTCTTGTTCTCCAGTCCCATCGTATCATTGGGGAAAAGATCCGATTTTGTGACAGCCATCTTGTCCATTTCATTCCAGTAACCAATCTGCGGATCAGATGAGCGAATAATGAGAAATTATTTTCTGAGTTTTTCTCAGAATGAGCCTTCAACATTCTGTAGAAAACAGGTTCTGTGGAAAAAATGTTCCTCTTCAGTAATCTAAAGCTCTTATGACTGATTAAAATAAGGAACCTTCAAAAATCCTGTATTGCAGAAATCTAAAGTGTGTTTTAATTGGATCACATGGATAAAAAGAACAGGAAAAACAATCAAGAACCTTTTAAGAGATGGTTTTATGTAAAACTCCTTTGGGATGCTAATAATCCTTAACTCTCAGAAGAACCTCTGAGGAACGCTTAGTGTAAGAGTTAATTATACTGGTCTATATTTTGCTTACACCTTTAAAGTTTTTGAATATTTAACCATAGAACGTTCTTCAGTGGCTGAAAGAAGAGTTCTAGATAGAACAAACTTTCAGGTAGAACCATTCTAAAACCAAAAGACCCTTTCATGAACATTTTTACTTGAGGAATGTTGCTGATCTGAGCTACACCCCATTATCACTCTGTGGGAACACTGAAGGACTCTAACTAAGTGTTATGGTTTTAGACAGGGTTTGAAATGAGAACACTGTAATCATTTTAAGAATTTAGTGACATTAATCATTCAAAGAATGACTGGAGAACATGATTTGGAGATATGGAGAATATGATTTTTTTTGGTTTGACATTAAAAGGCTGGTGGTATCAAAAAGTTTGGAGACGCTCTGTTTACAAGAAAATTATTTTATTTATCTACAGTGTTCTTCTGGAACTTATCCTGGACGTCTTCTTTTTGAAGTGTGTCAAGTACCTTCTGTGATTCATGCCTGATCTATGCAACAGTGTCAAAATGCTGACCTTTGAACTTCATCTTCGGGAAGATGGTGCAGGAGCCAAATCTGGCGAGTAGGGTGGGTGTGAAAGTGAGATCATGTGCATCATTTTCGGTGATCAGACTCATTGAAGGTCTGCCTGATTTATCGTCGTCTTCCAGCAAAGTTATTTCGCTCAAAACACCTCAAATGACTTGTTGCAGCGTCGCAGTTTGTCAAACATATGTCATGTCATGTCAGACAAGTTGACACACATGGTCAGAATAGCACCAGTTACACCATTGGTCTCCAAACCTTTTGAAATTAAAGGTCCTACATTGTGTAGAAACCAGAAACAGAAGGTTGACCTTTTTAGAGAAGGTTTCAAGTGGAACCTCAAAAAGATGAGAACCTTTACAGAAGAATTGAACCACAAACCCCACTTGTAGTAAAAAAAGAAAACACACTTCTTTGTGTGGATCATCATGTATAGAATAGATCTAGAATAGACTAATACCTTAACAGGACCGTTGTTCTTCAGCTCCATGACATGGACGGTGTAATTCACTCTCCTGCCGTACTGATCGAACTGGATGGTTCCTGTCAGACCTTCAACACGTACCTGAGTACAAACAAAACATGAAATGAACAAAGATTTCACACCTTGAAACACGTTCCATCTCACTGGGTATAAACGTGTGTGTCGGCTACCTGTTTTAGCGCTCGTTCGATCTCTACACCCTGAGCCCACGGGACGGCCGGGTTCGCCAGGCAGTCTCCGTTATTCGCTCTACGCGAGATGTCGATCCTCTGCTTGTGCAAGTAACGAAACGCTTCCGTCATCACCTGCACTGCGTCGTATGTCAGCGCTGAAGTGTACTGAGGAAAAACAAACAACACTGACCTCAATTCTGGGATATTAGCAGTCACTACATTTCCATTTCGGCTTTTAACGAAGCTCTAACATCACATTTCTGAGATTGAATCTTTCACCCTGATCTTATTGTCAGCTCCTGGATATTCCTTTTCCTCCAGAGCTTCCCAGCGCTGGTCAAATTTAGACACTAGAGGATCTTCAAAGTCCACGATCTGGAATCCCGACACGTTTGCGCCACCGTACTGAATTTTGGAAAGGTCTCCATCCACAAAGCCCTAAAAGCAAACAGGGATTTTAAACAATCAAGTTACTTCACAAGCCTTGTGACCTTCGACTAGTTATTATGCTAACTAAGTTACGTAGTAAACAGGCTAATGCAGGGGTCCCCAAACTACGGCCCGCTGGCCGAATACTCCCACCTCCACATTTGGAACGGCCCTCTGAACAATGCCAGAGACATATTTTAAAAATGTTATTGTAAATAAATGTTTTACTCATATCATATCTTTATTTTATAATAAAGGTTTAGCTTTTAAACTAAAATATCCCTTAGTTATTAATAAAGGACATTAGTCCAGATCGCTGGAACTGACGGATATCGGCAAAAATCCAAACCTATAGTTTTTCCAGCTTCTTTTATTTATTTTTTATCCAGTATACATTTTTCAAACTATCAGTTGTTTAATCAGTTATCGGCGAGTACGATCCAACCTAACTATCAGTATCAGTTAAAATCCACTACCTGTCGACCTCTAGTCTTTAACGTAGCCTTTTTATGTGTTTGATTCACTCAACAACCACATACATATGCATGAGTAAGTAAATGTTATGATTTCAATAGAAATGAATATAAAAGCGTCATTATGACAGTAATAATGCTCTTTTAATAGCCGATATATCTGTTGAAAAGTGATGCTTATTTATGTACAATGCAAAACAAAATAATCAACTAATCTACAATTAGGAGGAAAATAAACACAAATAAAATCATGATAAAATCTCCACAATAACACTGCTAGTGACTCCGCCCATGTGATATTCTGGTACAGACGGCCCCGCCCCTATTAAAGAAAGGAGAAATGATGTGGCCCTCACCGAAAAAAAGTTTGGAGACAGCTGGGCAAAGGCATTAGCTTTATATTAGCCAGTTGTCATAGTAACCTAAAAAGTGTTTGGCCACCTATTATATGGTATTGTGTCATTAGATGGTTAATGGTGATGTCACATGACCACAGTCGTGGATGATTTGTGTGTCACTCACCAGGTTGGCGATGATGTAGTGATATCCTTTAACGTGCCTCCCGATGGTAATGATCTGTCACATATATTACAGGAAAAGTTTATCTACTTAATTATAGAAACAACTTCAGATGAAAGAAATGGTACAGTCCAGAAACGTACAGTACATGAACAATACAAAGCTGTGCTGAGGTTCACGTGTGTTACATGAAGTTTAACAGTGAGGAACAATGATTAGAATAAAGAACAGTGAGTAAAGGCGAGTGTAGTGAGATACGGTGAGTGGAGTGAGGAACACTGAGAAACGGTGTGTAGAGGGAGGAACACTGAGGAACAGTAAATGGAGTGAGGAATGTTGAGGAACAGTGAATGAAGTGAGGAATGTTGAGGAACAGTGAGTGAAGTGAGGAATGTTGAGGAACAGTGAGTGAAGTGAGGAATGTTGAGGAACAGTGAATGAAGTGAGGAATGTTGAGGAACAGTGAGTAGAGTGAGGAATGTTGAGGAACAGTGAGTAGAGTGAGGAATGTTGAGGAACAGTGAGTGAAGTGAGGAATGTTGAGGAACAGTGAGTGGAGTGAGGAATGTTGAGAAACAATGAGTAGAGTGAGGAATGTTGAGGAACAGTGAGTGGAGTGAGGAATGTTTAGGAACAGTGAGTAAAATGAGGAATGTTGATCCCTACAGTGTGAGAGTTTAAGCTTCATCACCTGCTCCATGATGTCTTTGACCTTCTCCTGTTCACAGTCCAGGATGACTCTCCTCTCCTTCTTGTTCTCCAGGTCCTGGAACAGCGAGCGATATGCCTCGTCTTTTTTGTCATCCTTCATGTTGCCTACGTTTATAGCCGTCACCTGCCACTTCCTCTCAGCCGCCGTGTCCAGAACCACCTGTAGAGTCGTCAGTCCTGAGGAAGATGTTTAGATATAATCTTACTGAGCTGTTTGTTTTATAAGAAGGAAAAAACGAGAGAAACACCGTACACGGATTCTGTCTCAAATAATTCCCTCTTTACTAAACAGTGCACTTCACCATATACCAAAATCATTTTGACACCTGCTTCTTCCAGCCATGTGTGGTTCTTCTCCAAACCATCCAGACACTTTACCAACACAATTGTAGCTGAATAAATCTCCACAAAATCTAGTGGAACATCTTCCCAGAAGAGTGGAGTTCATAATTACAGCAAATGGAGACTAGGTGTGGAATAAGAGGTTAAAAAAGAATCTTATGCTCAGGATTCTGCAAACTTGATCGTCAATGGATTTTTTACATAAAAACTGTACACAATAAACATTTTATTTCAATGTTATTTTTTTTTTTCAATGTTATTTTTTTAGAACATTGTAACATTGCCTTAGTCAGTAAAGATCCTATAAAGTGTTTGCTGATAAAGACTACAGAAAAACACCTGATGCCTCACACAGTTTATGTTTATAAAAATCTTTCTCTTTCTATATTCAGAATTTTTTTTTTTGTCGAAAATCTTTGATGTGCCTCGTTTTATTTATTCGATTATTTTTATTTTTTATTTTAGTTATTTTTGCTTATTTAATTAGTCAAAACCTGTTTTAAACATATACAGTGGAACCTCGGTTTACGAGTTTAATTCGTTCCGGTACTTTATTCGTAACCTGAAAAGTTCGTATCCCGATACAAATTTCCCCATAATAATGAACAGAAACTTCGGTAATTCGTTCTGGACAACCAAAAATATTACTTAAATAAAAATAAAGCCAATATTCACTAATATTATTTACTTTTAACATGTTATATTAAAATCATACCACATAAAAACATACAAAAGAGGAAAAGATCTTTAGCGGGTACTTTCCCTTTGAGAAGACTCGCTGCAGGAGACGACGTTCGTAGAAGGGGGAGGAGGGAGAGTTATTGTTTGGAAGGAGAATCTTATTATATTATATTATTTATATATTATTATATATTATATTATAGAATATTAAAGACAGTGTTATTAACACGAACGCTGAGACAATTGTTGCATTAGAGGGAAATTGAGAGCTGTTTCTTTAAGGCTACTATCAGTTGGTATTGAAGTCCAGAGTGAAATTCATTATGGGTATTGTAGTTCGGAAAAGACTGTAACCCTGCTCATCTATCTTCATAAAAACAAGTCAAGTGCTTATGCATCGGCTAATGTTGTCCATCTCATCATTCCACGAGCATCAACTAACGAGTTGTTACGCTGCCGCCGGGAAAAGTTCAAGCGGATAAGTAACACGATGCTCTCGCTAGGGACACAGGACGCTAACTGATGTGACGAGCTGTGTGGATAGAGCAAAAACAACCAACCTGCCTGCGATTTTTGGTGAGCGACGTTCGTATCCCGATATATTGTTCGTAACCAGGGGCAAAAATTTTGA
>JBCEWE010000263.1:887183-899683 GCA_039877035.1 Silurus lanzhouensis | reverse complement strand
TCACAACCACCAACAATCAAAACTAATCACAACCTCCAGTCAACACAACTAATCACAACTATCAATCACCACAAATAATCACAACCACCAATCACCACAACGAATCACAACCACCAATCACCACAACTAATCACAACCATCCATCACCACAACTAATCAAAACTAATCACAACCACCAATCACCACAACTAATCACAACCACTAACAATCAAAACTAATCACAACCACCAATCACCACAACTAATCACAACTATCAATCACCTCGACTAATCACAACCACCAATCACCACAACTAATCACAACCACCAACAATCAAAACTAATCACAACCACCAATCACCACAACTAATCACAACCATCAATCACCTCGACTAATCACAACCACCAACAATCAAAACTAATCACAACTATCAATCACCACAAATAATCACAACCACCAATCACCACAACTAATCACAACCACCAATCACCACAACTAATCACAACCATCCATCACCACAACTAATCAAAACTAATCACAACCACCAATCACCACAACTAATCACAACCACTAACAATCAAAACTAATCACAACCTCCAGTCAACACAAATAGTTACAACCGCCAATCACCACAACTAATCACAACCACCAATCGCCACAGCTAATATCAACTAATAACAACCATCAATCACTACAACTAATCACAACCACCAATAACCACAACTAATCACAACCACCAAACAGCAAAAATAATCACAACCACAAATCAACACCACTAATTACAACCTCAAATCATCACAAGTAATCACAGTCACCAATTTTCAACTAATCACAACCAATTACAACCACCAATTATCACAAATAATCACAACTACCAATCATCACAACTAATTACAACCACTAATCATTACAACTATTCACAACCACTAATCAACATAACTAATAACAACCAGCAATCAAAACAGCTAATCACAACTATAAATCACCACAAAACATCACAACCATCATTAGAACTAATTACAATAACACATCAAAACTAATAACAATCACAACCTCCAATCAACACAACTAATCACAACCACCAAAAACGTGTTATAATTAAATCTAGAGTTTTTGTTGTGTGGTTGCTGTAAGCAGTTTGAGGAAAGTGATGTGTTATGGAACCTCCTCCTTCTGCTCTTCCTCTTCATCACCACACCACCACATCTGTGATTGTTTATCTAACACACAGCTCGAGCTCTGGTTTCTCTGTTTCCTCACTCAGCTGTCTGATGTTTAAACTCTCAGAAGTGAGAAAATGTTGAACAGATGAAGCGTCTTAATAAATCATCATAATAAAGAGTCTTAATAAAGCGTCAGAGGTCACGCTGGAGAATGTTCAACACAACTGAAGCCTCCATCTATCATCACCGAGCACCGCTGCCATGGCAACAACATCTCACCCTGCCAGAAATTGTGTGTGTGTGTGTGTGTGTGTGTGTGTGTGTGTGGTGAAATTTTGCTAACATTACCAGCATATAAATAATGAGATATAATGTGTGTGTTGTGAGAATTTAAACAGTAATAATGAAATCTAAATGTGAGTGTAAAGTTCACACCTGCAGTTTCTCCACAAGTCTGATTTCATCTTCTTCTACATCTTGATTCCACAAAACTATGATGCCTCATCTCATTCTCCATGTATCTCCATTCCTCCATCGCTTTGTTTCAAAATGTCTTCAGCTCTTCATCACTCCCGACTTACATTTATCCATCCTCTTCATATATCTCAATTGTTCTCCAATTCTCTATCTCTCTAAATTTCTCCAACTTTCCACATCTCTCCAGTTCTCCATATCCCTCAATTTCCACATGTTAAATCTTTCCATTTCTTGCCATCTACAGATTTCTCACTATTTCTCAAATGAACATTTCTCTCAATCACTTAGTCTGGTTCTGTCTCTCAGTCTGTCACAGACAATTTCAATCAATTTCAATCAATCTCTCTTTTTTTCTCTCAATATTTACTAAATCTATATACAAATAAAATAATCAATAGCACAAAACGTGTTTGTTCTTCATCCTTCACTTCATTCCTTTGGGAGACGTCTGAATTTGTGCTGTTGTGAAGGAAAGTGACCCGGAACAGTCGGAACAGACGGAACAGTCTGAACAGTCTGAACAGTCTCAGTATTAAGGAAATATATTAAAAATAATCTGGAACTTCACGCTGTTTCATGGAGGTTGTAAAAAAGGAAACTCATGTGAGGAGCTTATTGAGATCTCCTGGGGTCTGGAGGTGTGAATTGCTTTGAAATCCCAGAAGGAACCCTGTCAGATTTGCACCAAAATATGATAAACGGTGTATATAAATGAGGAATTGGGAGTTTACTGTGTAACTCATTGGATTATGGAGTCAAAGGTTGTGAGTTCAAATCCCCCAACATCAATTCATAGATTCATCAATTCACATTAATAGATTTTATTTGTTTTTACATATTGGATGATTTGGCGTGTGATTTGTATGATAATTAACCCGAAGCCAGAAGTATCTATTGCTTGTTAGCTATGTTAGCATCATGGCTCAGGTGCAGAGTAAATACAATTTGAGAATCAAATATTTCGAATAAGGCAGAAGCAAAAGCTTCCAGCTGGAATAAAAAAAAAAAAGAAAAACATCTGCGTTATGTAAATGCACTTTGAACAGGAGAGCCATCACCATGGTGATCATGAAAAGAGGAGTGTGTATCCTTCCTCAGCCGAGTGTGTGTTACAGATTTCACACCCGGGCAGGACAAATCACATTCCACCCACGCATGCAGACACACACACACACACACACACTCACACACACACACACACACACACACACACACACACACACACACACACACACACACACACAGACATGATTCAGACCGTTTTAAAACCTCCACGCTAGGCAACGGCGAAGTGTGTATCAGCTTCAGGACGCACAAAGCGAGGTTCACAGACGACCTCATCGCTATGGTAACAGCAGAAATGTCTGGAGCGTGTGCATTTTGTTGCATGTCATGCTGGATGTCTCACAGTTTCAGAAGCTTTCACAAGCCAAAGCGCAGAAGATTTCCCGTCTGCAGAAGCAGAAGCGTGTGTTTCATTCATCCACATGTAAACCCTCTGTGATTTACCATCATCAGGAAAATACGGAATGTATTAGTAAATGAATGAATTCTGTACATTTCTGCTGATCCACATCGTTTCGGTCGCATGGCCTTGTATACGTTCTTCATGTTGAGTTGAGGATGATCTTAGAGTTTTGGGGAGGTGCAGTTTGACGGCTTTTCTGATAATGAAGCAACATCTGACAGCAAAATCTCATATATTCCATGTCTTCTTGGTTTCATCATTGTAAGGGGGTACATACTTTTGTGTCTTATCCAAAAAGGTTTCCAGTGGAGAGAATGTTGAAAAAATCCGGAAGAAATTTCCCCCAGAGCAAATTAAACCCAGTATGAATTCTACAGAAACATGTGGAGACACTGGGGCAGAGCATTGAGGAATGCTGAGGAACACTGGGAATGCTGAAGAACTTAAAAACCACTGAAAATGCTAAGAAAAGATGGGAACACCGGGGAACCCTGGGAATGATGAGGACCACGAGAACACTGGGGAACTTTGAGAAACCCTTGGAATGCTAAGGAACACTGACAATGCTTAGGGAAATTTGAGGAACACAGAAAATGTTAAGGAACGCTGAGGAGCACTGGGGAACGTTAAAGAACACTGAGAAAGCTGAGGAATGCCCAGAGATGAACAAGAGAATAGTCAGCCACAGCAATTACTGTATTTCTGATCTCTCTATTGCATTCCATCTCTATTCATGTCTCTCCATATTACCTTTTCTCTCAATTTCTCTCCATCTTTCCTTTTCCCTCTTTCTTTCCATCCCTCTTCACCACATCTTGTGATTTTATCACATAAACTGCTTTGTCCTGAAGAAACCTCACATTACAGCTTCACCCCTGACTGTAATGCAGCACTGACGCTGGAGACGCCTTCCATACATATTACAGAAACATCTCCATACCAAAAACCTCAACCAGATCAATGATGAACATCAGCAGCTACTATACAAACCATTCAAATGAGCACTTTGATATAAAGATTTAATTTGTGACTGAACTCCTGTCATATAGATTTCAGTGCAGAACTTTGTTCCTCCAGCACCCAGAAGATCTCCAGCACCAGTTCAACCTCCTTCAGCTCTTTACAACAGAGCGGAAACCATTCATCCTGCTTCACTCTGTGGTTCTTTATCCTCGGTTTCCCTCACTCTCTCCCAGGAGGCCGGGTTCAGTCGGATCAGCGCTGCTCTCTGTGTGAGTCCTGCAGGTTCATGCAGCGGGAATCAGCAGGACTCTTTAATTGAAACTGCATCGATTCAGCCGGTCAGCAGGAGATACACGGCTGATACACATGTCACAACAAGCAAGAGAGAGAATGATCGCCACTCAGGGAGCGATCCGACCCGACCCGACCCGACCCGATCCGATCCAATCCGATCCAATCCCAACACTAAACAACATTCACTTAATACTTTATTTACTGATACTCATTCACTCTGTGCTATTTTGTTGGGGGGGGGGGGGAGCATTTATTTTTGTTTACATGGTTCTAATACAGTTCTTGTATACAGTCTATCTATAGATGAAGAACTTTAGATGAAGCGGGTCTATCCTGATGGGTGTGGTCTCTTCCAGGATGAGATTTTCTGAATTCTAATTTAAATATGCAAATTAGGTAAAACACTATGGAAGGATGCTCCAGACAATTATTAAAAGGAATTGCAAATTGCATTTTCCATATGTGAACACTTATAAGTTATCACCATGTCATTTTTAAATAGCAATATTAATTACCACATCTGCTTTTTCACTTTGTCTGCGTCGTGTATGTCACCTGACAAAACTTAAAAGGACTCGCAATTACTTATGCATCCAATAGAAAGCTGTAAATGACTGATTCTGAGACTTATTTCCTCCCTTACCCTCAAGGATCGATTTAAAATATTCATACGTATGCTACATGAAGTGTGGACTAATATTAGCTTTATCATGCCACAGGGCTTAATATAACACTTTCATATGAGAAACCAGGCCGAGCATCCTCAGAGACAAAGCCAGCAGGACAACAGCGAAAGCAAAGTTATACATTATATATCTGTTCACACCACGTCAGGAAAAATCAACCTGGAAATAAAAAGTGCTACAGAAATCTTTACAGATGATTTCAGACTAAAACCTTCGCTTGAAGTACATCTAAAACCAGGATAATAACCTATTACAAATATACAAAGATAAAGTAGAATATTAATCAACATATATTATTTAAGTTCTTCACCTTGCCCTGCACAGATCTCACCCCAACTTGACCCACCACATATCACCGTACTTCACTTTGCCCAACCAACCCAATCTCACCCCACCTTTACCTTCTTCAACCCCAAACCTTCTTTTGCCCTGCCCTTTTACACCCCACCTCCCCCTTTATCTCTTTCACACCCCACCTTCCCCCTTTTATATTTCACACCCCACCTCCCCTTTTATATTTCACACCCCACCTCCCCCTTTATCCCTTTCACTTTTACACCCCACCTCCCCCTTATCACTTTCACACCCCACCTCCCCCTTTATCCCTTTCACTTTTACACCCCACCTCCCCCTTATCACTTTCACACCCCACCTCCCCCTTTATCACTTTCACTTTTACACCCCACCTCCCCCTTTATCACTTTCACTTTTACACCCCACCTCCCCCTTTTATATTTCACACCCCACCTCCCCCTTTTATATTTCACACCCCACCTCCCCCTTTATCCCTTTCACTTTTACACCCCACCTCCCCCTTATCACTTTCACACCCCACCTCCCCCTTTATCTCTTTCACACCCCACCTTCCCCCTTTTATATTTCACACCCCACCTCCCCCTTTATCCCTTTCACTTTTACACCCCACCTCCCCCTTATCACTTTCACACCCCACCTTCCCCTTTATCACTTTCACTTTTACACCCCACCTCCCCCTTATCACTTTCACACCCCACCTCCCCCTTTATCACTTTCACTTTTACACCCCACCTCCCCCTTTATCACTTTCACACCCCACCTCCCCCTTTATCACTTTCACTTTTACACCCCACCTCCCCCTTTATCACTTTCACACCGCACCTTCCCCTTTTTCACTTTCACACCCCACCTCCCCCTTTTTCACTTTTACACCCCACCTCCCCCTTTATCACTTTCACACCCCACCTCCCCCTTTATCACTTTCACACCGCACCTTCCCCTTTTTCACTTTCACACCCCACCTCCCCCTTTTTCACTTTTACACCCCACCTCCCCCTTTATCACTTTCACACCGCACCTTCCCCTTTTTCACTTTCACACCCCACCTCCCCCTTTTTCACTTTTACACCCCACCTCCCCTTTTCACTTCTTTATCACTTTCACTTTTACACCCCACCTCCCCCTTTATCACTTTCACACCCCACCTCCCCCTTTATCACTTTCACTTTTACACCCCACCTCCCCCTTTATCACTTTCACACCGCACCTTCCCCTTTTTCACTTTCACACCCCACCTCCCCCTTTATCACTTTCACTTTTACACCCCACCTCCCCCTTTATCACTTTCACACCCCACCTCCCCCTTTATCACTTTCACACCCCACCTCCCCCTTTATCACTTTCACACCCCACCTCCCCCTTTATCACTTTCACTTTCACACCCCACCTCCCCCTTTATCACTTTCACTTTTACACTCCACCTCCCCATTTATCACTTTTACTTTCACACCCCACCTCCCCCTTTATCACTTTCACACCCCACCTCCCCCTTTATCACTTTCACTTTCACACCCCACCTCCCCCTTTATCACTTTCACTTTTACACTCCACCTCCCTCTTTATCACTTTCACACCCACCTCCCCCTTTATCACTTTCACACCCCACCTCCCCCTTTATCACTTTCACTTTTACACTCCACCTCCCCATTTATCACTTTCACTTTCACACCCCACCTCCCCCTTTATCACTTTCACTTTCACACCTCACCTCCCCCTTTATCACTTTCACTTTTACACTCCACCTCCCTCTTTATCACTTTCACACCCACCTCCCCCTTTATCACTTTCAAACCCCACTTCCCCCTTTATCACTTTTACACCCCACCTTCCCCCTTTATCACTTTCAAACCCCACCTCCCCCTTTATCACTTTTACACCCCACCTCCCCCTTTTTACTTTTACAGCCCACTTCCCCCTTTTTACTTTTACACCCGACCCTCCCCAATTTTTCTAACCTTGCCTGCCCTATCTTGCCGTATCTCACCCCACCTTTGTCCATCTTATCCTGCCCAATTTCCCCTTATTTCATCACACTCATCACACCTTCACTTACCTCACCTCCTCCTGCTCCATCTCATCTTATCTTACTTCAGCTTTGCACCTCACTGCAACATTTTCAGAAAATTCACCCCATTTTACTCCACACAATCGGAACGCTTTTTTCCCCCTAATTCCATCCTTTTCCATCTTCAACTACCTCAGCTGCCCTGCCCTGCCCCGTCTTGAATTCCTCAACCAACCTTGTTTTGCCTCACTGCTGCTTCCTTGCCCTTTTTCTCACCACTTTGCCTCGTCTGCTTTTCCTCACCATACCTCACATTTACATATTTATGGAAATAAGGGACTTGCTCAGTGGCCCAAGAAAGGCAGTTTCGTAGGGCTGGGATTTAACTCACGACCTTTGTATCCAAACTCCAATGTCTTGACCACCGATCTTACTAAAACCTTCTCCATCATGACCTACCTTGCCCTCCTGCTCCCCATCATGTCTGACCCCTTTCTATTCCCAAGTCGCCCATTGCAGTGTTTTACATTTACAGTTTTTAGATCATCTTTATTCAAAAACCCCTAAACTCCCTTTATTTACTTCCTGTCAGCATCCTGATATCCATCACATCATCTAATGTCTGTTAAGGCATTTATACTTGTCTTTAGTCCTCAATAACTCCCACGCATCAGACTGTCAAAGCTGTCTTTGGTTCAGTCCGGTGTCTGTCTGCTGTAATAAAGAACACAGCGGATTCTGTCTGGTTGTGTTTTGTCTGATTGGATTTGGGAGTGATATTATTGTGTCTAGCTCGTGTCTGCTACATCTGATTAGTGCACAGAGAAATAAAGCTGAAGTTGAGCCTTGTGGTATTTTGGGAGATTTCTTACACTAAACTGTAATTCTCTATAAAAATAAACCACATGAGGAATGACATAGTAGCTCTATTTAATTCAACTAGATGGAAAAAAAGCTCCTATTTAGCACATAGAGACCTTCAAAGGTTCTTATCAGAGGATATTATACGAGGAGGTATGAAAAAGTTTTGCTCTGTTTACAAGAAAGTATTTTATTTATCTAAGTTTCCACACGATCACCTCCACAATGGGCCTCTAGCACAGTAACACGGTGCTCCCAGTGTTCTTCTGGAACTTGTCTTGGAAGTCTTTTTTTTCCGAAGCGTGTCGAGTAGTTTCTGTGCTTCACACCGGATCTCCACAACGGTGTCAAAACAACCAGCTTTGAGCTTCATCTCCATTTTCTTAAAGAGGGCCACAGGACCCAAATCTGGCGAGTAGTGTGGGTGTGGAAGTGAGATCGTGTGATTGTTCTCTGACAATCATCATGCAGGAGTTCCCGAACTGTTTCGACATTGTCGGCGTTTGAGTTTGTTGCAGGTCTTCCTGATCTCACGTCATCTTCCAGTGATGTTCTTCCGCTCTTTAAGTGCATGTGCCGCTCAAAACACCTCGAACTACTCGTTTTAGCATCACCGTATGTCAAATGTATGTCATGCTATGCGCCTGTGGCAGATTTGCAGAGTTTCATGTAGAATTTCACGTTTGCTCTTTGTTCTAAATTGCTGTTTGTGTTGAAATCGCAGATGTGGTCAGAATAGCAACAGTTACATCATTAGTCATTGGTACCACCTCATATATATCTGTAGTTAAATCTTTGGTCAGGGGTTCAAACCCCAGAATCACCAAGCTGCCACTCTTGGGGCCCTTGAGCACGGTCCTTAACCCTCAGTGCTCCATGGGTGCTGTATAATGGTGGACCCTGTGCTCTGACCCCAGCTTCCAAACATCACTGGGATATAAGGAGAAAGGATTTCACTGTGCTGTAAAGTTCATGAACATGTATAAAGCATGTTTATACTGAGCTTTCACAGTGTATGTTGTTTTCTACTATCAATCCTGATTAAAAAATGTATCAAAGCAGAATCTTTTCTGCATTAATGGGGTTCTAAATGGAATATAAAAGGTTCATAGTAGAAGTTTCCTGCAGTTCTCTGGTCTCTCCAGAAAGCCCTATTGTATTGCAACACAAAACATCTAACCTAAAGTCAAGTCCATGGTATATTTCTTGTCTTGTGACCTTTAATTTAAACCTCTACCTTTTCCTGAAACCTTTTTTCACTGCAGTGAACTTTTCAAGTGGAGCGAGTTACAAAGGGACGCTTCATTCTGGAGAATTATCTCTAGAACTTTCTGGTTTCAGGTTTTACACGTAGCATTAGCATGATGCTAATACTCTATCCTAAAAATGTTGTTCTGATTATCGTGATTTATTCATTTATTTATTGATTTATTTTTGGTGTATTTGATGTTTTGGAACCAAAATGTTACATTTCTTGTCTTATTCAGTGGTTCTGAAGATAATGAGGCACATTGTAGCTCTATTTTTTTAACCTTAATTGTGTAATAAATGGCGCATTCAGTGAAAAATCGGTTCCGCTGTTTATTTGTACTTTTATTAAACAGCAGCAAATTATTGCGGATGGAAATATGAGAGCGAGATTTGCGTCACAGAGAGCGGTTATATCTGTAATCTTTTATATAATTATGATGATACCGTAGCATAGAGCTGTAGCCTAGCGCTTTAGCATAGAGCTGTAGCCTAGCGCTTTAGCATAGAGCTGTAGCCTAGCGCTTTAGCACAGAACTGTAGCGTAGCGCTTTAGCATGGAGCTGTAGCCTAGTGCTTTAGCACAGAGCTGTAGCCTAGCGCTTTAGCATAGAGTCATTGCATGTTCTTATTTTTTGCCATTTTATGCATGTGTAAGAATAAGAGGATAAAAAGAAAAAGGGTTTAAGGTTTAATCATATCTTTACCTAATAAAGGGTTTTACACACATTGTATTTCTACAAACACACTCATTAGACTGTTCTGAGCCATGAAGGTCAAAATGGAGTGCCACCTAGGGGCTTTAAAAACACAAAAAAAAGATTAACCAGATTCGTCTCTCTATTAGACTTCTCGGAGGAAAAAGAAGAACGAGGTTTGGGAAACAATACACATAAGGAACCCCGAGCTTTACAACAGATTTACAGCATCTACACACACGGTAGTTGATTGTTAATTCATAATAGCGCACTCCTGTGGGATTTATTCCCTATACATTTGAGAATTATTTAAATATTCTGTGCTTAATTGCATCACGATATGATTTTTATATCAGTTTAGAGTTTCTGGGAACAAATTGTCCTGTTCTCGTTTATGTTATTGCAGCTATAAATGCTCTTTCCTGCACCAACATCTCTACATCCCAGGTCTCAAAGTTATTAAATACAAGCAACCACAAACAAACAAACAAACAAACAAGCAATCAAACAAGCAAACAATAAAAAAAAAACTCAATTCCTGATGGTTTTAAGAAAGTTACTGCTTCACCCCTGACTGGTTCAAATCACAATCACTGGAGACTCCTATAACTCTAAATTACACCAGTCCTTATGAAGATGCTGTTATATAGAAACGATACCATATTTATATAAAGCTGAAGATCAGTCTGAGAAAATACATGCTGTAGATTTACATTCATCTATCTATCTATCTATCTATCTATCTATCTATCTATCTATCTATCTATCTATCTATCTATCTATCTATCTATCTATCTATCTATCTATCTAATCAGCTTCTGACCAATCAGAGTCTATAATTTAACACATTTATCCAATATAAAGAAGATACAGGAAACTCACTCTGGTACGTGAGTCATGTGATTCAACCAGACAGATTTAGTCTTCGATCCCTTTTTCTGTAAATCTGCATGTTTTTATGTGAATTCAGGTTTTAAGTGACGTTTAAACTTTGCAGGTGTTCAGGCAGGTGTCAGAGTTAATCCAGCTCGCTGATCCATGCTTATTATCAGGAGATCTGTGTGGGCTTTATCTGTGTGATGGTGGATGGTAAATAAAATAAAGACAAATACGAGAGAAATAAAACTCCAGATCTCCAGATCTTCTTCTTCTTCCTGTTCTTCTTCTTCTTATTATTATTATTATCACCTTTCAAAAAATACCATCACATCAGTCCTTTAAAGTTTCATAAAGGCACACGGCTATAAAGATCGTTAGGTCTTTAGGTTCTCAGAAGAACCCTTTGGTGTCTGGGTATTTTAAGATCTTTAGGTTCTCAGAAGAACCCTCTGGTGTCTGGGTATTTTAAGATCTTTAGGTTCTCAGAAGAACTGTTATTTGTACAGGTATGTTTTTTTTTTTTTTTCAAGTTCCATCAAGTCACTTCTTGCATGTTACATGAAATTCTACAGAGATCTCACCCCAGCATTCTGTGATGATTAGCTCAATGCTAATCGAATTTAATGGCTGATAATATAATAATTATTATTAATAAATATAACTGGCTTTATACAGTTATTATTGGCTATAAAACAGACAAATGAAGAGTAACAGTAACAAACAGGAAGTTGGTGTGGATTCTGGATCCTGATTGGTCAGAAATTGTTGAGCAGTGCAGGTTTTTAGTTATGCATTATTAATCAATGCTGATTACTGTTTCTATAGCAACCACTCATTTATTCAAGTGAGTTAAAAATATAAATTTTAATAATTAATAATGTAAATGTGTATGCTGAGGTTTATGTGTGTATATATATATATATATATCGTTCAAATACAATTTGAATTATAATTTTTTTAACAAATGTAATTTCATACACATTTTTATTTATTTTTTATTTTGTAGATTTTCAGTCTCAGTGTTTTCGGTTTGACCTGTTTGAGACTCGAGAGGTGAATAAAGCTGCTGATGACAGAAGGTGTGTGTGTGTGTGTGTGTGTGTGTGTGTGTGTGTGTGTGTGTGTGTGTGAGACTCACAGCAGTTAGTGACGGCGAAGCTGTTGGTCACCTCCAGATTATCGATGTGTGGAGTGAGACGGAACTCAGGTGTGGAGAACTGAACCATACCGACCCGGAACGCACTGTACTCCTGATCCGCTCCTCTTGGAAACAGGCCACCTACACACACACACACACACACACACACACACACACACACACACACACACACACACACAAAAATGTCAAATGTTTTACATATAAAAGGCCACACACACACACACACACACACACACACACACACACACACACACTCAGCATACATTCACTACAAGAGTAAAAGACTCTTTGAAGGTTCTTAAAGT
>JBCEWE010000263.1:874683-882183 GCA_039877035.1 Silurus lanzhouensis | reverse complement strand
TCTATTCCAGTGTATTCCTCTGTATTCCAGTGTATCCCTCTCTATTCCAGTGTATTCCTCTGTATTCCAGTGTATCCCTCTCTATTCCAGTGTATTCCTCTGTATTCCAGTGTATCCCTCTCTATTCCAGTGTATTCCTCTGTATTCCAGTGTATCCCTCTCTATTCCAGTGTATTCCTCTGTATTCCAGTGTATCCCTCTCTATTCCAGTGTATTCCTCTGTATTCCAGTGTATCCTCTTATTCATGTATCCTCTTATTCCAGTGTATTCCTCTGTATTCCAGTGTATCCCTCTCTATTCCAGTGTATTCCTCTGTATTCCAGTGTATCCCTCTCTATTCCAGTGTATTCCTCTGTATTCCAGTGTATCCCTCTCTATTCCAGTGTATTCCTCTGTATTCCAGTGTATCCCTCTCTATTCCAGTGTATTCCTCTGTATTCCAGTGTATCCCTCTCTATTCCAGTGTATTCCTCTGTATTCCAGTGTATCCCTCTCTATTCCAGTGTATTCCTCTGTATTCCAGTGTATCCCTCTCTATTCCAGTGTATTCCTCTGTATTCCAGTGTATCCCTCTCTATTCCAGTGTATTCCTCTGTATTCCAGTGTATCCCTCTCTATTCCAGTGTATTCCTCTCTATTCCAGTGTATTCCTCTGTATTCCAGTGTATCCCTCTCTATTCCAGTGTATTCCTCTCTATTCCAGTGTATCCCTCTCTATTCCAGTGTATCCCTCTCTATTCCAGTGTATCCCTCTCTATTCCAGTGTATTCCGGCTGCTCTGGTTTCTTGGGCTGTGTCTCATATGTGACATTTTTATCATAAATTATTTGGAATCAAATCACAGTAATATAAATGACATATTTAAGTGTCTCTGCAGCTGTTTACAGTTTTATACTGTTTTTTTCTCAAATCTGCTATAAATAACTTACATAACAAACACCCTGAGCTTAAATATGAGACTGAGACTAAATCCGTCTCTCCTGTTTCCTCCTCGTCCTTGTCTCCATCTTTTTCCTCCGTCATCGCGAAATATAAAATTGTCAAACACCTCGGCACGACCACGCACTGGCCTTCTTACTGTTGCTATAGCGACCAGCTGCTGGTTTCTAATATGCTGAGATGGAAAAAAATGTACAGTCACATTGTAAAACTCACACACACACACACACACACACACACACACACACACACACACATACACACACACACACACATTCATCTGTGCTCTTTTCATATTTCTGATGTGTGTGTGTATGTGTGTATGTGTGTGTGTGTGTGTGTGTGTGTGTGTGTGTGTGTGTGTGTGTGTGTCAGACCCCACTGAATTTCTCATGTGGGTCTTATGCATACAATCTGAGGTCGAGACTACACACACACACACACACACACACACACACACACACACACACACACACACACACACAATGCGTATTGTGAGTTTGCTGATCATTATTGATTTCTATTGTGTCAAAATCCTACAATTTTGTTTTGTTTTCTTTTTTTTATTAATTTTGCAGTACAATTTTTTAATTCTTATTAATTCTTGTCAGATTTTTCTCTACGTTTTGGGCTTCAGTCCACACTGAGACGTCGTTTTCAGTCGACTGAAACGTAGCTTTTTTTCTTCAAAAAGGATAAATTAAATGAAAATGCTGTTTAGTCGCAGTGTGGACTTTGTGTGAAAACAGAGGCTTATGGAAATGACGACAGGCTTTTTAGTCGTCGCCACGACATTTCAAAGTAAATGGAGGGAAAGAATAAAGAAAACCTGTAAAGAGTGGCCTGAGAGTGAAAATATTTTGTTTCTGTTTGTGCAATAACGACCTTTTTATTAAATATATGAGTAAATCAGGTGATTTGCTGACGAAAGCGTGTAACAGTGTCTGATACACACCGGCGTCTGTACGGATGAATGTGGATGGTTGTTTTTTGCTTCTATTTATTTATAAAAGCGCATTTAAAAATGTGCTTCTCAAAATGTAAGTTAAATATAAATACACACAACATTTTACACGAATAAAATAAACACATGTAAGCGTTCCAAAATCACAATTTCAACTTCAAAAACCAAACTTAATTTTTTTGTATCAAATCACATCATATGTAAGATTTCATAGATTTTACGCAGACCTGCTGCTTTCGTCTCGTTCGTGCTGCTTGTACTACACTAGTGTTAACTACATTGTGGACGCGACTCTGTGCAGCTGGTAATGTTTCACATCAACGTTCTGGATCCCTGAAATTCCGCAGTAAGAACAGGAGCTTTGAGGATTTGAAATGTAGTTAATATCAACAGTCTGCTACACTGACTCAGGACTACAGATTGCTTCTGATCTCCATCACTGCACCTCAACATCGTTTATCTGTAATAAATGGACATTCGGTGGCACCCAGATGAGGATGAGGTTCCCTCTTGTGTCTGGTTCCTTTCCAGGTTTCTTCCTTCTGCATCTCAGGGAGTTTTTTCTTCACCACAGTCTTCATGGGCTTCTTCATCAAGGACAAACTTACACTTATAAAGAACATATTTATTTTTATCACCACATTATCTGTAATGTTCATTGGTAATTATGAATGAATTAAAGAGACTGAAGTAGGTTTGGAATGAAAAGAAACAAGAAAAACCCAGAGGAAGCGGTGGGCGTGGCCTTCACAGCCGTTGGTCCTGTTCATTTTATTATTGTCGGGTAAATTTTCACAATCACAGGAATAGCTGGAGATTTTACACATCATAAAAATGCTGGAAAGATCATCAAACGACCCAGTTCAGTATGGCAGTGTTCTTCTGTACAAGACCAACAAACTCACCATCATCATCTTCATCATCATCATCATCATTAAGGGATGCAGAGATCCAAAAATAAACATTAGGAGCATAAATATATCGTTATATTATGATAGTTATTTTTTATATCATACATTTAGCACATGCGGGAGAGTAATTGCGTTTCTGTAGTAACTGTGCAGACGATAAATAGATTTGCATAAATAAATACATTTTCAGAATAAATAAATGCATTGATCGAATAAATCAATCAAATAAACTTATATTAGAAATAAAAGCGTCGTGTATTTACATTAAAATTATAACTTCAACTCAAGTTAAATATTAACCTCATCTTCCATAAGCGCTCTTTTCCCCCGTCTCTGTACACGCGCGTGTGTGTGTGTGTGTGTGTGTGTGTGTGTGTGTGTGTGTGTGTGTGTGTGTGTGTGTGTGTGTGTGTGTGTGGAACTGTTCTGTTTGAAGCCTGAGGTTTGTGATGGACAGATGGGGATGAGTGCTGGGTAGAGGGATGGTTGGATGGATTAGAGGGTTGGATGGATAGGAGGATTGATGGATAGAAAGATAGATGGGAGAGATGGAGGAATAAAGAATGGATGGAGGGATGGATGGATGGAGCGATGGAAGAATGTATGGATGGATGGATGAATGGATGAATAGATGGATGGATGGATAGATGATGGGTGGCGGGGTTCAAGGGATGGATAAATGAATGGAGGGAAGGATAGACAGTGGGTCACAGGTATACAGACCAGTAGATGATGTTGAAGAAGAGGAAGGAGAAGGGGAAGAGGGCGCGGGAGTACAGGTCGATGCGTTTGGCAGCAGAAGGAATGACGGGTTTCGCTGGCGGAGGTTTTTTGCTGTTCTTGGCCTGCGTTTTTCCCGTCAGGTTTCCGACGTCGATCGGTTTTCCGTAACAGTCAAAGTTTGAGAGCTCGAAGTCTCGCGGCAGAGAACCGACGATGCTGAAATCGCTCGAACGCAGATCCGACTTTGACGTGCAAACCTTCTTACAGCGCGTCTCTGTCACCTGGGAGGAGAATAAACAGTGTAAGTGTGTGTGTGTGTGTGTGTGTGTGTGTGTGTGTGTGTGTGTGTGTGTGTGTGTTTCTGACCTGTAGAGTGCTGATGTGTAGTGGTGTTCCTCCTGCTCCGTTCAGAGTGTTTAGTTTTGTCGTCACTCGGTTCTCAGTTTTCTCTCGGCTCGCGATCTTCGCCTTCTCGGCCTCCTGCAGTTTGGGGCTGTTGAGCATCACCTGCACCACGGCGTACTCGACCAGCGACGCAAAGCCGAATAGCAAACACGCAATCAACCAGATATCGATGGCCTTCACGTACGACACCTTGGGAAGCTCTGACGCCAAAGAAGTGCATTCTGAAGACAACGACAGAACCGACAGAATCCCTGCAGATGAACACAAAAGTTAGTAATTGAAAGATCAGGTGAGGGTCAGGGATCTACAGATAGTCAAGAGATCAGGTGAGGGTCAGGGATCTACATGTAGCTGAGAGATCAGGTGAGGGTCTGGGATCTACATGTAGCTGAGAGATCAGGTGAGGGTCTGGGATCTACATGTAGCTGAGAGATCAGGTGAGGGTCTGGGATCTACATGTAGCTGAGAGATCAGGTGAGGGTCTGGGATCTACATGTAGCTGAGAGATCAGGTGAGGGTCTGGGATCTACATGTAGCTGAGAGATCAGGTGAGGGTCAGGGATCTAAACAGGATCCAGAGATCTTTACAAACCAGACAAGCAGTGATCTATGGGGCCCAAGCACTTTGTTATTATTAATAAATCAGCAGGGGATCAGTGTGGAGCTCCCTGCTCGACAGAAGTAAAGTGCATTCCTCTTTCAAAGAAAACAAGAATAGAAATAAGGAAGGAGGGAGAGAAGGATTGAGGGAAAAGTCCACAAAAAATACAAAACTCATTGCTTTTCTATGGATAGTATTTATGCTATGTAAGTTTTAAGGAGCGATCTGAAGTCTGGACTCACCGTACACAGGGGTGATTATGGGATGGCATGTGGACCTTACAGAGATGCATTATGGGATGGCATGAGGTGTGATCCTGAATGGTACAACAGACAATAAGATAAGGAGAAAAATGACAAAACGAGATCTTTTCAAAATGGTGGAGAAAAAACGAACGATGACGAGGAACGAGAAAACAGGAAGATTGATTGGGGATGGTAGGTACAGTATTGATCCGAAATCTGATCATGTGACACACTTTTCTTATTTCCTTTTTGATTAGCATAAAACACTAATTTTAATTTCAGCTTTGACTAGTTCAACATCAATGCTAGTCAAGTTGCTAAGTAACTTCCTAAAGAGATGAGTTTATGCTAACAGCTATACGTCTACTGTGCTCTGTAATAAATAACATCTCATTACCCAGAGGAACGCGAGCAGCGCTAGCATCCGGATTGATCCAGAAGGAGAGCCAGGAGAGCACGACAATGAGCAGCGTAGGAGCGTACACGCCCATCATGTAGAAGCCCACCTGCCTCCTGAGGGTGAAGATCACCTCCACACACGTGTAGTAACCTGCACAATGTCACAACAAAGTGATAGCATGATATTACTCACAGAAAATATGTCCATGTGATACCAGATCGTTTCAGCAGTGTGAAAAAACAGAACGTTGCAGCCCTGATAGGACGCGATACAGCATACGTTTAATTCCAATGATATTATTATTAATATCCTCAGGTTTTTATTCTTACATTTTTCCACTTATAAATATATATATATATATATATATATATAATATATAATATATATATATATATATAATATATTATATATATATATACTGTACACTAAAAAAAATATATTTATACCAAGATGTGATTTTGCATCTGAGGCTGTAGACTGGATTTGAGCCCGAATACCAAATATGAGCCATTAGACTGAATATGAGCCTACATACCAGATCTAAACCTGTGTACCAGATCAGAGCCTGCATACCAAATCTGAACCTGTGTACCAGATCAGAGCCTGCATAACAAATCTAAACCTGTGTACCAGATCAGAGCCTGCATACCAAATCTGAACCTGTGTACCAGATCAGAGCCTGCATGCCAGATTTAAACCTGCATACCAGATCAGAGCCTGCATACCAAATCTGAACCTGTGTACCAGATCAGAGCTTGCATACCAGATCTAAACCTGCATACCAGATCAGAGCCTGCATACCAAATCTGAACCTGTGTACCAGATCAGAGCCTGCATACCAAATCTGAACCTGTATACCAGATCAGAGTCTACATACAAGATCTGGGCTTGCTGTCTTGATCCGAGGATGCATACCGGATCTGAGCATGTATATCAGATCTAAGCTTGAATTCCTGATCTGAGCCTGCATACTGAAGTTCAGCTTACCGGATTAGTGCTGTCTCCAATAAATATCTGCTATTGTAATATGTTTAATTTATGTTAATATACATTTTATATCAACAAATATTTTTTTAAATAAAATAAACCTTTCTTTCATGCAGAATTAAACACACAGACACACACACACACACACACAGAAAATATCGTCTGTTTGTTTCCTCAGCGTTGTTTCTCACCGGTTCCTGCATAGAATTTGGTGCAGTTTCCGTATTCAATGTCCTCCTGCCTGATATCGAACTGAGGCAGAGCGATTTCTTCCATCTGTACAGGATCTCCTGACTGCCACATGAACTGCAGGTCGTCTGTGGTGTAGCCGACTACATACACACACACACACACACACACACACACACACACACACACACACACACACACACACACACACACACACTCTGTTAGAGGAAAATAATCAACCTCTGTGTGTTTGAAGATAAATGATTTACATACAGCTCTCTAGCTGCATCTTGCATCTCTGAGTGTCCATGGGGAAAAGCGTCAGGTCAAGAGGACATGAGAGAGTAACTGATAACCTGTAATACACACACACACACACACACACACACACACACACACACACAATGACTGCCTTGGAACGAACTAAGTGTGTAGTCATAAAATTAAGGTAATAGTTAATTGAAAAGTGGGCGGGGTTTAATATTTGTATTTATGCGTATATTTTGGACCTCATGCTGATGAGGACGTCTCCGTTTCGGAAGATGAAGAGCAGGATGTTCTCCTGCGTGACGTCGTGGAAGTTGGCGCTCTTCTCGTTGGCGAAGAACAGATCGGGTTTCCACAAACACTTAAACATCTTCGGGTCGACCGTCAGAGACTCGGATTTAAACTCCTGAGGGAGGCGGAGACGCGGATCGTTCCAGCGCTGGCGCAGGAAAATGTTCACGCGATAATCCTAGACAAACAAACACACACACACACACACACACACACACACACACACACACACACACACACACACACACATAAACACGCAGACACATTTTACAACATACACATTTTATTATATGAAAAAACATATAAGATAAAAGTTTATGCGCATGTTCCAGAAAAAAGTAGTGTGTGTGTGTGTGTGTGTGTGTGTGTGTGTGTGTGTGTGTGTGTGTGTGTGTGTGTGTGTTAGATATGTGCAATAAATCACATCACATTTACACTACAAATGAGACAGGAGTCCAGATAAATGAAACATCACCACGGCAACCACTGTTTCCTGATTTTCATCTCGCTGCAGTGTCTGTGTGTGTGTGTGTGTGTGTGTGTGTGTGTGTGTGTGTGTGTGTGTGTGTGTGTGTGT
>JBCEWE010000263.1:862183-872183 GCA_039877035.1 Silurus lanzhouensis | reverse complement strand
TTGTTTCTCCCACTGACTCCTTCCCTGTGCTTTCTGAGACAGTGATGCCTTTAAGTTTCTAAACATAAATCTGTCCATCATGTTGTCCACCTTCAGCTTCAGACAGAATATAGTGTATATGTGGCAGGCAGTATGTGGTGCGTATACGGTAAGCATTGTATGAATGTATATTTGTGGTAGACACACCGCATGTACGGTATAAACTGTGTACATTATGGTATGTAAGCATTAGGCAGTACATGATGGTGTAAATGATATTCCTTTGTACAGAATGAAATACATCAAATATATGCAGGTTGAGGCTCACGTGAATAATATCACCAGGATCTTCTTCTTTCACCTTAGAAATATTGCTAAAATTAGAAATATGATGTCGTTACTGGATGCAGAAACACTAGTTGATGCTTTTGTAACATCTAGATTGGACTACTGTAACGCTTTACTGTCTGGGTGTGTGAGTAAGTGCAGAAATAAGCTTCAGTTAGTTCAGAATGCAGCAGCAAGAGTCCTCACTAGATCTAGAAAATATGAGCACATCAGCCCTGTTTTAATCATCTACACTGCTCCCAATTCCATCTCACACTGATTATAAAATACTACTACTGACGTATAAAGCACTTAACGCTCTCACGCCGCAGTATCTGAGTGAACTTCTGTACCAGGATGATCCTCCACGCCTACTTAGATCAAAAGGTGCAGGCTATTTGTTGGTACCTCAAATAATGAAGACTCCAGCAGGGGCCAGATTTTTCTCTTATAAACCCCACATGGAACAATGATCACAGGTTTGCGTTTCACGTTACCGTTTCTTTAGTAACAGCCTGTTAACAAGGACCACAAATAGTCACTACACCCTGATTAAACGTGTATATTTTGTGATGAGATGTGTATTAAACATCTTTGGAAGGAGTCTACAGCGTCAAAGGAGTGCGCACTTCTATGTGGTTCCTCTGTTACATAACAAGCTGCTTATAAAGGAAAGAGTGTTTATAGCTGCTAGAGCTTTAAGAGAACAGGAACTAACTTGATTGCTTGATGAGGTCACATGACCAGGATTCATAAAACTCAAGTGTTGTTTCCATCCATGCATTCATCTGCCCATCCATCCATCATGGTGGAAAAATCAAAGCCAGAGCTGCTCAAGAACCTACTCAAACCTTTGTCCGAGCTCCAGACAGAGGGATTAGCGTGAGGGATCCCCCTGCCAGGACGAGTGCCAGAATCTCTCCATCGTCTAGACTCTCTCCTCCTCCACTACATCCATCGTCATTTGAACAGAAATGGGCCATGTTCCCTTTCTTTCGCTCTCTCTCTCTCTCTCTCTCTCTCTCTCTCTCTCTCTCTCTCTCTCTCTCTCACACTTTCTCTCTTTCTCACTTTCTCTCTCTCTCTCTGTCTTACAAGTTATCCTCTCCCTGGGACTTCTCTCTAATAATTCCCTTAGTTCTCTCCCACCTTCTCGTTGAGATCTTACTGAATCAGCACTGAGCCAACACACACTTACACACACACACACACACACACACACACACACACACACACACACACACACACACACACACACACATTTTTTTGGCTGTCTGCCCTTAATTAGCCCATTTACATTCACGTACAAGAACCTCGGCGGTGATTTACACCCCAACATTTAACTCCTGTAACTGGATCGAGGAACCATTTATAATCCAAACAGTGGGACTTGACATCCTAGAGAGAGAGAGAGAGAGAGAGAGAGAGAGAGAGAGAGAGAGAGAGAGAGAGAGAGAGAGAGAGAGAGGGAGCAAGAGAGAGAGAGAGAGAGAGAGAGAGAGAGAGGGAGAGAGAGATGAAAAGTGTGTGTGTGTGTGTGTGTGTGTGTGTGTGTGTGTGTGTGTGTGTGTGTGTGTGTGTGTGTATTAAAATACAGACTCATGTCAGACATGACATTTAATGTATAGAAATGATTTTAAAGGGATATTTAAAGGTTTTTATTAAAAGTTCCATACACATCCCCTTTAAAGAATCCTGTAGAACCGTGCATACAACCATGTGAACAGCAAGCTTCACCAGAACTAGCTCCTGGTCTGCAGAAACCTTCCGGAGCAGGAACTAAAACGTTCCCTTGAAGTCTGCACCAGGAACTGAAACCCAACCAAATTTGTCATGGAACTCTTAGGGGTTCCTCAGTTATCCCACTCTTCTACATTTTGGAAGAACCTCTGATTGTTCTCAGAGAAAGAAGCTCTTGGTGTTTGTAGGAGGAAGGCCATGTATTGTGAATATTGTATATTTAAAAAAACATTATAGTATACATAAACGCGGTAGGCAGTATGTGGTGTATATACGGTAGGAGGCATTAGGCATATATAATATTTGGTGTATACTGTATGTGGAAGGCGTGTAAATGTGGTATAAGTGTAAATGTGGTAGGCGCTATTTGGTGTAAATGTGTTAGGCGTGTAAATGTGGTAGGCATGTAAATGTGGTAGGCGGTATGTGGTGTATATGTGGTAGGCGTGTAAATGTGGTAGGCGTGTAAATGGGGTAGGTGTGTAAATGTGGTAGGCGGTATGTGGTGTATATGTGGTAGGCATGTAAATGTGGTAGGCGATATGTGGTGTATATGTGGTAGGCATGTAAATGTGGTAGGCGGTATGTGGTGTATATGTGGTAGGCATGTAAATGTGGTAGGCGGTATGTGGTGTATATGTGGTAGGCATGTAAATGTGGTAGGCGATATGTGGTGTATATGTGGTAGGCATGTAAATGTGGTAGGCGATATGTGGTGTATATGTGGAAGCCGTGTAAATGTGGTAGGCGTGTAAAATGTGGTAGGCAGTATGTGGTGTATATGTGGTAGGCGTGTAAATGTGGTAGGCAGTATGTGGTGTATATGTGGAAGCCGTATAAATGTGGTAGGCGTGTAAAATGTGGTAGGCAGTATGTGGTGTATATGTGGAAGCCGTATAAATGTGGTAGGCGTGTAAAATGTGGTAGGCAGTATGTGGTGTATATGTGGTAGGCGTGTAAATGTGGTAGGCAGTATGTGGTGTATATGTGGTAGGCGTGTAAATGTGGTAGGCGTGTAAATGTGGTAGGCGTGTAAATTTGAAGGCGTGTGAACTTGATTACGTTACGTGGTGCAGTAGTGAAGCCAAATACGAGACGTGAATGTTAACGTGTTATTGATCATCACGACTTCATTACAGTTTCACATACCCACACACACCCACACCCACAACCACACACACACACACACACACATTTTTTTTCTGCTACACACTGACCTTCTCACACACATTGCTATTCTAAATCCATTTCAACCCAAAATACACACAGTACTGTTTCACAGACGTGACTTGGAGATAAACAAGACTGTAGAGATGACTGTGTTCATTATCCTGAGTGAAGCTGGAAATGTGACTCACGTGACCTTCAGAATTTATGAAGAATTGAAAACAGGTAATGGATCATTAAACTAAATCTGATGTGTAGTTTTATATTTAGTAGTGTGGTTATAAAGCTATGTCAATAAAGAACAATAAAACATTTGATAGATATAGATAGATAGATAGATAGATAGATAGATAGATAGATAGATAGATAGATAGATAGATAGATAGATAGATAGATAGATAGATAGATAGATAAACACTGGAGTGACCTTCACTGTACAAAGTTGATTAGTGCAATTTCACCACATGTAACACACACACACACACACACACACACACACACACACACACACACACACACACACACACACACAGTCAGGATAGCTGAGACAGTGAGATCATTCATAAAACACTGATATATTAAATATTGAAGTGGATTTCAAGTGACATTATGTGGAATGAAAAGGAGTGTGTGTGTGTGTGTGTGTGTGTGTGTGTGTGTGTGTGTGTGTGTGTGTGTGTGTGTGTGTGTGTGTATACGCATGCGTCTGCATGTTTGCGTGCACTCAAGCATCCCATTGCAATGTCAGCCCCAGCCTGGAGGCAGGACACACACGCACACACACACAAAACCCCTATTTAAAAGGTGTTTTGAGCGGCGCATAAAGAACAAAACAACCTGTAGCTGCAGTGAAGTTGCTGAAGAACTAAAGTAAAAAAAAGGGGGAGGAGAAAGAGAGATAAAGGAAAAAAAGCGAGAGAGAGAAGGACGGAATGATGCTGAAGAGGAAACACATAGCAACAACATCACGCAGCCGCATCCACCATGACGACGGCAGGATGGAGGAGGGGCGGCAAGGATGCTGCTCACACACACGCATATCACACACATCACATTCACATATGACAAAACGAACACATTTATACAGCACACATCGCGCGCGCGCACACACACACACACACACGCACGAGCACGCACGCATGCACACCTGGATAGACTCACCATTGCGCGCGCGATGTTTTAGTGGTTCTGATTCGGGTCTAAATGATGGTTTACTCCCTCATCATTTAACTTCGGCAGCTTTTTTCCTGCACAAACTCGAGATGCTCTGTTTTCCTTCGCACGCGTTTTCGGTTACATTTCCACTCCTGCTCCTGTCCGTCCGCGCGCGTCCCTTTCCGCCGTTTATTGCTGAGCGGATGCGGCTTTGCGCGTGAATAAAAAGCACCGCTGTCCGGCCGCAACAGGGCGAACAAGATGGAGGAGAGTGCGCATGCGCAGTGGGAGGGCCGCGGAAACAGCTGGAACGCGCAGTGTGTTCATGAGAAGGAGAAGAAGGACCAAAATAATTATAGAAAACATTATTACATGCATAATAAATATTATTATACACAATAATATCAATAAAAACAGTGTACAAACTACTGTTTATGATTTATTCTTTATAAATGAACCGAACCCCTTCACCTGGAGACCATTCTGTGCAGCTTCAAGATTCCTAAAGTTAAAGGCAACTTAAGAACCTTGAGGATGGATTTGGTTTGGAATTAATATTAACAGGAGCTCAGGTCTTCTCAGAATGAAGAGTTCTGCATTTAAGCACCAAACAGAACCGTGACAATGATGGAACTGTATTGAGTAGACACTCAGTGTTGAGGATGAGGATGAGGTTCTGTTTCAAGTCTGGTTCCTCTCAAGGTTTCATGCTCGTCAATAATGTGGAAACTTTTTTGTGTGTTTTTTGTTTGATTTGTTTTTGATAGTGTTTGAGACACACACGCATGTTCTGCATGTTTCTTTGTAACAAACTCGGTAAAAGACAAAAAACACACAAGAACTGGACAGTGAACGAGTGGATGAAAGTTCTGTGGAGTCCAAATATGACATTTGTGTCTCTACCACAAAAACTTGTGTGAGATGGAGAACAGGAGAGAAGATGTGATCAGACTCCCTCACCCCCACACTCACACATGGAGGTGGAAGTTTAATGGTTTGGGGTTGTTTTGAAGAAGAGAAGGTTCCAGAAAGTGAAAGGAATCCAGAACCAACATGGAGATCATTCCACACTTGAGCACCATACAATTCCCATGGGTTCTCATGCTAAAAGGAAAACATTGCTATAGGTTTCTACAGAGAACATTTGCACAACCAAAGAACCCTTAAAGTGTTTAAATGTTCTGTAAGTGAAAACTCATGTTCCAAGCTTCAGCTCTTACTTCACTCATTCATATTCATTTAGAACATTCATAATGTTCTAAACAATGATTCCAGTTAATCCAAAATATTCCTTAAAGTTTCCTCTTAAAAGTTATTCACCTTATGGTTTCTATGTGGATCCCTATGGTAGCTAGGGTTCTCCAGTGGTCTTTGAGGATTTCTCCCAAGAGTGAAGAAGGTTCTAAAAAGTTCTTAGCTTCCTTAAAGGTTCCTACTTCTGCATTCAGTTTTACAGTATATACTGGGACTTAAAGGTTAGAAATGTTGTCTAGGGAAGTAGAATACACCTCATTCCTGGGTTCCTCATTGGTTCCACAAAAACTTTTTTGTCAGGGAAGCATTTAAAGTTTGTTTAAGGATTCTCCTTGGATCCCCATCTAATAGACAGGGTTCTACACTGGGAATAGAGTAAGAAGGGGTTCTTGTAAAGGTTCTTAAAGCTCTGAAAATTGGTTTCTCACAATAAAACATTGTTCTTGGGTTCTACAAAAACTAAAGAAGAACCTTTAATGGCTCTAATTGTTCTAATGTTGTATTTGTATTAGTCATTGGTACGGATTAGTATAAATTATGGTCTCTAAGAAAGTTCTCAGTTCTGTTTCCAGGATTCCAGGTGATCTGAAGATGTGATATCGAGTGCACCATCATCTTCAGATTAAAAGTTTCTTAAAGAATCTTTCATATTTGATTCTTATCTGTTTTAAGTGTTTTATCTGAATCCTGTTTTGATAATTAGGGTTCTACACTAAAACAGCAAAGATTTCTTCAAAGAGGTTTTGAATCATTAAGGGTTCCCAAAAGTCGGAGGAAACACCACTGTAAGGTTCTACATCAAGGGACAATGAAAAACATTTCTTCAAATGTATGTAGATTTGGCAAATTGTTTGCATGTCTGCAAAATAAATGATAGATAAATGATTTCTCTAAAAATCTCTCTTATGTTTTCTTCACATCTTGGACTGTGGGTCAGTGTTCCACAAAGGGTTCTTATCTTCTTTAAAGAGTTCTTTATGGATCTGTCTATGACAAGGCAGGTTTTTATACACACTTAATACATTTCACATGAGGGAGAACTTGAGGCACTTTCAGGGTTCCAGATTGAACAAGATTATTTATGGTTTTGGAGAATTCTTGGATTTTGTCGTGAATTTGCTGTAGATTCGAGGAGGTTAAATGATGCACACTATGAGGTTCAGATTCCCCACAATGCACTCTGTTAGCAGGGACCAAAAAAATCTCAAACTTGCCTCGGAAATTTTTCTTGACCCTTCAAAGTGTCGGCAGAAGGAAAAGCCAAACAGCTATATGAAAACAGAGGCGTTCCTAACATCTCCAGAGCATCGTGTAAGTTCGGAAAACACCTTGGGCTCAGTTTCACGGGTCATTTTATACGCGATTTTACGTTCTCAGAGAGTTCAGGTTCCGCTTCGCAGGGGTCTCACCGATCCACACGTGAAATCCATCAGTGACCTGCGCAGAATGAATTAATCTCCAGCCTCAGAGCTGCAGCCTCCTAATGAAGCCCTGAACCGCACCGAACAAAGGCGTCCTTGTTTGGAGAAATCATTCAGCGCTTTGGCAGGAAGCCACCAGGCTGCTCAACGCCGGAGAGTCGAGCCAGAGACGTGTCAGAGCGCTCCGAGTCGACATAATACCGTATTATATCAGGCATGCAAGCGCCGCTTCGCTAGCGGTCTCCACGCGGCTCTGTGTCGACACGCCGGCCCTCTAGGAGGAAAATAAAAACAGCAACACGGTGTGAAGGTTCTGCTTTTGTTCTTTCTTCTTCAAGTGGATTACCGGCTTGTGGTGATAGATACTGTATCTGTACGAAGACGTACCCCTGATAATCTCATCCCCAGCACTATCCTGAGAAAATCAGTCCTCGCTCTATCAAAGAGCTCGGTTCTCATGTGAAAAGTTCTTCATTCGGCATCTCTGTGGATCAAAAAAACCTTCCAAAAAAAGAACCATGTTATGTCCAAAGTATTCAAACAACCATCTTTTCTAGTCATATGTGGTTCTTTCTCAAACTTCAACTAGAAGTCCCAAACGTGCTCCAAGAAGATCTGCTTTCCATGGGTTGGAGTAGAAGATCCCCTGCTACAGAGCTGCAACTTCACTCCAGGAACCTCCTCACCTTCTCAACTACATCAGAAATGGGCTTTACTAACACACATCCGTTAGAATTTTTACTACCACACATAACACACATAACGTCACAGTAGGAGCACAAATCTCCACAAAATCTAGTGGAACATCTTCCCAGAAGAGTGGAGTTTATTATAACAGCACATGAAGCATAGATGTGGACTGAGATGAAGCACAAACTTATAGAAGTATGGTTTTAATCATAATTGATCACTTGTTGCAGGTATCTAGATCAGGTTCTTGTTCTGGATCCTGATTGGTCAGAAGGTGTTGATTCGTTTTCTAGAACAGAAGCCCTGACAGTAGCTCAGGTTTACTGAATATACAATCGTTTGAATAGTAACAGTTCATTCACAAGGTGTCAGAGGTCCAAGAGACAGAATACAGAGAGAACGGTGAAAGAATGATATATTATAGCTGCGATAGTGAGAACAGGAACTAACCTTAAGGGTAAACATAAATGGATAAAAAGCGCGGGGTGTCATACTTTAACAAAGAAAACGATAATAACGTATGATAACTGTACATGTACATGTTCACTGCAAGAACTCTTCATCTGGTCAAAGTTTACAATCGTATTTTTAGCCATTAAAATCATATGGATCTTATAATAAGAATAAAAAACTAAAGATTAAAAGTTTATTATTTGACCTGTAAATTCATTACCATCAGAGACATGATTGCATTTTTAAGACTTTATTGTAACTGTAATAACTGGTTTTAAAGTTGCGCAGTAAAAGAATGTGCAATAATCAGACTTTATTCATGAATATTATTTATTTACAGTCTAATAATAAATGATAAACGTCTGCAGTATGAAGTCACTACACTCTTTCCAAACATCATCCAGGACGGTTTTTATTTTATAAAACTTTGTACAAAATATTTATGGCTTTTTTTCAGTAAATTGTTCTGTGGTGTGATTTCAGTTTCTCATGTTGAAGATCTTTCAGTGTTCAGTGACGACAAAATACATTCACTGATGTTTGATGCTGCAGTATTTGAGAAGTGACACGTGTGTGACACGTGTGTGTGTGTGTGTGTGTGTGTGCTGTGTGTTACACGTCAGTCTTGTTGACATTACGCATGTACGCAGGATCCGGATTTTAATAGTAAACTTGTTTTAGTTTAAATGCTTTGTCTCATTTTAAGACAGAATTTATAATGATGATGATTCGTACAGGAAGAGGAATTCTCTCGTTTAGTAGCTCTGGATTTAAGATCTTTTCACACAAATGAAGAAAAGCAAACTGTAAAGTCAGTTTTAAGTTAATTTGAATAAACTGATGTTTTGTATTGTTCTTTTCTAAAGACTATGTATGTTTCCTTTTTCTAAAGAAATATGACCACGTGTAATTGTATGTACATCACTGGCAGATCCTTTGACTTGTTTCTAGTCTCTATCATGACTGATCTCATGATTGATCTCAAATCACTGCACCACGCTGTCTGAGATCCTCCAGCACTGCTCGACTGGTACCACCTTCTCTCAGAATGAGAGGTAAGTACACTTCAAGGCTCTTCTCTGTTCTGGCACCAAGGTGGTGGAATGAACTTCCCCTAGATGTCCGTACAGCAGAGTCCCTGATTATCTTTAAGCGATGACTGAAGACCTACCTCTTCCTGAAATACCTAAACTAGCACTTTCCAAGTTTGTAGAATTCAAGAGTTATATTTATATTGAGTTTGTAATCTTGCGTACCAGTGTAGATTTATTCATTACTAGAGATTTAAAGCACTTTTGTACGTCGCTCTGGATAAGGGCGTCTGCTAAATGCCGCAAATGTAAATGTAAATGTAAAATTATGCATTTATTTCTGATAATCAGAAGGTTATTGTTTGTAGCGTTTGTGACCTGCTGTGGTGTAAGAAGAATGAAGCGCTTTATAAGATAATGATTCTAAACAGGACACTTTGGGTGAAATCCGCTCCGCAGGCAGCTCGTGTTTTTACTGAAATTCCAGCATGTCTATGAATCGGCTCCGTTCCAAACCCAGCTTGATCCTGGCAGCTTGGTTTGACTAAAAGCCGATCCAGAAGCATTTAGTGTGAGCGTCGGCGGGCAGCGATTGACTGCTGTTCTATTAAGGAGATGTCGAGATGGACGCATCTGATTTAGAATCAAAAACGCCTGTCGTACCGATCGACTGCTCGCCGACTCTCCTGCCAAGAGTCTCGTTTAAAGAGCACTTATCCAGCAGCGTCTTCCTCCTCTCATACTTTATAGACCGGGTTATTAGATCAAATCAGGATTTTCCGC
>JBCEWE010000263.1:842183-854683 GCA_039877035.1 Silurus lanzhouensis | reverse complement strand
CCACGCTTGTTCACGTCAAACAGCATTATCGTAGGTAGGAAGTGGAAATTACCACCGGCTTTAAAGTGGATCCGTATGTATATGTAAGGGACGAAAGAGGGGGGAACCCTCCCAATAACGGCGTCCCTTGAGGAAAGCTTCCCTTCTGATCACAGAAAGGCTCCATTCATCGAGCGCTAGCTGCCCCGGGGCGCCGTAATTTGCTTAGCTCTGAACCTCGCGGATAGGCTGAGATGAATAGTGAAAAATGTCAAAAGGTCCCATTTTAAGGCGGACACAGAGCAAGAAAACTCAAACACTGAGCACTGACGAGTTTGGAGGAGAAAAAAAAAGGAAGCCGGTGGAGATAAACAAAGCGTAGGCCACCGTCGTGCAGCGCTGACACTGATTAAACCACGAGCGTGTTGACTGAGGAGGGTGAGCACCTGAACCAAGGGTCAAGGGTCAAAGCTAAGAAAGGAAAAAATGAGAAAAAAAACCATTTGCGCAACATTTCTTTTTCCGTTACACATTTAGCTTAGTTTATTATTTATCCATTTCAGTTTGCTTTACAGGCTTGAGTGTGTGTGTGTGTGTGTGTGTGTGTGTGTGTGTGTGTGTGTGTGTGTGTGTGTGTGTGTGTGTGTGTGTGTGTGTAATATAAGTGTCAAAGTTTGCATTTGTATGAGGTGAAGGTTTTTGGTTTTGTAGGTGTGGAAATCTTCAGACTGGAAACAGTAAGTGCAAGAAGTTTAGATATTTGTCCCAATTAAAGAGACACATTTAGAGACTTGTCCCTTTTTCAGCTACAACTTGTCTCTATTTGTGCAAAAGATGTAAAGACTTGTCTCTATTTGTACTTCAACTTTAAGATCTCTATTTGGGTAGGAGGTTTAGAGACATGTCCCTACTTGTACTATAAGTTTAAAGACTTGTCTCTTTGTACTTTATGTTCAACTTGTCCCAACTTAGAAAAAAGGTTTTGAGACTTGTCCCTTTTTGGGTAACAGGTTCAGAGAATTGTCCCAAATTGAGCTACAAGTGTAGAAACTTTTTCTAATCTTGTCCTAATTTAAGATACACATTTAGAGACTTTCTCTTTGTACTTCAATTTTACAGAGGTGTCCCTTATTTATGCAAAAGGTTTAGAGACTTGTCCTTTTTGCTCCATAAGTTTAGAGACTTGTCTTTTTTGCTCCATAAGTTTAGAGACTTGTCTGTATTTTGCTATAAGTTTAGAGACTTGTAAAGCTTGAATGATGATAATGCTTGTTGAATACACTCGTAGTGGTCCGAGTTAGAAGTCTGGGGACATTGGCGGTTTAATGTTTGGGTCAGCTCCAGGTTTGGAAACTTGTAGTTGTAAAGTGTGGACATTCAGAGAGTTAAATTCTTCATTTCAGTTTGCTAACGACTTGTTTTGAGTGGCGTTTCACCGTCTAGTTTTAGAATAAATCTGATAGATCACTGATGTCCACATATCTGCACTGGAAGGCCTCGTCCCGAATCGTTCCTCGACACCTCTGAGATCCACTTCGTTCAGTCGCACAGTAACTGAATAACAGAATTGAAACAGTGCATGAGTGTATGCGGTCTGGAAACAAAGGTAGGACTTTTTTCCGTCTTGGTCGAGTGCAAGCTTTTAACGGCCTCTTTCTTCCCTCCTGACTGAAAGAGCAGTGAATGAGTCGGATTCTCTGCCAAGTGTATCTCAAAGGTGAGTCTTGTTCTTGAGTCCTCTTTTATCACGTCAACAATGCGAGCCTTATCGAGCCGCTCCTTCTCCACGATGAGAGAAGCTGCCACTGAGTGCTGATTTGGGACGAGGTTAGCTCCACAGCTGGAGATGTTTTGAGTCCAAGCAGAGCTGCTCAGGTGCGAGAGACCTGGGTGTAATGCTGGAACAATGAATTGAAGGATTATGAAATAGTGAAGATAACGTATTGATGAGTCGGGTGGATTTACAGGTGTTCACTCAAGGGGAAGGGAGAGGGAGGTATAGACAGGAAGCTGATGATGTCCCACAAAATATTCACCTGGTCGAACAAAACTCACACAAAGCTGGTATTTATTTTCCATTACAAGCTGGTTTATTTTTCAAAATCGTCTGGTTCCTTAAGTATTTAACAATCGTAAAAACAGAAGTTCAAGCTGTTCCTCTTTCTTGGAAATGAAATATTTTTGCAGGTTTGATTTAACGACCATTTTGCTATAAGTTATCGTCTCTACAGCAACAAATACGATGTTCTGGAACATGCTGTGACACTGCAACTAATCTAAACTAAAACAATCATGTGATTTGGACTGCTAACATTGTAGTCTGCTTTTTTCTCCCTATTATTTAAAATGTTTTTCAAATTAAGCAGGCTTTATTTTCTTCTCTGACATGCACCTATTGGTTCCATTCATTTCAAATCCCTGTGGATGTTCTGATCCCTGAATAAGCTCGAGGACAGTGCTGCCCAGTCTTATTGTTCTGAAATATGTTTGTGTTGAGGGACACGCAGGAAACGTGACCCAAGATATGTTTGTAATATCATTTCTTTCACTGCCAGGATGCGTAAGAACCCTGTGGCACCTTGAGTTGATTAATGAGAGCATGGAAACTGCTCAGAACGTTGACGCTTTCAGTCAAACTAGACACAGAAGAGAGTTAGATCTTTAGGTAAACGTCGGTTGTATTTCTGAGGTGCGTAAATCATCACTGCAGCATGGAAGATGAATGTGCACACAATTCAATAAATGTCCTGAATCTTTTTTGTGTTCAGACCTGTTGCTGGATGATGTTTAGTTATTGCAAAGTGTTTTCTGCAGGCGTTTTGTACCAGAGCCCAATTATCCCTCATTAAGCTGCTGTAGTCCCTCCAGCATCAGGGGCGGGATAAAAGCAAAAGCAACAGCTGAGCACTTAGTGGATTTACAGGATCCATCTGTAGAGAGAAACGAGGCTTAATGTGGCATTTGAGTTGAATAGCAATCACTGACAGGTCCAGTGTGGACATGGGCAGGTGAACTCGAGGACAGTAAAAACAAAGTGCTGCTAAAATTCTGTGGCTCTGCAGAAAAAGTCCAATGAACAAACCGAGGTCCTTCAAAAGCACTACAGTGGCCTTCTTGCACAAGTGGAACAAATATTCAAGCGTAACTCTGCTGTAAAGCTGATCCATGTTTAAACCGAGTGTGGTGTAGAGTTTCAGTTTCACCACAGACACTTGAGATATGTGGTAAGTAATAGAGCGTAAAGTGATCATAGATCAAACCTTCATCACGCAGAGTGACGTATTTCACCATCGCCAGCCAAAAGGCAACATGAATCCAACTCAAACTTAAAGCACGTCAGTGATCGAGACACTGAGGACTCTCTCTCTCTCTCTCTCTCTCTCTCTCTCTCTCTCTCTCTTTCTCTCTCTCTCTCTCTCTCTCTCTTTCTCTCTATCTCTCTCTCTCTCAAGTCTGGCATTTAAGCAAAATTCCAAAACATTGCAATGAATTTGTGACTCAAATGATCCATTGCTTGTGTTTGTACTGAAAATGGCACTGATACAATACCCAGGAAAAATGAAAGATTAATCACCACCCACAACTGATCACTAATCACCAGCTTTCCAGATGCCCTAAATATCATTCACCACTGTATTCCAAATAGCCGAACATCAATTAACACTGTTTTCAAACATCCAAAAACTAATCAGTGTTTCTCAGCTTTCAATCATTGAACAAACACTCTTTCCCAAAGCCTAATCACTTATTACTGTATTCCCAATACCCAATCACCACCAATTACTAATCCCAAATACCCAATCACTAATCCCCAAAACCCAATCACCAACACAATACCCAATCACCTCCAATTACTAATTCCCAAAACCCAATACACAATCACTAATCCCCAATCACTAATCCCCAATCCGCAATCACTAATTCCACTGTTTTTTACGTGAATGCTAAAACACGTGAAGGTCATCAGGTCTATAACGTGGTTCGTTAGCAGTAAGATGCTTTATGTAGCACGTGGCGAAGCTACACGTTTGTTGGGGACTTACAGAAATCACTAATCAGTTCAGACACCATGATGACTGAAGCAGCCTGAAGTTCATTAAAGGACGTGAGTTAATATCACAGCTATTGCTGTTGCAGCAAAAGCGGCGATGATGTGAGAGCTGGCAAACGTTCCTTCTTGGCTTTCTCCATCCATACGGCCTTTCTGTTGTGTTAAGAGGTTTCCATAGCTTTTATCTGCTGTGCGTTTGCTGTCACAACTCGCGAAACCTTTCCAGAATAATTTTCAGCACCCGGCTGAAAGAACTAAGAAATGAGATGAGCTTTTCACGGCACACACCGAGACAAATGACTCCCTGTTAAAGCAGAAGTTTGCCCTGACCTCTTTTTTCTTTTTTTTTCAACGTGAAGCACTCCAGGCTGCAATTCTCCAGGCACTGAAGCGAGCTGTCAGTCGACACCCTGCACTCTGCCAATTCAAGTCGTGCTTTAAAAGCCGTGAGGGAGCAAAGCTTTCGTGTCGAGTTGTGCCAGAAAACCGAGTTCTTTTCATGAGCATTAAATATACTACAGCAGGAATTAAATGCGCTCGCACACATTGTCCAGAGATAATTCTCTTTTAAGAAAGTGGGAGATTTACGGCGTTACCGTGTCCACTGAGCTTTAAAAGAGTGGCGGATTCGCTGGCAAGTCCACGCCTGCTTGATGTTTGCCATGTCAGCCTTCGAGCGCAAATATCTTCCCATAAAGGGAATCCAGGAGGGCACTTCCTTTAAAGACCTGGGTCACGGCTTTCATTTGTTTTTTCTTCCTGTCTCAAAGCTGTTTTTAGAGGCTGAACTTTTGCTTTTTTTTCCTTCTCAATTTTGATGACACGTCGTAAATACAGACCTGAAGCCTGTGCTTTGCAAAGCAATTATATGGTTCTGCATGAGAAAAGTTAACTATTACATACAGAGAGAAGAACAAACACCCTCAAAAACCTTAGAGAAGCCTCAAGTTCTGGTCCTTTCTGCCATTATTCCTGGTCCTTTTTCGAATGATCCCCAGTGTGAAGTTCGAACAGAACCTTTGAGAAGCCTGAGAAAGTGAATAAACTCTGAACCTGCAGAAGGTGACTCAAACATGATCCGTGTGTTTTTTGGGTTGCAGGATTTTCTTTCCCCACAGTAAAGCCCTGCAGAAATTCACTGAGTTCTAGAGATCTGGTCTGATCAGAAGAATGAGGTGGTCCAGATCCGGACATGTTCTGTGTTTGGGGTAAAGCTAAAGTGAGCTAAAGCACTGAGCTGCAGTGCTACAGTTTCATAAAGCAGAAGATTTTGAAGATTAATGATATATTCCAACTCTGAGATCTGACGTGCTGCAGAAATGCGATGTGTTCTACAAGTGTGATGCGCAACTTCTTTTCAGTTTCTGCATTATTTTATTGTTTGTTATTTATTAGGCCTGACCCCAAATAGTTGAAGATTCAATAATTCGATAGGAGGAGTCTGATTTAACTTCCGATCCCACAAATGAATCTTTGCAGACTTTGTTATAAAACAAGAATCATACCATTTTTGTGGTTACATGGGGATGTTTAATATATTCTGTTCTAATTTAATCCTGTACATTCATTTTGGATGTTGTGCTGTACTAAAAGCACATCCCTGACGTACACACACACACACACACACACACACACACACACACACACACACACACACACACAAATCTGATCCTTAATCAAGGAAACACCACTAAATATTTACATATTTGTCATTTTTCTTCTCTTCTTTGTGCTCAGTAGATATCTTTGATTTTCCAATCCCTTAGAAAAGACTTGATTTCGTTTTTTCGCGTATTTCCGACCAATGCCAATTTCTAAAACGCCATTTTTATCCCTACACACCCTCCATCTGGTATTTTTACTTTTCTTTTTCATTTAAAAACCACACCAAATAGCAAACACACCAAAGGTAGCAATTTGCTTTGACTCGGATTCAACAAACAAACACGCTGACAAAAGCAGCTGCTTCTAAAAACCTCCTGGTATCGAGTCTAAAAAAAACGTTTCCTCTGCTGATGATGGTGGAAAACGAGGTCTCTGTCTCTCTGAGACGTCACGCTGAAAATCCGATATCTATTCGCTAGGTTTAGCCTGAGTGCTAACCAGGATCCGTCACATGGCTCTTTGTCCATCGTCTCCGAGTCCGAATCTCTTTGATCTGCATGCTCCGAGAGTCCTTCTGAGATAATGAGAGGTTTAAAATAACATACCAAACCCCCACAATCAGCGAGGGGAAAGACCTTTCGCCTGGTGGTTTTCTTGGAGGGAGAAAAAGAGCGAGAGAAAAAGAGAGAAAATTGAAGATAGAGGGAAAAATACGAATGAGGTTTGAAAGTCTGTAATCTTCCAGAACAACTGTTTCCTCTTGGTGGCTGTTCAAGATGGAAGATTATATGTTGTGATAAGCGAGTCCTGCTTAACCGCAGGTCATGAAGCTCCTCAGTGGAGAACTTTCAGACTTGGGCTTTTACTGACACACCAAACCAGAAGATAGTTTGATGTTTAACAAGCTTTGGTTTAAATGTTCCCGATGAATGAATGTAGGAATAGAAATAAACGAGTGATGAAAAGATGTTAACTCTGGTCTTTGTGAAATGAGAAGGTGTGAGGGCGACTTGCCCGGGGCTCTGACGTTGTTCCTTGACACAATAAGTACGTGTCAGAGTCTTCCCCCAATCTCGTCTGAACTTCCTTCATTTTCTTGACACCTTCATGCATTTACACTGATCTTCACCTTCACCATCCATCACTCACCTGACACTTTAAATGCTCTTATCATCGCTGATCACCTTTTTTTACGAGCTTTTTGTTTACTCTTGAGCTTTTTTTAGCTACATAAAATATAAAATCACTAACATGTAACATGAGAAGGACACGAGTGGACACTGGAACGTTCCAGCAGGTTTTGAGGTTTAGAGGTCGTTCTGGAGCGCCGTAATAACCTTTATGATCAATCGCTCGTAACCGGGAGCCATCTGTGTTTTTTAGCAAAATGAATTCCAAAGGTCTTTTTTTCTGGCAGAGAAAATAACACACATGTGATGACCTCGGTTACCGTCTACATACCTTGGCAGATTTGAGCTCTTGGTGTCAGTGAGGTATTTTTAAATGCCCCAATACACCTCTTTTTCTCTCTTTGTCTCTCCATTTTCTGTCATTTTTTCACTCTCACTCTCCCGTTGTGGGTTATTTGATCTGAGCCGCTCTGTTTTGCCGGGCGGCTCGATGACCGATGTTGACTCAACACACACCTCATCTCACGAAAGCACCAGACTTAAAAACATCGAGGTCAAACCGATGGTCATGAGTCGCCTTGTTTTTACAGCAAATACTTTTTTCCTTCTTCTGGAAACATACCTTCACAGCTCGTCAGTTCGCCGAGATCTTCTTATCGAACGGACTCGACTCTTCCACATGGCTTTGAGATCGAACCAACTTTTTGAAGTCTGATTTTTGTTGTGGTTTAACGAGTGTGTGAGGATGCCGTCACTGAAGCTTGTGAAAATGTGAAAAGTTCCAGAGTCTTGTTCCAGATGGCGATGCTACCTCCACAAACACGAGCTCAATCTGTCATTTAGACCCTATCATTTAAAAACAGGGAGCGAGTGGAACACATGAAAAGAACTTCATAAAATCACCATGAGATTATCAGTTCAAGCTCAAAGCTCCAGGCTGAATATCAACATGGTGTCACGATTACAAACCTGTGAAGGTCCGATTACAAGCTCAGAAGCTCAAACTCCCCTTACAAGCTATCTACACAGAATACACAGAGTTAGCATTCCTATAAGCGCGTAAACTGTGGTCATCAACGTGCTAAATGATCCGATCTCCCCGTCACTAATACCGAGTATAGGCAACATGAAGTGTTTATAATAGGCATATTCATCTCAATTAAATTCAAAAATCATTAATTTCGTGATGATTCTCTTGGAGCGACTTCTACATGTACTTGGTTGAAGCTTTGGTTCACGTTTTCCATTATATTATCACGCAGGTGTTTTATGAGGACATCTTCAGCTCCACATGCTGCTCCGACATTTCTGTGTTTTAATTGTTTAAATTGAGAAATCAAAAGAAAAAAAGTTCAGACTAATACGGATAAAACAAGCTGCAGCTGTGGTGAGATGTTTGGTGAATGAATAAGCATCTGAGAAGGTTTCCGGCTGCTGTTTTGGTGTATCGAAGGTGAAATATGATGAAATGCATTTCAGTGAAAACAACAGTGCTGCCATATGCTCCTCCTGTCCCTTCTGGGAGAACATCTTCAACCCCCCATCTGTCACTATTTCTCTTTCTTTTAATACCTTCTTCCAGGACAGACAAAGACAGGGCTAAGAAACGCCGCCGCTGCTGCCAAATGCTAGCGTTTCATTCCGCTAACGATCCACCCTCGCTGCTGCATGCAGAGTCTCAATTATTATTCACAATCAAACTTTCTTTACAACTTTTTCCCCACAATTACTACATGACTCTAGAGAAAAACATTTCCGATAGATGATGAGATCTCATCACACTGATGCTAATAATGACCAAAAAACCAGCAGCTATGCTAACACCTTGATCATCCTGCCTAAAGAATCTCTAATGTTTATTTTTCCTCCTTTTACATACACTATTAATACATACACCTCATAATTGTTTAGCTTTCACCCAGCTGACGCTCCTTTTAAGGTTCTTGTTCTAGAATTTTTCGCAGAACACGCTAAGGCAGTATGTATCAGCGTGACCAACAGCCTCATTATCATTCTGTCAGCGGTTCAACATTCGCTGCTGAAATATGGACATTGTGTTTGTAGGGGTGAGGAAAAAAAAGCTGCAACACCTGTTGTAGGACTCAGCGATGAAGCGACAGGGTTCCCGTGGCAGGCAAATTGCATTACGTGGCCTCACACACACTGCGACATGAAATACAGCCGTGTGTCAAACACTCCAGCGTGTGTAACTCAATCATGCCTGGTGTGAGGAGAATGCTTGGCATAGGGCCTAGGCACAAATACACACACACACACACACACACACACACACAGAAATGTTACAGGGAACCCACAGATCTCCCCAGAGACCGAGGATCCATTTCTCTAAGCAACAGCTGTCCACCTCAAACAGACTCTGGACTCCAATCTCTGATTTATTGGTCTCTGCATCGCACCGGACAGAACGTCTGCATACCGTGATACAGAAATACGAAGCAGTTATACGGTACAGTGCGTTAAAGTTACGCCACGCCGCCGTAACTGATGACATCACTGTAACTGGATCTCCTGTTTCAGAGGATCTCTTGAACTTAAAAAATTGGGGCGTAAAAACACTCTTAATAACACATTACATGATAAGAACGCCTGGTCATAAATCTGTACACGTCCTCATAAACTGGTATAATTCAACACAGTCTCACCCCACATCGTCACATATCGACGCTGTGGATGTTGCGTCGGACGGCGTCCACATCCGACGCCGAGGGTACCCCCTTCGCGCCGCTTTTTGACGCAGATGGACGGGACCCCATTTGCGGGTTACGGTTAGGGTTAGGGTTCGGGTTAGGGTTCGGGTTAGGGTTTGGGTTAGGGTTTGGGTTAGGGTTAGGGTTAGGGCTACGGACATCTTCAGGATTTTTCGCAATTTAAAAATGATTTCTGTACACTTATTATGATAGATAATACTTTATTCAGTGTATAGGACAGCGATCTGCGTTGAAAAGTGTAGCACACGGGCTCTCAACCATCTGTGTCGAAAAGCGAGGCGAAGGGAGGTACCGTCTCTCTACGTCGAAAAGCGACGCGAAGGGGGTACCCTCGGCATCGGATGTGGACGCCGTCCGACGCAACATCCACAGCGTCGATATGTGACGCTGTGGGGTGAGACTGCCCTGTATAATCACATGCTCAGGTTTGTAGACGGAAGGAAGGACATCGCCGGAAGACGACGAGAGATCAGGAAGACCTTCGACAAGCTTAAACCCCGAGAATTTCAAAACCATTCGGCAACTCGTGCATGATAATCGCCGGAGAGCGAACCACACGATCTCACTTCCGCACCCACACTTCTCATCAGATTTAGCTCCTGTGGACTTTGCCCTTTTCCCGAAGATGAAGCTCAAAGCTTAGCGTTTTGACACTGTTGTGGAGATCTACCGCAAATCACAGAAGGTGCTTGACACCCTTTAAAAAGAAGACTTTCACGAGAAGAACACTGGGAGATCTGTATTCCTGTACAAAGAGATTATTTTGAAGGTGATCATGTGGAAATGTTAAAAACAAAGTACATTCTTGTAAACAAAGTGAGTCTCCAGACCATACCACCTCGTATGACCCTAATCTGAGAGCGCATCACAAAATAGACAGGATCTCCAGGAGATGTTCTGGGTTTTCATAGATGTTCCTCCATTATCACAAGGTAGAAAAAAGGCAAAATTATTTGTTTAAAATTCAGCAGTTGGAAATTTCTGAGCGTAATAATATAAATATGCAGTAATAACACATCTGTGAGCTCTATCACGCTCGTACTGCTCAACTTATGAATTCTCTGAAGTACAATATTGGAGCCCTGGTGGTCCGAATGATTTGCTGATGATGATGATGATGATAATTATTACACTCTTGGTCTGGAATATTGCAGCACTAATATTGCAGTGAGCTGAAATGTGTAAATGAGCTCTCTAATCCAGAGAGAATTGATCTCAGAGGACCAGGTAAGCGGTAAGCTCTCTGTGTGTGAATCTGATAAAGACTGATCTGTCTAATGATTGATGATCCCGAAATAAACGCATTTTGGTTCAATTAAGACGTTGAAACATATTGTATATAGTTGCTACTTTTTCTGGTCGGTTCTGCTGAAGTAACGCTGGTGATGCTTCTGGAAAGACTTTTCATTAATTTATCATGAAAGCTGTTTTCCAGGCAGGACACCTGCGTCTGCAAAATAACAGCGCAATGTGGCAAAACCATCTGCAGCTCTTTTCCAGACCAGACAATACTTTGGGTACAAATGTCTCCTGCTCCCGGTTTGTTTCATCTAGCCTGGGTGATCGCTCTAAACGCTTTCCATCCGAGCTGCAGTGTGTGATGGAATCAAGACGTCCACCGCATCTTTAAAGCTGAAGCTCCAATCTGGTGTCTGTCAAGGTTTTCCTCATGCTCCTCGGCTGCTTTCCATTAAAGATCGTTTTATAAGGATTGTTCAGCATCATTGTTTTGGGCCTGGTTTAGTTATTAGCCTATCATCTTTAATTGTTTGGATCAGAATCGTCAGCTGCAAAGTCCACCATCTTTTTAACGGCATTCTTCATCAGGATTGTAAAGAGCTCATATACTATTAAAGAAGTTTAACATGCTCTACAGAGTCCTGTTTACGGTCCACTGTTTTATTTTTTGCATTGATGTTTGTTTTTTTGCAGTTTTAATAACTCTGGTTTCAATAATAGCCGGATTTATAACTCCAGTCACAGTTTAGTTTAGAAATATATTTGACAAGCTTTTAAACTTTAAAGCATATTTACTGTTTATTTATTGTTAGCCTGGCTAGTGACGCTTCATAGCACTGAAAAATTGCAATGTGGCATCCAGCAAGGTTTTCCCCCTTTTTCTTTCCATTTACTCATTCAAATCAATTCATAAATCACTGATAGTCTTCTAGAATTATACACAAAAATACTCAAGATTAGCTTAGCAAGATCTTGACTTCATGTTTCCTAGCTAACTACTAATGCATAACATCTGCAGCAGTAGCTATTTTATGCTAATAGGAAGCTAAGTTTAATAGAAATTCAAAAGAGAAGTTTTTTAACAACCGCTCGAAACACAGCGTCACGTATATCAAGCGTACGTCACGTCAAATGTCTCTGTTGCAGATTTGTCCAGGTTCACGCAGAATTTCACGTTCCCACTTTGTTCTAACTTGCTGTCCGTGATCACATGGGATTTTACACCATTAGTCTCCAAACTCTTTGATGCCACCTCAAATGTGTGTTGGATACATTTGTGAGTTAAAGTTAGATGAAAAACGTAATGAATGGAGAGTAAAATCACACCTTTTACTTGGGAAAATGAATTTGTGCATCTCCACTTCTGATTTAACTCATCTATCAACATAGCAACTTGGAGAGCGGTACGCTAAAGTCTGCATGTTCATAGAAGCTAATTTACTGTTGTGGCATGTTTAAAAGTGACCACCATGATTCCATCAGCACTGAGATGTCCACCACTAAAACAGAGATTTTATTCATAGCTCGAGGACAGAAACAGGACACACCTGCTGGTGGACCTGCAGCGCTCGGTTAAAGTTTGTCCAAACGGACTGTCGTAATTCTTTCATGTTCAGGTTAGATTTTATGTCCAGGTTTCCTGTAAAGCACCTGCAAACACCTCTCACAGGAACACGGCGGCTCGACAACGCCTCTTAAATATGTACACTTCTAATCAAAAGTGTCAAGGCAAGCACGGCCATCTTCCTGCCCGATACCGAGAGAGAG
>JBCEWE010000263.1:799683-832183 GCA_039877035.1 Silurus lanzhouensis | reverse complement strand
GAACTGTAGATCAAGGCTATATGATTCAGTCAGAGTCTCGTCCACCCCGTTTCGACGGGGTGTGTCCCACCCTGGTGGGAACCAAGCAGGCTCTGGTCATGGAACAGGAAGTAGACACTCTCCTGAGGAAGGAGGCCATCGAGGTGGTCCCTCCATCAGACAGAGGGTGTGAAGGTGAAGTTTGTGATTTATTTGATTAGATTTTTGAGCATCTTTACAACAAAATAGAGATGAAATTTAATTTTTGTCCAGAGACGATACATATCCAAATAAAAATGGGAGGGCAGATTTTATTACTTATTGACTTTATAAACATTGTGAGAGAAACATGAACGTTCTTAGCTGTATATAAGAAATCAACCGGGTCATAATTTACCTTTCATATGAACCGCAAACATTCAAATGTATGCAGAAATAAATACTTCTCCAGTAGATGGTGTCTCACACAGGGTCTGATGGATAGATGAATGAGGTGGAGTAACCTTGTCCAGAACTAATCTTTCTTCATTTTAACCTGAAGCTGAAAATTTCCACTGTTTCATTTTTCTGTTGCAGCAAATAAAGAGCACACGTTGTTCTTGTTCTGACATTTTTCCACCTAATCGTGTGGGGTCAGGGAGCTGGAGAAGCACCGTCTTCCCTTTAAGGGTAAATATTATTGAAAAGAGCAAGTCTGCAGGTCTGAATCGGTGAAATCTTGCAGGAAACGTGAAACCTCTTTGAGAGCGAGCTGTCAATCAGCATCCCCTGCGTCCTGCTGGAACACGCTGAAAAGAGATGAAACAAAGCGTCGTGTCATTTCCAGCTTCTCCTGTGACAGGACATGAAAAGCCGAGCTGGCAGCGACAGCCAGCCCCCTGATCTGTTTATATAACTGGATACATAAAGTGTTTTGTCTCGCGGAACAGGCAGGTTTTCGGCGCAACCTTACACCACTCGCCCGCGGCCCCGCGTGTTTGGATAAGTTTCGCGCTGAATGTCTCGGGGGAGCTGCAGAGATCTCGCTTCACCTCAGAAAGCCTGATGATTGTCTGCTCTCCGGGGCACAACATCCAAAAATGTGTGTGTGTGAGTAATCTGCAATTCTGTTTTAGACGCGACACATTTTTCACCTCTGGTCCATCTAATCATGACCTGACACAAGAAAAACGTGGATGGTCAAGCCCCCGATGATGTTCCTCCTCACGTCTGAGGTTCAGGATGGTCAAATTTCTTTCTCCGTTCTTCACGTTCGTCTCACAGCTGTCTGTAACTATCGAGGCAGACGGTAAATCATTACGTTATTGCTCTTGGCATGTTACAGACTCCTGGAACTGAAGCGTGCATGAATCATTCTCTCACACACTCGACTTGCTGTCCACTCGCAACAACACACACACACACACACACACACACACACACACACACACACACACACACATACACACTGCCGGCTCCGTCAGCATAACGAGACAAATGAGTCACTGCTGCCTATATAAATTTCAGTCTTTCTGCATTTGAGACGGAAATGTGCCAATAATCTGACATACAATTTACAAAAAAATATATAATAACATCTACAAAGCTTTATATCCGAATATGGATTTCTTTTCTCCAAGGTTCATCTCCAAAGAGACTAAATGTCCAGATTTTCAAGGTCTGGGTTTTGATTAGAACTCATAACTCATACGAGGCTTCATTCAAACATCTGTTGCTATGGTTACATATTTTAATCATTTGAAATTTTTATCTCAATTTGCCTCTATAGAGCTCCAACCGTACTGAACACCTTTACAATGGATGTGAACGCTGACTGCAGTCCAGACTTTACTAACAACATGGAAGCTCAATGGATCTTCACAAAATCTACTGGAACATCTTCCCAGAAGAGTGGAGAGCATTATAAGAGCAAATGGAGATTAAATGTGATGTTCATAATGAAGCACATACCAATCGTATGGTCAGGTCTCCACCAACATTTGGCCAAAGATGCCCACATTAGTGGCAGGCAGTGTAATTATTGTTCACGCTTGTTGCCATGGTTACATATCGAAATAGAGTCAGTGCGGTCAAAAGTGTAAGCAGAGTGTTTGGGATGTGTGCGCTTTGTACAGCAGGAAGTAAACCAATAATCCTGATAATTTTTTTCAATGGAATTATCTATCTATCTATCTATCTATCTATCTATCTATCTATCTATCTATCTATCTGTCTGTCTGTCTGTCTGTCTGTCTGTCTGTCTGTCTGTCTGTCTGTCTGTCTACTGTTTTAAACTGTTGTCATCAGTTGAACCTATTGGTGTGTGTGTGTTTGTGTGTGTGTGTGTGTGTGTGTGTGTGTGTGTGTGTGTGTGTGTGTGTGTGTGTGTGTGTGTGTGTGTGTGTGTGTGTGTGTGTGTGTGTGTGTGTGTGTGTGTGTGTGTGTGTGTGGGTGAGTGGGTGTATGTGTGTGTGTGTGTGTGTGTGGGTGTGGGTGGGTGGGTAGGTGTGTGTGTGTGTGTGTGTGTGTGTGTGTGTGTGTGTGTGTGTGTGTGTGTGTGTGTGTGTGTTAAGACGGTGTGAAAGGTGAAGTGAAATGTATCCCCTGGTTGGGCTCCGACTGCGTGTGAAAATCCTTTCAGCTCTGTCGCATTCCAGCAGCTGTCTATTCCCATCACACGCTTCCCTCTGCCATGTCACGTGACACGCCACGTTCCACACCGCCGCCTAGCGCTCTTGAACTCATTAAAAAACACTTTCTACATTGACGGTTTGATCAGTGAATTCACTCAGCTGCAGTAAATGTTTATGCTCCTTCAGTGGTCTTCAGTAGTTTTCTTATTGTAATAACACACTGTATATAAAGGCAATAACATTAGATCTGGATTTTATGTTTACATTTTATTTTTTGATATAGAAAAGTGTTGTGAAAGTTAGCTAAGTAGCTAGCATCATGTGACTCGTTTGTATCATTACTAAAGTTTAGCTTTCACTTGCTAAGTTTGCTTAGATATGTTTAGTATTGGGATAGTATTTCATTTACTCAATAACCTAGTGTGTAAAAGTTAACCTAGCATTCAGCAATAGATAAGCTTTTACTCACTAGTTTACTCAATAGCTTGCTGAGTGTTAGTTAGCTGAGTTTTACTTATGTTTTTACTAGTGTTATAATAACTAGCATAAACTAATATAATAATATAATATAATTAATATAATTCTTTTTGTTGCTAAAATACAATTTTGCTAAAGAGAACTCTCAAGCTAAAAGCATGTGGCGTATTGTGACACAAATATAATGTCTGTTGTACAAATCCGCGTCTGGCTGATTCAGCTGGGAGAGGTTCTACAGATCGACCCCATGCTAGCGTACAGGACAGCTATACTGCTTAATAGCTTTACTGAAAGTTCGTCTTACACAACGTTCTTGACCTTCACTGAGATTTCTGCAGTCGCTTCGAAAGTGACGCTTTTATAGTTAATTGGATAATCATTGTTAATTAAAAGGTTGTTAAGATAAGCCCGAGGTCACATGACCCAACACGTATTATTGCTAAGAGAGAACTCGCTACGTTAGCGTGATGTTCTCCGATCGTTTCAAGCAAATCGATTACAAGATAAATCTTTATAACGATTCTATAACTCGTGCTTTATAACCCTGACATTGTGTGTGTGTGTGTGTGTGTGTGTGTGTGTGTGTACAGGAGTTCAGGAGTCTCAGCATGAGAAGGTAGTGATGGTGAGCGGGGACGGGGTCATCCACAGTCCCGGGTTTCCACACACTTACCCACGCAGCACTGTGATCGCGTGGAGGCTCGTGGCAGCCAATGAGAATGCCAGGATTCAGCTGATCTTTGACCCCCGCTTTGGCTTAGAGGATCCGGAGGACGGCGTGTGCAAGTAAGTGAATACAACTGCAATGTTTAGCTTTTTTGATGGGATCACCATGTCCACATCACATAATAAATATTTATTCACTAATTTAACAAAAAAATTCTATTTTCTTATAATGTATGTAAATACTTTAATCTCCAACTTTTTACAGTATAAAATTGTGCCTATTTTGGAAATTACAATATTAAATCCAAAAGTAATAATACATAAAATAATGTAATATATATATATATATTTTTTTTTTTTAATAATAATAAAGTAGATACCATCAAAATATTTAAAGGCACAAATTTTATTGAATGATAGATTAATTTATTTACTTACTTATTGAAACTATATAAATAGCTAAGTTTTTTTTTATTAATTAATTAATAATTATTTTATTTTATAATGTATTTAGTGATCTCCCGTATCTCGTAGCCGATGCGGTATTTTAGTATTTTTGGTATTTTGGTATTTTTATATGTAATGTCCATGTTTGTTGCCATGGTGACGTATCCCAGGCACATATCGACCCTCTGAGTCACCCGTGTCACTGCTGGGCATCTATTTATGATTCAGGGGACACACACTCACACACACACACACACACACACACACACACACACACACACACACACACACACACACACACACTGGTCAGTCCATCCACATTAAAGAGGCTTTTAATTACAGGGCAGCTCAGCGCTCTGCTCCTCACCACCGGATGGAACAAAGTTTCTCTTTTCGGAGCGATCGATGTGGCTTGTGCATTATCCAGACCAAAAGAAAGGAAAAAAAGAAAGAAAAAGTCCGTCTGCTCTCAGTATTTGAATTCACACAAGCTGTTCCTGTCGAGGTCTCACGACTCCGAGCTGCTTATTGATCTGTAATATTAGTCAGAGTCACGTCCAGGAGTCTGAGCATGAGAACAAGAGCAGGTTCTACTCAATAAAATCACTACAACCTGAGAAGAATGAAACACATGCAGTGTGTTTATTAATATATAATAACTACACTTTATTCCCAAAAGTTTGTGGACACCTGACCATAAGAATTTTATGTACCTCTTCTTCTTCTTCTTCTTCTTAAATAATCCCATTCCACATGTCATCTCCTTTTACTGTTATAGTGAGCTTCACTCTTCTGGGAAGATGTTCCACTAGATTTTGTGGAGATTTGTTCAGACACAAGGGTGTAAGTGAAGTCAGGTACTGATGTAGATGAAGTGAGGAGGACTGGGGTGCAGTCACATGTTCCCAAAGCTGTTCAGTAGCAGGAGAACATCCACTACAACCACATATGGCGGGAAAAGTCGGGTGTCCAATTATTTTTGACCACAAAGTGGACATTGCATTTGTGTAGTGAAATAATTCAGTGTTAAATAAAAAATATATATAAATAATTTCATGGGGAAAAAATAATTTCGTTTGTAAGTTTAACAACTACACTGTTACTGTGGGTATTGGGTACTGTGTACACTGTTTCTTTCTTTATTTGTTTTTTGTTTGTTGCTTTGTTTCACATTTCATCCTCATTTATTTTTTTATTTTTTTATTTATTTATTCAGTCCCTATTTATTTATTTATCTCCCATTTATTTGATGTTTGATTGTTTGTTTATTTGTTTCTTGTTTGTTATTTTTTATTCACAAATTAATGGTACAGGCAATTGTTGAATGCTGGTCACATGGTTCAGGGTTCAGTCACAGACATCATGTGACAATAAAATAAAATCAGCATCTCCTTTTTCTTGTCTCGCTGATATCACGTGACACGTTCATCAGTATGACAGCTGGAGCAAAGCCAGCTAGATCCACAGCACCTCCAAATGGCTCCACACGAAACATGCGCGCACACACACACACACACACACACACACACACACACACACACACACACACACACACACACACAATAATGACCATAGTCCTCTCTCAGCTGTGTGTATCTGTATCAGAAGCATGGATTTATGATTATTTATTTATTTGTTTATTTAGTAACAAATTGATTTATGTAGTCCCTGTTTATTTGTTTGTTTATTTGTTTGTTTGAACAGCATCAAATTAATTCAGTTTTGTATTTTTTTACATTTACAAAGGAACCTTCACTGCTCCAAAACAACCCCAAACCATTAAACTTCCACCTCCATGTGTGAGTGGGGGGTTGAGGAAGTCTGATCACATCTTCTCTCCTGTTCTCCTTCTTACACAAGTTCTTCTGATAGAGACATAAATCTCACATTTGGACTCCACAGAAACACACACACACACACACACACACACACACACACACACACACACACACACACACACACGCTGTAAATCTTTAGTTTTTTTGTGCATATAATTAAAGCAATTAGGATTGTTATAGCTCCGCCCACATGTGTCTTACATTCCTGCTGCTGCTGACGTAGCAGAAACCATCTAATGGAAGTGCAGGTCTTTTTTTTTCTGATGCTTTTGTGGAATTTATCAGAAAAAAACAGTGTCCTCAGTTTTTCTACCGAGGAAAGTGTGTGTCTTGTGGGTCTTGCAATAAATTTAGTTCCTCAAACTGTACAAATGAAAGCTGGTCCAGGTAGGAATTAGCATGTTTTTGCATTATTGATGCACCATCTGTCCAGTGTTCTGTTTATTTTGGAACGTGTCGCTCTTTCGCGGAGAGGCAGAGACGTGAAAAGGCTTCTCCCACACATGAGCGGTTAATCACTCAGTGCTACACATTTACAGACGTTTTCTATCAAAACATTACAGCGAGGGTGAGTGCAGGTTCGCCGACATCCTCTTTTCTTCTCGTGCTCTTACTGAGGCTTAAAATATCTACACATGATTTATACGTCCTTACGACGGCCAGGACTCGCTTTTACATGTTATTATGCTGCATTTAGGATGAAATCTGTGTGCAACCATTTCACCCCTTTTAAAAATGAGTTTGTGAACATCCCATTCCACATTTGGCCTGCGTTTGCTGTTATAATAATCTCCAATCTTCTGGGGAGATGTTCCACTAGATATTGTGGAGATTCATCCAGTTATAAGAATTGTGTTAGTAAAGTCAGGTTCTGATGTACATGAGAAGGTAAAGGAGGTTCCTGGGGTCCAAATGAGAGCTCTATAGCAGGAGATCTTCCACTCCAACCCAAGTTAGGCAGATCTTCATGTAGCTGTATCCTACTAATTTGCAAATACAGAGTTTAAAACCAATTTGTGCAGCTTTAATTGGCCAACAAATTCAGATATTTGTTGCAGCAGTTGTGTGTGTGTGTGTGTGTGTGTGTGTGTGTGTGTGTGTGTGTGTGTGTGTGTGTGTGTGTGTGTGTGTTCAAACCGATCTCTCACGATTCCGAGGTGAATAACAGGACCTTCACTGCACCTCCGACCTCGCGAAAGAACCTCGTTCTCATCAAATACACGTAGGAGTGAAATTGCAGTTGGGATCTCAGCCGCCGTCTGAGGTTCGAGATCTGCGATGTGTTAGCGGAGTGTAAATCGAGGCTAAGCGCATGAGGAAATTAGCCATCCGGAGTGTGTGTGTTTAACGTCTCAGCAAATGTCTGCTTTCAGCGTGACGCCTGGTGTTTTTACTGAGCGCGGTTTCGAGTGCTAGCGTCAGGCCGAGCTGTGGGTAAACAATCCTTTTAGAAAGCCAGGCATATGTGCTGACACACACACACACACACACACACACACACACACACAACACACACACACACACACACACACAGAGGAGAGTTAGCATGCCTGTCTCATCCACTCAAATGATTAGTAGCAGGCTTTGGCACTAGCCACTGAAACCAAGCTTTACTGAGAACTGGAGAAGTAGTGCTCACCACATCCATGTGTGTGTGTGTGTGTGTGTGTGTGTGTGTGTGTGTGTGTGTGTGTGTGTGTGTGTGTGTGTGTGTGTCTATACATCAAAGCTCCACTAACAGGATAACCTGTGTAATTTATATAAAAAAAATACCCAACTGCGTCGAGATTTGATCCTGGATTCTGATTGGTCCAAAAGGTTTACACTGATGATTTTTTTTAGAACAGCGGCTCTGCCTGCGATGCAGCTGCAAATCAAACGTTTTCAGGGACGTCTCAGGTAATTAAGTGAAATTGTTGATGCGGTGACGTTTCCTGTAAAGAGAAATGCCGATCTGGGATCAACTTCAGGGAGGAAACAGAAGCTCTGCTTTCATTACGTTACATTTTGTCCCAAATTGTCGATGGATCTAATTAAAAATCTGCTGCTTTTTCAGAAACGGCAATTCCCTTCATTTGAACGGCGGTTAATTACTTTTGCGGATCTGTCGGGAAAAAGGTGTGATGTGATTGGCCGTACCTGAGAGTGCTGATATGCAGAAACCTACTCCATTAGGTCTGGAGATACAGTAATTCTCTCTCTCTCTCACCGGGGTTTTGAGGACACGCCGAGGCGAGGACAGAGTGTAGGGCGCCTCCCGATGCTGGATATCTAGGTCACGGATATTGAATCTCCTTGATATCTTTTATTAAACCTCCTCCTGTGGCTGTTTATGAACCGAGACGTAATGATCCCTTAACGAGGAGCCGAAACAGCCACGCCGAGGAGACGCTCAGCCTCGTTTAATATGTTTAGTCTCACAAAAGCCATCAGAGAAATTAGAGCTAAATAAAATATACGGGGTGTAATTTCAACAGCTAATCTCTTGTTCGGGTTTCAGCCAAAAATAAAATGATGCTCATGAAACGCTCAACTTATTCCAAACGATGATTATTATTGTTTTTTAGATGTTAGTTATGAAAGTTAATTTCCAACAACTGATCAACTGATCTTGTAACTATGGTTAGCATAACTTCATGTAAAATATACGCCTATATAAAACGCAGATGTTCGCTACCGGCTAACGGCTAATAATAATAACAAACGAATTGGTTATAGTTTAATTTCATAATTAATAATAATAATAATTAGTTTTTATAGGTGAATTGTTTATTTTAAGATTTTGGATTACAGAGAGTCACTAAAATCTAGTTTTTTATTAACGTACGGGTGGAAAAAAGAGGATGTCTGAAAAAAGGGCATCATAAAAACCATAAGAAAAATATTGTAACATGATTTCCTATACTATTTCCTATACTTACACTATATACACAAAAGTATTGGGTCACCTGACTTTTCCTGCCATATGTGGTTCTTCTCCAAACTGTTTATGTGGTGTAATAAAATTTTGCCTTCACTTAAACTTGGAAACCCAAACCTGTTCCAGCATGGTGATGCCCCTGTGCACAAAGTGAGCTCCATGAACATCTGGTTTACATGGTTTGGAGAGGAAGATCTTGAGTGGCCTGCTCTAGAGCTCTGATCTCATCCCTACTGAACACCTTTGGTATGAATGTGAAGACTGACTGCACCCCAGGTCTCCTCACCTTCTCACCTACATCACTACCCGACTTTACTAACACTCTTGTGGCTGATGAACACAAATGTCCACAAGCAAACGCTAAAATCTAGTGGAACGTCTTCCCAGAAGAGTGGAAGGAAATATTATGGCAATGTAGTGTATCTTTAATTGTCTCATTTTATTCACTAAAGCTTGAGAAAGTTATATATTTTGCTGAGTATTAAAACAGTGGTTATGGTGTGTTTGTTCAGGTACGATTATGTGGAAGTGGAGGAACCCGATGGTGGTATGATCCTGGGTCGTTGGTGTGGCTCTCACTCTGCTCCTGGTCCTCAGACGTCCAAAGGGAACCAGATTCGCATTCGCTTCCTTTCAGACGAATACTTTCCCTCTGAGCCGGGTTTCAGCATCCACTACTCCGTGTTGCAGCAGGTAAGCAGTTTACATCTTCTCCCTCTGTACTTCACTGAAAAATGTGCAATTATCACGTAAATAACAGGAGCTATTTGGAGGTCGTGAGTAGTATGAGGTCGTGACTGAGAGCTGGTCTCTAGAACATAGCTCTTTGTATTTCTTTTCTTCTCTTTCTCAGAGTAAATTGGATGATTCAGGACAGGACTAAGAAATACTGCTATTTATGTGTATAATTGAAGGCTGAGGAATTCTTTTTGCCAGCACAGCTCAGGAAAATGTCGTCCTTTTACTTCAGTCGATTATGGTTTCTTGCCATTCAGGTTGTTAAATTGGGAGTTGGAGTAAACTGATTGACTCAAAGAAATGGTTTGATGATTGAATAATCAAAAATAAAAAAACAACATTGTTCCTAAAGAGAATAGATTTTCTTCCTGTGCAGGATGCAAAGAGTTCTCCATACACCAATAAATGCATTTCATTATAATATTTGATGATATTTTTCAGACCTGATTGAATCTTTACAGACATTATTATGGTCAAAATAAGTTCATGCAGATGGGTCCAGTTAGAGGTCCAGGACCGTTTTCCTTATCCTGGCATGTTTATGTACATTATGACACATTAAAGTTTGTAAACTTTGGGGGAAACTATGTAGTAAATTCAAAGCCATCACAAAAGAATAGCAGCTTAGGACCACCCAGATGAGTATCTCAACAGGGTCCAACATGAAGACCACACCACATACCAGAGAGAAATAAATGAGGGCAAATGAAACATGGGTGTCCTTTATATGAGGCTGGAGTGTCTGGAAATCTTCAAAAATCCCATTGTGGTGTAATTCATGCCCAGCAGAACGCTCTGACAGAAATCAGCGAGATGAAACGACCACTTTGTGAATACGTGTCCCAACACAGGAGGGCAAATTCCTCAAGTCAAGACTTCTAGCAGTTTATCTCCATCTAAAGGACACACTCCTTCAGGGACAATAAACACTACATACACAGAAGGTACTCAGTTCCAAAGAGGAGTATAAGAGGTCATCTGTGTAAAAACTGGAACACATCGTGCTCGAACAAAAGGCTGAGGAACCGATACACCACTTATTATCTGCCTACAATGGCCTCGTTCAGCTTTCTCCACCAATTTACACCTCCAGGCCCTGAACATCATGTGGTCTTACTGAGTGTCATGACATCAGTGGTGTGAATGACACTTGGTGGAATTTCCCAGCGTTCAGTATGACTGATGAAGCTCGAATGAGTGCAGAAAGGGCTTTGAGATTATACAGTGTGCATCCAGACAGCCAGAATTATTACTCTCATTGTTTTTCTAGCCTTAGAGCACAGGAAAGATGAGCCAGAGGAGAAAAAAATCCTACTTTCTGTCACTCTACACTCTGTATTTAACTTAGTCTGTCTCTCTCTTTGTCTGTCTGTGTATACCCTCCTCTTCATCCTTGACTCTAATGTCTCTTTGTCCTGTGTTCCCTCCGATCTCATCCTTCCTTTTTCCTTCTCCATGCAGACCACACACATCCTGAATCTCCACACTCCATTACTTTCCCTAACAAAAGCTGTCAGCTCGGAGAGTGCCGTATATTCCATCCTGTCACTCGGCTGTTTCTCTTGCTATTCGTCTGAGTAAACACGTCTAATCACCCGCAGCGAAAACCAGCTCATCTACGCTGCTAATAAGGTTAAAAGAAAACACTACAGTCTGTCAGGTTGCAGGAGAGGTAAAGTAAGAGTCATCACACTCATACAGGGACATTTCAGAGATCTTTACTTTCATAAAGCTGCTTTTAATTTGTGATGCCAAACTGAAATGGCTGGATGAAGGGGCTGTGGATTTAAGTGCACCATGGAACTGCTACTATGTGATAGTGACATTTTTACTGATATCATTTAAAGCAAAAGATCAGACAAAGAAAAAAACTTGAAAAAGGTCCCCCAAGAAATGTAGGCCCTTATTTTTTCATTTCTCATGATCACTGTGTACAGTCTATAAGAACAACATGATAAGATGTGGACTGGTGGCCGCTGGGTCTCTTCTGCTTCTGTGAATTAAGAGAAGCCATTTGAGATGCTTATAAAGATGTCTGACTGCTAGAACTGTATCTTTATCAGTCACCTCCAACAGTTTGAGATCCACAGGAAGACTCAGGACCTGCTCAAGAAATTATTGCTATGAAGCACTGTAGATCTTCTATGGCTCAGCCTGAAGTCCTGAAGTCCTGAGTCCATGATGACTAAAACCTATTGGCCCACATGCATGCCACCAGACACTGTCCTTAAAACAAGGTCAGGAACATCTCACACACGTGTCCTCCATCTGATTTAAAGTCGATGAAGCGGCAGGATGGAATGGGATCGGATCTCGTGAATAGTTAATGGCCGTAGTTTTAGATAATGCTAAATAAGGAGGTGCAAGGAGAAGTTCTGCATCTGCAGGTTTCCACCAGTCAACTGTAAATGATCTGGCCTTTTAAAAGTCTAGCTTTTAGTTAAACATTTACATGAGAGAATGGACCTACCAGAAAAAGGATGATATACAATTTGCCCACGGGCAAATATTTTTGAGAAGCTCTGAAAGCTTTCGACTTCCCAAAGTGCGTGTTTGTTTAAACATCAACAACGGGAACAGATGAAGAATTCAAGAGAAAAATAACAGCATGAACTGATCAGTATTGTTATCTCTGGTGTGGCAGAACTGAAGGATCACACACCAGATACGAGCCTTCAGAAAGATTTTTTGTTGCAAAGAGAAACCAAAGTTTGCAGACCACAGTTATGAAATTTACAACAGTTACATAACTATAGAACTCTATTCCTCAGCCATCATGATCCATATAAAACATCAACCGACCACAATTACTGTCATGTACCATAAGTAAAGACTCTCACAGTCTGGTGCTCTTACAGTTAAACATCTCCTTACAGAAAACCTCACCCTATCTATTATTAATTATTAATGATCTATTAATGAACTCTCTGTGAAGTTTTTTTTTTTTTTTAAATCAACAGATTATGTTAGTGTTGAACAGTAATGAAGTAAATGTATTTATTGTAATTAAGTTGCTTTTTCGTGTTTCTGTATTTTATTAAAGTGTTTCCATCTGAAGAGATTTTTACTGTAACTTCACATTTCACATTCAAATATATTTTACATTTAGTGAAATCAGTCGTTTCTTTTTAATAACGAGGATAAAAACGTAACTGGTGAAACACGCGGCGAGTCACCAATCAGGATCGAGCGCACGCTCTGTTTTACACGTGTTCTGATCGGCGCTCGGTGAATCTACTGATCACCAACATACAGTTCAGCATCAGTTCAACATCAAGCAGAACATTTAGAGAGGAATAAATGATGAAGAAACTCCAGACTCGAACTCACCACAACACACGTGATCATTTATTAGAAATCAATCAGTGTTTGAGTCTTTAATATCATTCTATTAATAGATCAGTGTGCTGAGAGTCACATTCGAGTCTTTACACATAAACTGAGGTGATTAAGTGAAGAATCTTGTAATAAAAATGATAACAGGAACATTAGAGTTATAATAAATCACTACTTTGGATACTGAAGTACATTTGAAGGTAAAAACTTTTGTACTTTTACTGGAGTCAGATTTTACAGAGTGGATCTCTACCTTACACGGTTTGTGTACTTCGACCACCACAAACACAATTGAACTGAAAAAAGTTTTTTTTCTCATATTAACAAGAAAAACTCAAAGAATTTAGTGTATCATTTTTGAGTCGAGAGGGAGTCTCGGATACACCACTTATGATTAACCTGCACAGTATTCTTGCTGCATTAGTCTGCTCTTTCCATTTAAGTGGAGCGGAGAGAAGAGCTCATCCACCAAGAATGTGTCGCTCTCGCTAGCTAATTGTGGCGCGGTGAGGTGTATAATCCCAGCCACAGTGACCTTCTGACCTCCCCGGCAATAATAGGAGGGGCAATTTTCCAGGCTGCGCCCGTAACTCCTGCTTGTGAAAGCGTCGCTTTACATTTCCGACTCGGCTGAGCTTCAATTTCCTCACTGCTTTCGCATGGCACATTTCGGGGCGGATTATTTCCCTGAAATGATTTAATAGACACACTTGCCTTTGATGTCTGATGCCTGTCAGAGCTTTACGAGTCCTCGCTTTTTCTCTGTCTCGCTTGTTTACAGATGTGTTCGAGCGTGTCTTGACACTTTTATGCATTAGCAAGAGTTACTCTCAAGTCACACTGAAGAAAGTCATCCTTTATCTTCCATTCAGAGATTTAGCAGTGATTTAGGTGGTAGAACACGGGATAAAACACACAGGATTTAAGTCTAAAGCCTTAAACAGATGGGTGTAGATTTACACAAGGAGGTGTGGTCATGTCATTATTAGTGGCCTACCTCAAGTATTTAAGTCTTGTCAGAATCTGTCCTATTTAAGGACCAGGGTTACATTTACAGTAAGTTGCTGAGCTCAGTGCGAATATACGAGCTGGTGTCAAAAGTTTGGAGACTGATGGTGTAACTGGTGCTATTCTGACCACATGCATTCCCACGTCTGCGATTTCATCATGAGCAGCAGGTTAGAACAAAAAGCAGCAAACCTGCGTGAAACTGGGCAAATCTGCCACAGAGACTTTTGAAATAACATACGTTTGACATACGGTGATGCTGCAACTTGTCATCTGAAGTGTTTCGAGCTGCACGCGCTCTTCAAAAGCCGAAGAACATCGCCGGAAGACGAAGAGAGATCAGGAAGACCTTCGACGAGCTCAAACCACGAAAATCAACTTATGCATGATGATTATCATAGAACAATCCACATGATCTCACTTCCACACATACCACATTCACCAGATTTGGCTCCTGTGGACTTTGCCCCTTTTCCCGAAGATGACAATGAAACCCAAAGATCTGAGTTTTCACACTGTTGCGGAGATCAGGTGCAAATCGAAGAAGCTGCTCGACACGCTTTGAAAAGACTTCTAGGCCACGTTCCAGAACATTGGGAGCACTGTATTACTGTACAAGGGGAATATTTTGAAGGTGATTGTGTGGAAATGCAGATAAATAAAGTACTTTCTTGTACACAGAGTGAATCTCCAAACCTTTTCCTACCACCTGATCTTTGCATCCTGTGCAGATGCGCCTCTTAAACAAAGAATGAAAGTTGGTTTATACTTGTCACATGTAGATTATAGCACAGCAAGAGTCTTTCTTTACATATTCCATTGATGTTAGGAAGCTGGGGTCAGAGCACAGGGTCCACCATAATTCAGGAACCCTGGAGAACTCAGGGTTAAGGGCCTTGCTCAGGGGCCCTAAGAATGGCAGCTTGGCAACAAGTTCAAGTTTATTTCTATAGCGCTTTTCACAATGGACATTGTCTCAAAGCCACTTTACCGAACTTAAGAATTAAAGTGAATTATGTGTATTTATCTCAATACTGGGGATTTTCTCTCCAGATTGATGAAGGAAAAAATAATATTTGAACAGCTTCCCCATGAAGAACAGTTATGCAACCTCCATAGATGCGGTTTTATGCAACCAGTGCTCTCAGGTCTAAAAGTGTTGTTTTCTTTCTTCGAACTTTCTTGTGCTTTGCAAGAGGAATAGGAGGTGTGTTTTGGCCCACAGTTTTCCCATCGCGGAAGGTGTGGCTGACTGATGGATCTCTATTTATAGAGCGTGGAGGAGGACGGAGAGCGGGAACCTACAATTCTGCTGCCCCTCCAGAACTGACTCACAGTTCTTCTGCATTTCCTTTGGCGCCTCTTCTCAAAGTCATTGTAGCTTCCAGCTGGATTGTGGTCAGAATTCCATCCATCTGTGTGCATAGTGTTAGAAAGTTTTCGTGTCAGGATGAGCATGTGGTGCATGATACCAAGTCGATCCGCTTCCTGGCACTCGCCTTGCTACTGTGTCCTGCTATTGTATGTTCCCAGAAGTATGTACACATTCAACCCAGGCTATTAGCATGTGTCATCACTTTGGGAAAGTTATTGGAACAGATATTTTTTTTTGCTGTTAGTGTTGTCATGCTTAAGACAGATTGTAATGAGGGAGCTATAACTGTTTTCCTTTCAGGGAAGCATTTAGCTAGCTTAACAAAATGAATACATCTCTTCACGTCCTTATAAATGACCTCGCTCACAGTAAAGCCGAGAGATTAATCAGTGCAATGGTTTTCTATCAATCTTAACCAGGCTTTATTGCAATTTTTGCATTATGGATATATTTTATGGCACCTCATGTAAATAAATTCATAAGGACAGTCATCCAGTCAAGTGCATTTCAACAATATCAACTAACGGTGAGGTGAAAATCTGTAGACAATCCAGAGGCTCAAAACTCTGGTATGCAGTATGTGGTGCAGCACATGGAGGGGGCACCGTTACAGTTAATGTGTTTATTCTTGTATTTGCCTCTCTTTTTTGGGAAGGTGAAGCAGGGCACCAACCCTGATCCTGCATAACAGTCAAGTTGCTTGACCAGACCTTGACCAGACTTCCAAAACTATTTCATGACTCCCATATGGTCATCCGGCCCAGACACACTTCCTGTCAGCGTAACCCCTGACAAAGTATGAGACGGCAACTTTGATTCAATCTGACTTCCTTTCTGAGAAGTGTATGGCATTAAAAACCTTAACGTGTTTGTTAGAGGTGTGTTGCAGGGTGTGTGTTTACTTCATCAAACTCATTTTATTGGAACTGTTCCTACAGGATTGCCAGTGCAAATTGTAATTAATGTTAGTTGGTAAAGTCGAATTGTCTACGCTGACTGACCTCAAGTCCCAAAGTATTTGTGAATGCAGATGGGAACCTAGTGTAATTATAGGTCTCGTCCTGTAGTTGTCAGACTTATGACAAAGTGTGATGATGCAGCTTGATGTCTGGATGGTTTCCTATCTGAGAAGTGTTTGGCTGCAAAAGTGCAGTGTGTTTTCTGGTTTCTTTCCATCCACTGAGTAACTTTGTAAAAGATCATTTAGTTCACAGTAACAGCAAAGTGGATTTCTGATTGTGAAAACTCGCTGTCTTTGAATAGCCATAAGAACTACTGATTTTAAGCACTAAAATGTTTTACCAATACTGTTGCATAATTGGGGTAATTACAGGTCTTTCGAGAAGGTATGATTATTGCTAAAGTAAAAAAAAAACAAGCAGCTCATTGGTCAGAGTTTGTCAGAGAATGATGTACATATTTATATATACTGTTTGTTATTACTTTGTTAAAAGGATCTCCATTGACCTTTGTGGTTCTAGATGGAAACTCATGAGACATTTAAAGTTAAGCAAAACAAACTTTTGGGTTCTAGATTGAAGTCCAGGGTTCAACAAGGAAATGAAATACTGAAATACTACATTTAAATGCACATAGATAAAGAAGACAAACAGACTTGTATCTGTTGGCATTCATTGAAGAAGTTTAAAGGGTGTCTAGTTCATGCCATACACTTCAGAACATTGTGAAAAATCATGACTAATCATTCGTAAGTGGTAGGAATTTGCTGAAGGCTATCTGTGTGTAAAGGTTAAGGTGAGAGAAAGGGTTAGCATTCACAAAAGGTACGTGCCAAACAAGGGTGCTCCGTTCAGTCAAATTTTTACCTTAATGATGTTTCTCCACAATTATTCTCTTTTAACTAGAAGAACAAAAAAATGACTCCTTAACGCTCGACAAAATGACTCTTGATTGTTGGAGATCATCTCGAATATCCAGTTGGTCTCCACTGAGGCTCAATTTTCTGTTTAAACAGCAGAGCTCTGTTTCTCTGTGGTCAGCCTCATTGGCTAAACACACTCCACCTAAATAAGCAATCACTCACTTTCACCACTTTAACCAGGAGCAGAGGAAAAAACAGCCTCAGCCATAAAAACCCCAGGAAAAGCCTCTGGAAAACATTAAAGGTTTGAGTAAAGAGCCTATTAAAATAGCACCTAACTACTGGAGAACATTCAGATCTGGATGGAGGGGGTTGGAAAAGCTGGTGTTACCATTGAAAAGGTCGAGCCAAAGAGTTCAAATCTCTCATATAATAAAAAGGTTGAAAAATAGAGACCTGCACAGGTACAGCTCAATACGTGCTTTTTTAGAAGAAAGTACTTTATTTATCTACGTTTCCACACTGTCACCTTCCAAATAGTCCCCTTGTACAGCATTACAGGGCTCCCAGGGTTCTTCTGGAATGTGTCCTGGAAGTCTTCTTTTCAAAGTGTGTCGAGCATCATCTGTGATTCACACCAGATCTCCACAGCGATGTAAAAACTCTGACCTTTGAGCTTCATCTTTAGGAAGAGGGTGAAGTCTGCAGGAGCCAAATCTGGCCAGTAGGGTGTGTCATGATGAGATCATGTGGATTGTTCTCTGATGATTATCATGCACAAGTTGCCAAATGGTGTTGACATTTTCTGGGTTTGAGCTCATTGAAGGTCTTCCTGATCTCTCGTCATCTTCCAGCGATGTTCGCGTGCCGCTCAAAACACCTCAAACACGTCGTCGCAGCATCACTGTATGCCTAAAGTCTCTGTGGCATATTTGCCCAGTTTCCTGAAGAATTTCACATTGGCTCTTTGTTCTAACTCGCTGTCCAGGATGAAATCACAGACGTGGAAACACACGTGGGTCAGAACAGCAACAGCCTCCATTGGTCTCCAAACTTTTTGCAATGCTTGAAAACTTTCACCATTAACAACTTCAACTGATCTTCATAAAGTCTTTTAACAACATTTCTATTTTTCATTTCTGACATGACCATTGGTCCGTAAGATTGAGCAAACATCTCAGACGTCAATTAAACTAAACACTGACGGTGAACTTGCCAGACTCACTTGAACCCATGAGTTCTTTATCTGGTGGATTGGTGAAGATAATGCAGCAGCCTGTTGCTCTTCTGTCAACCAGTGATGCTAGCTATTTATACTTCCAGTTTAGTAGCTGTTAAGTAAAAGCAGGATGTTTACTAGCAGATCGGAACTCAGGAGAAAAAATCACTGCAAAAACAAAAACTGTCCCTCAGGAGTATCTGTAGGACCTCTGCTTAAAAAGCAACAGCAAAAAAAATGGCAATAGACCTGGAGTTCATTCTTTATCATTCACAAACTTTTTCCTTTGAGTGTAAAACGTTCCTCATTCCTCAGTTGTCATTCCATGAAGAGAATTAGGAGGTTTTGTCTATGCCAGGAGAAAAATGTGTGGAAGTTCCTTCAAATCAAAACAAAGATACTTGAAAAGATATTTATTAAGCAGGTCGTTGGGGACACAATACAGATTTTCTTGTTCTTATGAAGCAAAAGAACCATGTACCACATCATCGGTTCCAGAGGAGGTGGGAGCTCAGGAGGTGCGAGCTCAGTGGTAAAGATGTTGAACTTCAGATCAAAAGGTCGTGGGTTAAAATCCCAGCACCATCAAGCTGCCACTGCTGGGCCCTTGAACAAGGCCCTTAACCCTCAACTGTTTAGTTGTATAAATTAGATTTTGGACGTCACTCTGGATAAGAACTTTTGCCATAAATGTAAATATATTTAATGTTCTTGGTTGCTAAAATACTTCTGTAGGTCTTTTAAAAGAACATTAAAGGTCTCTGGGGGATGAACTAAATCACCTTTAAAGTTCTAGACAATAAAGTCCACTGTATATCATCAAGCCAACATTTACAAACACACATAGACTTTTCCAGGGCAATCCATTGAGCAGAAGAAAGTGCACTTGTTCCTGATGTTTCACCCTCACCCCGTAACCTCCAGATGGTTGGAGATGATCTGCCCATGGTGCATAAACATTTCCAAGAAAATCAACATTATTGACAAATTAAATTAAATTAAATTGTCCAGCTCGCATTACGATTAGCATTTACACTAAGCTGCTTTTCTGACCACAATGACGGAGCTGAGCTTCACACTGAAACTCGTCTCGCCCAGACTTCCAGATGTCTGTTTGTTTATTTACATTCAATCACACGTTTCTGGTGGAGTTTCTTTGCTCGGATGCTTGACTCACTCTGAGTAGGTCTGTTTTGCTGACACACACACACACACACACACACACACACACACACACACACACACACACACACACACACACACACACTCACACATACAGATGCAACCAATTTGCAACACCTTGTTGTCAGAGCTCCACAACACAGTGGGATCCATTATTTCATCGTAGGGTTTATACCTCACGAGATCAATTCATCAGCTCTGACCTTGCGCATGACGTCAAAGGGATTTTTGTAGAAGACAGAGGAATAAGATCACGTTAACTCCTTTTCGGTGGGGTAAATATTTTCTGGGTTGCTATGCATGAGGCTGTCAGAGCATATGGCTTGTAAGAATTAGGGATCTCCTACAGCGAGCCGTATTGAATTACAGAGTGTCTATATGGAAACTTTCAGTTTATCACTTAGTCTAGAATTTACAGCTCAACACACCACATTGTGCCTTTTTGACTTCCTAATTAGCAAAATTACTTTAATAAGCACAAGATCTCTGGAAGGACATTGATCCTCGATGACGTTCATTGTTCAGTGTTACTATTGTCTTAATACAAAGACTTAAACCCACATTTGGAATGACCCTCGAAACAATGCCAGAGACATATTTAGAAAATAAAATATGTAAATATGATTTACTCACATCATATCTGTAATAAAGATTGGCTTTTAAACTAAAATGTCCCTTACATAATAATAGAGGTCAATGGTTGATTGTTGGAACTATCGGCTATTGGCAAAAATCCATACAGATAGTTTTTCCGGCTTCCGGTCCGCTGTCGTTACAAGAGCGCCCTCTAGAGGCGACTCAATAAGGCTATGTGCTGTTTGTTTTTACACGCTAGACTGTGTGCTGCACGAAGATCGCAATATTACATTTATTATTTATATTTTTTTTATATATTTATATTATAAATATTTATCAATTTATTCATATTCATTTTGCACATTTTTATGATTCAGTACTCTTTTTTTTTTTGTAATAAAATTCAGTACTCTTTTACATGGAGTGTTTTTGTTTGTTTCATCCATTTTTTTTTTTATATTTGTATTAATCTTTTATCAGCGAGTACGATTGAGCCTAGCTATCAGTATCATTAAAATCCACTATCGGTCGACCTCTAGCCTTTTTGTTAGATTCACCCACTAATCACATGTATTTGCATAAGTCATTAAATGTTATGATTTCAATACCAATGAATATGAAAAATAATAATGCAGTTTTATTAGGTGATGTATCTGTGAAAAAGTAACACATTCATCTGTACAATGCAGAACAAAATAATCAACTAATCCAACATTAGGAGGCAAAATAAATACATTACAAATCATGATCAAATCTCCACAATAACACTGCTAGTCACTTCAGCCCATGTTATTTTCTGGTGCAGAACAACCAGTCTGTAAAAAGAAAGAAAAAATTATTTGTCCCTCACAGTTTGGGGACCCCGGATTTAATCAGGTCTTGGTCACAGAATTGTCCAGACAGAAATTCGGCTTCGATATTAGACTTTATCAGAAAAAGTCGAACATGCTTGACGTCTCAGCAGGAAACATCCTGAATGAGACTTGACATGTTGATTATGTGACAGAATGGAGGTGTGTCATGTGCACAAGTCGCTAATGATTTCCATTTCACATAACATACAACTGCAGAAGAAAAGAAAAGAGAAATAGGAAGAACTGGACATTTAGAATAGAAGGAGTAACTGAGATCCGTTTTCTAATGGAGTAACAAAAAAATTTTAATTTCCTTCCATGGTATTAATATTCATGATTTCGCTATTAAGCTTAATAGAATATGCAAATTTCAGTTATTACGATGCGCTCACGCTCTGCACTACAGTGTAATGTACAGTGTTTTGTTCGTATTGTAACTGGGAATGACTTTGAAAGTATGATGAAATGATGTTAAAATGATTACGCAATGCGCCGTGATTTTTCTCCGTGAAGAACGATCCATTATCTGCTCGTCTGTTTTCGTTCCGACCTTCAGCCGTCCTTGCTCTGAAAATAAGCCGTAGTGATGGAATAGTCTCGTGTCTTTGGATTCGAAGTGCCCTCATTCAGTCACACTGACCCCATTCACGGCTCTCCTTTATATCACGGGCGTCCTTTATCAGCGGCCAGGACGTCTATTATACGGCTGTAACCATGCCAACAAGCCTAGCATGACTTTACTGTGATTACAGTGAAGAAATAGCAGAGGATTTATGGATGAGAAGGAATTTATCATCCGTACGCTTGTTTTTTTTTTATATTAAACTTTGTTTGCGATCACTAAAATTGACATTATGGAAAATTTGAATGGATTCTATTGGATATGCACTCGATGTGAGATTTTTATTGGAAATATAAAATACATGATTGGTTCATTTAACTCATTAAATGCTGGTCTGATTCTGGTGGGTTTCAGTTGGTTCTGAATGGATGTCCATTCTGTATGGTTTCTGTTGAAACTTTATGAGTTCTTGTTAGATTTGTATTTTTTTTAGCAAACTATGGTCTAAAGCTTCCTGTTCTTGTTCTGCATTTCAAAGAACTGTGTATTTTTTGAAATACGGTCAAATTCTATTGAAGTTTTAATGGTAAACTTTTATGTCTTATCTAATAAAATGTATTTTGCAGATTTATATTATTCCTGGTTAATGTTTATGACTTATACATTCAAAATCACATAATTCTATTGATGTTCTACTGTATTCAAATAGCTTCTCTATGAAAATATGGTTCTGCACAGGTTAATAGGGTGCATTTTATATATTTTGTTTTGATCAGCCAATGAAAAAGATTTACTTCTATAGAAGTGTAGAAATTGGACTATAATGGTCATTGATTAAATCTAATCTCTACACTTGTATAGCTAGAATCAGAATCAGAATAATTTATTGATCTCATGGGGAAATTGTTTTGTTTCTCACAGTAAAAAAATATAAATAAAGATCAAAGTAAAATGAACAAATTAAGAAACTCTAAATAAATATACATATTAAGTTTTATATTAAGTGAAATGAAATGTGTAGCAGCAGTGAAAGCAGATGGCAGAAAAGCCGTCTTATTATTAAAGATATTAAAGATAAAGATTAAAGGAATTAAAGATATTAACAACAAATAAGCCTGACATGAAAATCTATAACTATAAATATATCTATATTATCTATATCGTGGTATTATATGTAATTGTGATGGTCTATTGGTAGCCATTTTAGAATTATATTGATGTAGAGTTCTACAGGCTCCTGTTAGATTTTATTCTACGGTTTAATTCTATATAAACTCTGTTTCATGTGAATGCGTTATGCAGTAGAATATTATTCTGGACGTTTATGAACAATTCATTAAAATCTGAACAAGATGCCTTAAATGATATTCTATTTCCTGTAGAATTTCACCCTCTGATGTATGGAGTTCTTGTTGGACTTTTAATCCCTAAAGTCGGATTGAAATATTTGTAAATTTGTAAAACCTGAAATCTTTTCTCTCTGATTTGTGTAGAAGTCGTCCGTACCTGCCGTCATGCCTTCGGCTCTGCACAACGTGGAGGCTCTGAGTGAAGCCGTGTCTGAATTCGGCACTGTGGAGGAAGTTCTGAAATACCTGGAGCCGGAACGCTGGCAGCTCGACCTGGATGAGCTTTACAAGCCCACATGGCACGGCCTGGGCAAGTCCTTCTTCCACCAGAAAAAGAACAGAGGTACGAATAATTCAGAGAGATGATTGTTTAGACCTGCACCTTTTTTTTTAACACCTTGTTGAACTTGAAGCAATGAAAATTAAATCCAGACTGTACTCATGAATTCATCAGAACGAGGAGATAGCATTGTTTTGAACTCGTTTTTAAAACAAAGATAAAAGGATTTGTATCAGTTTTTCAATGCTAATGAGTTATTCCATAAATTATATTACATAAAGACGAGCAACCAAACACATAAACTGGTAATAAAGCAGTAGACGAACGTATCGTGTGCAACAAAAGGAATTAAGCAAATAATAATGGTGCATTAAAACGATATTAGGACACGTTTTAATTTCATGAGAGAATCATCGATAAAAAAGCAAAAACAAATTCCTGAGTAATAGGAATCATCTGAGGAACTGTTTGATTTACAGCTCTGGATTCAAGGCTCAGACTTTTTGGATCTTGTTGTGTCTCAGGCCAATAATAAAAGCTAAATAAACATCTGTCTAAAGTCTGTGTTTGTGTGTGTGTGTGTGTGTGTGTGTGTGTGTGTGTGTGTGTGTGTGTGTGTGTGTGTGTGTGTGTGTGTGTGTGAAGGCGTGGTGGATCTGAACCTGCTCCGGGAGGAGGTCCGGCTCTACAGCTGCACTCCTCGTAATTATTCAGTGTCTCTGCGTGAGGAGCTGAAGAGGACGGACGTGATCTTCTGGCCCAGCTGCCTGCTGGTGAAGCGATGTGGTGGAAACTGTGCCTGCTGCTCCAACAACTGCTACGAGTGTCAGTGCACTCCCACTAAAGTGACCAAAAAATACCATGAGGTACAGTACAGACTTCACCGAGCTCCAGGGATACCAGGGATAACGACATCCTCAAAACGAGTACAAGCAAAACAAGGAAAGAATTAATGATCCCTTTGAAAAAGACTTAACAACTTAACAACGACTACATTTTACTGCAAAAACCCATATTTCTATAAAATTGTTTTAAATATAATACAATAAAAGTATATTATTAAAATATTTTAATATTTAAAAATATTTTTAAGTGAAAAGTATACTAGAAAATTATAATATATCATTTAAAACCAAAACTAATACATTTTACTGATTTATTTTATTATATTATATTAGTATAAATTCTATATTTTATTTTATTTTATGGTAGTTTTTTCTTTTTATTTATTTATTTATTTTTAAAAAATTGTCAAATTGCTTTTGAGCCTTGTTTTTTTCTGCAAAATCCATATTTCTATTAAAATGTTATATCAAAAATATAACATTAATATCATGTATAATAAAATTAGGCAATATATATATATATATAATTTTATTGTGCACCTATAATTGTTTAGCATTTTCTTCTCCATTATATTATATATATATACTATATATATTCGTTACTAAGTGTGTATATGTGTATTTTATATTATTATTATTATTTTATTTATTTATTTATTTATTTTCCTTCATTACTTCCCTGTTCTTCAGACTCAAATTGCTTTTCTTCCACGATTCAATTTTCTAATCTCAGACACGTTACTGCAAAAAAAAAAATTATAATTTAATAAATATTAATTTATTTAACATGAATATATTATATGAATATATTCCGCGTCATAGTTCTCATAATATTTAATTTTAGAATGTTTTAATAAAAAGTAAATGAGTGAATGTGGGATGTTTAAAAAGCACATATAGATTTGAAAGTCAGGTGTCCACAAATGATAAGATGCATTTATTTGTCATATTAAGTTGAAGACAGAGGCTGGTGAGGGAACCAGCGTTTATATCTGCTGAAGTTTACGTGAGAACAGGAAGTAACTGTAAATGGATAAGAAGCAGCAGTTGTGATTTATTCATCAATTAAAGATTGTAGTTGTTCTTTGCTGAGGAAATCATGGTGATGATGAAACTTTGCTGCAGTCGGAGTCACAGCATATGATTGATTTTTGTCTCTTGTCATGTCTGAAGGTCCTGATGCTGAAGTTCAGACCAGGTCGTGGCTCTCAGAAGTCTCTCACGGACGTGGCCTTGGAGCATCACGAGGAGTGCAACTGCGAGTGCAAGAACGACTGAACCGTGAACTTCAGCCAGTATATATTTATTCAACAGACTTTGTTCTTCATTACGATGTTCAAGCTGATCAACTGGAGAGATAAACGTGTTTCACGTGGACTCCAGGCTCCGGTTTTCTCTCAGATCTTTGGAACAAAAACTTTGAATTGTTCCTGTTGAAATACGCGGCAGCAACATTTTAGAAACATGGACCATTTTTTGTTTGTTTGTTTTGTTTTATTTTTCTTTAATAAAAAATAGTTTTGCTTCTAATAACGCTCCTGAGAAGAACATGAACACTGTAGGATTTCTATCTTCTGATGTTCTTCCCCAAACCTCACTGTCTTATTAGATTTTTTTCTACTCTGATGAATTACAGTGAGCCTCTGCCCTGGAGGTGTCTGTGGACCAGAGAAGAACCTCTTGAAGAACTTTTACTGAACTTAGTGGTTAAACTCAAGATAAGGAGGACATTCCTTCTGTTCATCTCCTGGCTTTCTTCTGAAATGGGGGTTAGAAGAACGTTGTAAGAAAAAGAGGGATTTCTTTCTTTCTCATTGTCCTTTCTGCAGCTCATTCATCACCCGCTGGGATTGGAGATGAGCGAGGAGCCCGAGCGAAGTTTTTTTTTTTTTTGTGATGTAAATAGCTTCCTGCTCTGGTTTTCTTGAGTTTTGTATTTTTGTTTTTTTCAATTACTCGTTCCTTTTTTTTTATGCGTCTCACACCTTCACACCTCTTTTCCCTCATCCGCCGCTGTTTCAGGGTTCGTCAGGTACAAGATCATCAAGAGAAACATCCAGAGTGTTGAAGGAGCTGTACATCAAAGAGAGACACAGAGAACACATCAAGGTTCATAAATAAACTGATTTCTACTGATATTCAAAAATATAAAGTCATGTTTGTTTGACTTTTGTTTGACTCTCGGGTAAAATTCCTTCTGAGTGAATTTGAGGGTAAAATCGATACGGCGCGGGTTAACGTCGCAAAATAAATAGACTAAAAATATACAGAAATACGAGGTGGTATTCAAAGATTTTGAGACTATTTTTGTAACATGCCAACAGATGGCAGCACAAGGCTGCACGCACAGTCACAGGGAGCACCGAAATTCATAATTCAGTGTGGCAAAAGACATCATCCTGTGTACATCAGGATCCGTGCGACTGGTGCTGTTCTGATCGCTTTGAATAGAAGACATCCAGGACACATTTCAGGAGAAGACTGGGAGCTCTGTATTAGTGTGTAAGGGGAATATTTTAAACGTATATAAACGTTAAATTCCACCCTCACGTGTGAAAGCTTGTAAGAATTCATTCAACTCTAGAGAAGTTCCTGAGACCATACACACACACATCCTTTTACACATCTACTGTACCTACTTTACATACCTACTGTATCCTGGACTCGTTATTCCTTCCTTTTTTTCCTTGTTTTTTTTTTTTCTTTTTTTATATCTCACTGGAAGTGTTATTATTTCTGATAGAACTTCTCATCTCTGTGTATATGTGCTTTCTAACATGTCTTATGCTTATCTTTCCATTATTTAACTTCATGTGCAAAATCATAATAAATAATATTAATTATAATACTAATAATAATAATAATAATAATAATAATAATAATAATAATAATAATAATAATAATAATAATTACAGACTGGATTTGACACTTTTCATTGTTCTGTTGTTGTTTTGTTTGAGTGTGTGTGTGTGTGTGTGTGTGTGTGTGTGTGTGTGTGTGTGTGTGTGTGTGTGTGTGTGTGTGTGTGTGTGTGTTGTCCCTTAAATTCCTCTGTATTTGTTCTTCAACCCATAAACCATCCATCCACACACGTTCAGATCACACGCTGAAGTCACTCTGATATTAGATCAGTTTCAGGTCGTGTTTTTCACTTCGAGACCTTCAGTGATGTTCTACCTGAATCACTCTACAGAAATTATCAGTATTCTGGAGAAGTGCAGTAGATCAGAGCTGCATCACACACAGGATCTCATACAGTGAGAATGAACATCACTAAAGCAAGAAACACAATGATCACAATTCAACACGTCTCCTTTCACTGGAGCCACAACTGCACCTCCACATACATCATCTCCAGCAGAAGATATTCGATATCGATATTCACCTCATCACTTCACCCTGGAGTTCCTGCGTTCCTGTATATTACAGTTTTCCTGGGGATTTGAAATAAAGGTAAATTGTTTTTTGTGCAAATTTCTACAGGAAAAAAACCTCAACAACTATTTTGAACTGTTTTGGGGACTTTTCTCATGATGTCCAGCTTTTCTTGAAAATTCCGTGTTGTGAATGTTCTTGTGTTTCTGCAATCAGTTTCTTCTCTTGTTGTGGAATAAAAAACACTGATTGAATCCACATGAATCTATTTGAGATTGTGCAGTTTGTTACAGATGCTGGTTGTGAGTTTGACTAGTAAACTAGTAAAATGCTGACATTATTGGATGCCTGCTAGAGGACCTCACAATCTGATTGGTTAAAGCAACAGATTCCTTCTTATGTATTCTCGATATATATATACAATCTAGTACTTTATATACTGTAGTACACGTCTGAAAAGCAAAAGTTTGTATCCTCTGTGGGTTTTGGTTAGAAAACAGAAAACAGACATTAAAAAATGGTTCAATTATTTGTACCAAAAAATATTTGATAGATTTAAATGTATAAATCAAACAATAAAACAAAGAATAAATAGTGTTACTCTGTGTTTCATTATCATTAAAACATCAATAAAACAGGAAGTTGTTTAAATATGTAAAGTTCCTAAAGATCAGGAGAAGAAAAGTATACACAAGTGTGACATTATTACATTATATTTATAGCATTTGGCAGACGTCCTGATCCAGAGCGACTTACAGTTATCTTAGTTATACAGATGAGGAATGAGGGTTAAGGGCCTTGCTCAGGGGCCCAGCAGTGGCAGCTTGTTGGTGCTGGAATTTGAACCCATGACCTTCTGTTGAGGAATCCACACTGAGCTTCCACTTCCCATATCGTGGTTGACATCCTTCCACACTGTTATACAAAAACACACGCCTTGGACCATTCGAGATTCCGGCAAAACCTTCTGAAATGCACAGTAAAGTCGTTTCTCTGAACCCAAGATGTTCTTCTTGTGTTTGAGAGGAGGTGAAGTGCCGTCTGTCAGCTGATGTAGAACTCATCTTTTCTGAATTAAGAGCGTGACCCATCTTGTCTTTCCACATCTTCTCGACATCCGTTCACCCCCTCATCTTCCACCTCCACCTTCACCTCCACTCACCAATGGCTTCATCACGTACGCTTCTTTGATGGAACCGATTCCAATATCGCCGTCATCCGAGATGCGTCTTTTACACTTTGATCACGGTTTCCTCAAAGCGAGACGAACGGCTCGCTGACGTAAGATTTTAGATCCATCATCATCTCCTCCGAGCTGCTTTCAGCACGTCTGATCACCAGGAATGTTCCTCTGGATCTGAAAGAAAAAGAGAGAGAGAGAGAGAGAGAGAGAGAGAGAGAGAGAGAGAGAGAGAGAGAGAGAGAGAGGAGGAAAATAAAGAATAGATTTTCACCTCATCTTCTATGGGACCAGTTGACACTTCATAAAGCAAACTTGCACAGAAACACACACACGTTTGTCTTTTTTGTGCATCTTTCTAGGCGAAATCACAATTTTATGGGTTTTTTGTATGAAAATATAATAAAAATAAAAAAGTATAAGTAAAAAGGGGAAACATTTCAGAAACATCAAAAATCTGATATTTAGCAAAAAAAATAAATAAAAAATTATATATTTTTTTGGGTGGAAACACGTCACATAATGGTGCAGGAAAACCTGGCGATGAGAAGATGTTTATCCAGGCAGGTGGACTCAATTTCTTCATGAAGTTCTCACTTCACAAACTTCCCTCAATTACCAAACCTGAAAGAGGAAGTCATATGACAAGCCAAACCAATCACTGAGCAGCTCTGAGGTCACGTTAATTTTGAAAGATCTTAAACCTGCGTTTCAAAACATGATCTGTCCAAAAAATTCCTCCTCTCGTCTAAAAAACTCTTTCATCTCTATACCACACATGTTCATGTGAAAACGTCACGTGTGTATTTCATGCGTTCAAAGCGTGATCAGATCGAGGTGTTTGCACTGAAGAACTTCAGTCTGATTGAGAGATGAAACTGATTTTTGATGGATTATTTGTTTTGAATGGAGATAAAAATGTTGTGCGTCCGGATTCCACCATACGCCGTATTTGCTTAGTTTATAAATACGTGTATAATAGACGAGAATTATTTTCCTGACATGTTCACATTAAGCGTGTGTGTTCTGTTCTACACGTTATTGAAGACTGGAGCGTTTAATTAAACACATATTCTGTCCATCTTATATGTGCTGTGTGTTCACATCACATCACCTCTCTCTGTCTGTCTGTCTGTCTGTCTGTCTGTCTCTCTCTCTGTCTGTCTGTCTGTCTCTCTCTCTGTCTGTCTGTCTGTCTGTCTGTCTGTCTCTCTGTCTGTCTGTCTGTCTGTCTCTCTCTCTGTCTGTCTGTCTGTCTGTCTGTCTGTCTGTCTGTCTGTCTCTCTGTCTGTCTCTTTGTCTGTATCTATGTCTGTCTGTTTTAAACTCTCTACCTGTCTCTCTATTTCTCTGTCTGTCGCTTTGTTTATCTTTCTGTCTGACTCTCTATTTCTCTGTCTGTCTCTCTGTTTATCTTTCTGTCTGTCTCTCTGTTTATCCCTCTGTTTATCTCTCTATCTCAAACTCATTGTCTGTCTCTCTGTCTGTCTCTCTATTTCTCTCTGTCTCTCTGTCTCTCGGCCTGTCTCTCTATTTCTTTGTCTGTCTTTCTGTTTATTTCTTTGTCTGTATCTTTGTAAGTCTCTCTCTCTCTCTCTCTCTCTCTCTCTCTCTCTCTCTCTCTCTCTCTCTCTCTCTCTCTCTCTCTCTGTTTATCGCTCAAGCTCAAATTCATTGTCTGTCTGTCTGTCTGTCTGTATGTCCCTCTCTATTTATCCCTATGTTTATGTCTCTCTGTTACATTCTCTGTGTCTCTGTCTATCTCTCCCTGTTTATCTCTACCTATCTGTCTATTTATCTCTTTTTTGTTTATCCCTCTGTTTATCTCTCAGTTTCCCCTCTCTCTGTCTATCTCTCCCTGTTTATCTGTCTATTTCTCTCTATTTATCTCTGTCCCCCTTTCTTTTTCTTTTGTTTTTCCTCTCTCTTTCTCTTTCTCCTCATGGAGTCTATTTTGTGTCAGTCTCCCACTGCGAGTGGAATGAGGGAGAAATTACGGAGGAGTGTGACAGCAGCTCTATGAAACGATTTCTCCCAGAGACTCATCGCTCTGGTCTGTAATTGGAAGAGCGTAGGGAGGACGGGGCGTTTGCCCGACTCACTCGCTGCTCGCTAATTACAGGCCGCTTCGCTCTGATCGCTCGAGAGAAAAGAAAAAAATAAAGAGAGCAGGAACTGTTCAGATCTTCCACACATCTTTCAACCCATGGAAAGTAGATCTTCAAAGAGCTGCTTTGTGCACATGAGCATTGTCAGGCTGGAGCAGGTTTTGGGTCTTCTAGTTTAAGTGAAGGAAAAATGTGAAGAACCACATGCTGCTGGGAAAGTCGGGTGTCCCAATACTTTTGACAATACAGAACATTGAATGTTTACTTTTTATACGTCATATGAACGTGTTTTTTTTTTGCCGTTTTGATGTCAGGGACGTCAGAAAATATGACCACTTCCTGTACAGGGTGCATGAAGGAGTGAAGAGTGAAGAGCACCTGTGCTTCCTGGTTCTTGTGGTGCATCATGGGATTTTTTTCAAGGTGTGAATGATTCCAGGGACTGAAACAGACCTTTAAATGGCTGATTACAGGATTAGCGCCCTGAATAGTGAACTAAGAAGTGAATTGGGACGCAGCCTAGTGTTTAATTTGGACAGTGTGTTTGTGGGGATTTTCTAAAACACGTAATGCGATAAAATGGTGTTTTTAAAGTACCAAACGCAACCAAACTGAACCACTGAACTCAAACATGTTTACTGAGTTTAGGCTTTTAAAAAGCCGTTTTATTGCATTAAGCCACGTTAAAATTTTCACATTTTAGTCCCTGTTCATGTTTAAATCATGTGGCTTGTAGAGGTCATCTACACTCAGCATGTCATTCTGAATATTTATATTGGATGCTACACACACACACACACACACACACACACACACACACACACACATTTTTCTCCCTCAGTCAGGAAAGTTCCTCTTGTTCTCAGAGCTCGAAATAAAATCTCATGAATGAATAAAACGCTTCTGTGTGTGAGATTAATGGGTTGCTTTTTTTTTCTTCTCAAGGGAAATTTACTCTCTCGTATCGTCTTTTCCATCACGCAGGTCAGGATGTCGGGATTCCCCCGTCCCGTCCGGTCCCGTCCCGTATCCCAGAATTCCCTGCACAAACACCTTCACCCAAATATTACATTTTCTTCCATCCTCAACGGCAAAAAAACAACCGAGACACAAAAACGTCCTTTATTCTGCAACGGAGCAGAGGGTTGAAACCTTCCTTTTCACTCACACACACACACACACACACACACACACACACACACACATATACATATATATATCATGGCCAATTTGGAACGTAAATATGGCTGAATGATGTCCTTAAAACACATGGAGGAAGCAGAGGTTGATGGTTTCTGAGTCAACAGATCGTAAATATGCCACGTGCGCAGACAATAAACAGCCGAAACTGCAATAAAAGCACTTAATATGTTTCTGGGTGTTTTATTATCCCTTTCCTTATGATTTTTCCACAGAAATCCAAATCCAAGGATAAAACAAGGGCTGCGTTTCTTCCCTCCTGATTTCATACAACATCTCGACGAGAGGAACTAAAGCAGGAGCACGTCTGAACTACAAAAGTTTGTGTGTGTGTGTGTGTGTGTGTGTGTGTGTGTGTGTGTGTGTGTGTGTGTGTGTGTGTGTGTGTGTAGAAGGAAAACTTTCTGACCCATGGACATTAACACACAGCTAATTTATAGATATATTTATGGAACATGTCGATATGACCGTGTTTTCTAGGGAATGTGTTTGTCTCCACCCACAATATCACAGTAACCAATTAGATCACAGATCACAATATATAAACTTTTT